>VZRZ01003364.1:90822-218808 GCA_013398175.1 Climacteris rufus | reverse complement strand
AAAAAAAAAAAAAAAAACAAAAAAAACCCCAAAAAACCAACAAAACAAAACAAAACAGAACAAAAACACCACCAAAAAAACAACCTTGGAAACCACGTGATGATGTTTTCCTACTCGTTGCTGCCTATAAACTTTTCATTGCAATTAGTGCAGTGCTGGATTCTTAAAATTCTTCTTTTTCTGGAAGGATAATTTCACTCAATAATGCAGCTAAATATGCAGGTGGCATCTATTAGAACATCTAGTACAAGTATTTCTCTGGTCATAGGTCTGATAAAGAAATAAAGAAACTCTAAGGTAATGATCTCTTGCAGGACATGAGTCCAATCTGAAGTCTCAAGGGTGCACTTGGCAAAACCATTCCATAAGGAGACTGAGGACTGTGGAGAAGACCAAGTGGCACTGGGCAGAGGGCTCACAGTATTAATCTGTAGCAGAAGGGCGACTCAGATAGCAATATTTGATTGCTACCTGATTGATATCTTGTAGCTGACAGGAAATCAAATGCTTTTCTCAGTTGTATTCCCAGCAGATGGGCAGTCAACACCAGAGTAACATGCAAACAGCACAGAAATGTCAGTCCTCTGAGGAGCCCCAGAGTCCAACAGGAATGTAAAATTAACCCCTTATTTTCACAGTCTTTGCTTGTGGGCCCTTGGAAATTTTACATGCAATGTTGCCCAAGCTTGCTTTCTTCTGGATCAGATTTGTCTTTGCTTGTAAGATACACTCCCTCTTCCAGTCTGAATGTGGAGATGAGCAATCAGAACTACCTATGTAACACTTATCCCATGAAACAGAGAAACAAAACTGCTTCCCTCACCATGTTTCTGAGCTGTGCATGCTCAAAGTCACTAAAAAGGATAGGAGAAGAGAAAGTAAACCACTTCCTGCCAGTAGAAGAGAAGCATCTCTTTGGGGACAACATCTCCAGGAGTGATTAAGTGCCAATTACTTCATTCCCACAGTTAGGTACAAAGAGCAAAACCCAGCCCTCGGTAAATTAAAAAGGTTGACAGCACAAATTCATTTTGCATCTAGAAGTTGTTAACAGGAAGAGAGAGGAATAGAAGATGTGTGTATGTGAACTCATTTACATGGGAAGGGGAGGTTGTCCATAGTATGAGACAAGCATACACCCATTGAAACACCCCTTACTCCTATAAGCAGGTAGTGTACATTTTATTTCTCCAATGTTTTACAACCATGCTAGACACTCACAGAAAAACATTAATAATACTCTATGACTGTAACTAAGATTTTAAAAAAGCCAAACCAGATGTTACTTTGAAAACCCACTAAAAATTGTGTCAGAAATCGGTTGCCAAAATATACAAACATAGTGTTTTTCTCAACAAAAATATGCTTTGCCAGATACCTCTGTGTGGGATAATAAGGTAATGAGTCGTACAGATTTCATATATACTTGCCTTCCTATATTAGGATGTATAAAGTGTTCTTTTAGTGCTACTTCCATACTGCCATTGGCTTTTTTTTGCTTTTGCCTCAGAGAACAAAAAGAAAGAAACAAACAAAAATAACTGTATCTAATGAATACTGATCAGATTATTTTCATCTACTTTATCATGTAATAATCATCACTGAAAAGTTAAGTCTTTGAGTCTTTTATTCAAGGGGGTGGTCATTACACATCTAACATCAAGAGATGTGGAGAGCCAGGAGCCTGGGAAAACAACTTGGAAACAATAATTTCACTTTCTTTTCCACAGGTGCCAGATTATCCCTAGAGAATAAGAAACAACTAAGATATTACACATATGCTGATAACAATAAAGTTATATGAAGAGTGAAGGAGACCTTTTTCTCCCTAGAAAACAGTAAATTAAAAGTGGAAGATTGTCATCTTAATGGAATTAATTCATATAAACTTTGATAGTTAATAATAACTACAGAATTTACCTAAGTATTCCTCTGAAAAAGAAATTTGGATTAGGTTACCTGGCTCAGATTTCTTATGATTAATTTTGCTTTTACAAAGGTGATATCAGGTCTGATTCAATAGAGCATAAGAGAACATATTAAAACTATATTCAGATTATTTTCTTCAGCCTTCCCATCCCAGCCAATTTCATATTAATTTGCTACTTTAGAGACAGAGACTGCATATCAAGGGAAGGCTGTGGGCAATAATGAAGGCTGCAAATGTTTGCTGTTTCAGTAGTTACTGTTTTGATTTCTGAAATAGAGGGCAACTGTCACTATTAACAAAGAGTAGAAGAAATTATATGAATAAAGAAAAAAGAAAGATAAACAGAAAATGACTCATTCTTTGAGAGATAGATCTGTGTATAAATGCTGAGTAGAAAATCTTTCATAATATGAAATGAAGCATCCTGCAAATCTAACATCAGAATCAGATGCTGACTTTCCTGCTTGAGAAATGAGGTTTATTATGAAATATCTGTGATACAGTCAAAACACAGTTAGTACAATACTTTCTTCCCTATACCAATGATCTGATTAAGAGAGTGACACACATATTGTGAAGTACAGGAAGGCCAAACCATCCCCTACTTTCTCCATCTTCCTTCTGTGCAGTGACATCAGATACCATGAAGTGGTAGCAAATTTACTCCAGAATTGATGTACTTTTCATCAATACATGATTAAATAACCAAATGCATTCCAGCAAAAGAAAAAAATCCAAACAATTACGTTTTTAAGTGAAGGGAGTAATGAAAAGCTTAAATGAACCCTCAGGTATTTCCAAACCTTTAAATGTCACCCCAGGTTTGAGCAAAGACTGATTTGAGCAAACACTTAAGACTGAAAATGGCCTCTATTAGTCCACTGTAGAATAGACCACTATGATTTGTTTTCAGTGTTCATGTGGGATGCATTTGGTTTGGAAAGAGGTCCCTCAAGCTGAAAGATATGTTTCCTGATGTCACAATACTGCTAATGTGCCATAAAAATGATTTAGCAGTTGGGATCAATGTACTGCATTCTAACAAGCCAATAAAATAGCCCCTATGGTATCCCATCCTTATTATAGGGTCCTATTAAGAAAATGGAAAAAATTGTTCATATATAAACTATTTGGATTTTCTATATGAGAAAGATGTATTTCAACAGGCGGGTACATTTTAACAGGTTAGAAAAGAACAACGTGATGCCACAGCCCCTATAGTTTTGATTTAGAATTTAGCACAGCGTTTTTGCACTGCACATGAACACTGGATGTGAATATATGAGATATGATTATCTGGATGCCACAACAGATTTTCAGATTTTTATCTATAGGAAAGTTAAAAAAAATAATAAAACAGAAACCTCCACATGCAATAATAAGAAGTATTTAGAGAGCAAGAAGGATCATTTCAGAATATTTGAGAGCAAAGTTAGTAGTTCTAACAGGACAGATTCATAAGAAATAATTCAAAATATCCAGTGAAGTGTTAGTATATAGGAGCATTAACGTTTTTTCTGCAAAACCTTATTTGTAAGATATTTTCACAGACCTGTTTTAATAAAGGAAACTCTTAACATCTTTATGTTCTGTTGCGGTGGCCCGGCCCGCTTTGGGGCTGAGTGACATAAAGTGGGTAGCTTTCCCCACCCAGAACTCCGACCCTGAGGGTGGATCCGAGGGCGAGGCCATAGCCTAGGGCTGTTCCCCACTCCATGTCACTCCTGCAGCATCTCCTCCCTCTGTTCCAGATGCTTCTGTCTTCCCTTAACCCCATTGGTTCAGTTCTTCATGTTTAATAATGTAGTTCGTTGGTTATGCATGAAGCTCTGAAAAGTCCTGTTCTGTTTGGATTGTAATTGGTTGGTTCAAATATGTTCCTCCCCTACTCCTCTGTAATTGGTTCCCTGTCACCCCTCGTCATCTCCCTACTGGTTTGCTCCTTTGCTCCCCTCTCTCTCTCCCCCGGTTTAAAAAATGCTGTCACCCCCCCCTTCCCCAACGCCTTTTCCTTTAGCCTCCTTTCCAGCGATATCTCCTGCCCCCTCGGGGGTTGAATAAAGTTGGGACTGCAGGCAAAGAGAAGGCCCTCTCTCGTCCTTTGCTCTCGCCCTTGTGGCCTAGCAACACCCTCACTGCTGCCAGCTCTCTTTGGAGCCTTCTGCAGACAGCACTGCGAGCTGCTGACAGGGACTCTGATTGCCATGCTGCTGGGGCATCAGAACTTGTCGTCTGCCCCGGCCACCAGGCGGCCAGTGGTCAGCGCGACAATGTTCAGTAACAGTTCTTTCCCACTCATGTAAGTTATTTTCAATATTCCAGCATCACGCTTTTCAGAAGCTCACTTCTTGCCAAAGAAATAAGGGGCTTAGGTGTTAGAGTACATTAAGGCACCAAATATGGCCTCAGGTTTCAGAAACCTGCTGCTACATGCACAGGTGTAATGCTTTGGCTTTGCCCTTGCCATTGTTCCAGCCCTTGGAATAATGTTACTGACAGGTAATCTGCAAAATAAAACTCAGGTGTGAATTAAGTCACACATATGTAGGTGCTAATCCCTGGCATCCCTGGACAGGCTGCTATTTCTTTATTACAAACAGAGATCAGGTTTGAGATTTGGCTTAGAAGCAAAATTAGCAGAGAAGGTTAAACAAAGCAATTCTGGGTGTGTGTAACTGAATCTGAAATATATACACTTAACCAATGTAGAACAATTTACAGTCTCTCATCCCAAATATCTGGGAAATGTTTCCCAGGAACTTCATTTTCAATCTGTTAACCTAAGCAACTGACATTCCCTTAGAAACTAGAAATTGCAAGAGAAATTTTGAAATCTCCAAAAAGTAATGTGAAAGGATGAAAAATAACCATGGACATAGTTAACTGACAGAAAAAATAAAAGACAGAAACTGTATGATATAAAGACATGGTAAGAAAAGATTTTAAAATGTCTATTGGTTTTTGCATGAGAAGGTTTGGTGGGGGGAGCAGGAGCTACAGGAGGAAGGAGCATCAGAGATACAGTGGAAACTGGGAGTGAGGTCAGGCCTGGAAAGAAGGGAGGTGTGGGGGAAACATTTTAAGATTTAGTTACTATTTCTCATTATCCTACTGTGATGTGACTGGTAATATATTAAATCTATTAAATTCATTTTTCCCCAAGTCCGTTTTACCCATGACAGTAACAGCTGAGTGATCTCTCCCTGTCCTTATCTCCATCCACAAGCCTTTCATCATATTTTCTCTCCTCAGTCCGGCTGAGAAGAGGACAATTTTGGTGAACACTTGGTGTCCAGCCATGGTCAATGCCCCTTAAAATGCTTAGTGTAATCATTGTTCTCATTTTTAATGTATGGTAGTTTAATTTTTTTAAGAAAATATGATTTCTAATATGGTTTCTAATGGTGCCCACTGGACATTTTCCTTTACATTAGCTATATTTTTTAATTGTGTATATTCATAGATCCAGTTTAGGCTTTCATTTGATCATTTCTCTGTTTCATGTGTGTGAAAGGTTATAGGCTGACTAATGGAAAAATATCACATCAATTATAAAACCCAACCACCTGCCCAGACAAAATTCAGTGAATTCTCATGTCATATTTGCTGTAAAAAAATATTGTTATTCCTAAGAACACCATAGCTGAAAGTAATGAAATACCTTTTTTTCTTAGAGTTCCTATTCAAACATCTGTGACACATACATGGACAACTTTCAAAGGAATTAAATTAATGCTATTAAAATTTACATACAGACTCTTCACACTTTTCCACTGGAAATGTGTATGGTAAAACATTTTTACCTGTAGAGTGATTTTACCCCTGAAATTGTTTTTCATCCTTTTTTTCCCCCCTGTCTGATATTTTTTAGTCACTTTGGGGGTGCTAGTCAGTCACCACCCACCCAATACGCAACCAGACCAACTGAAACTGAGTTTTAGGTTTATGGGAGTTGATGATGGCTGAGAGGTGAATATTTGCTGTCTGTCAGGAGTCACCAGTCTCCCCCAGATTCCTTTTTGAAATGCAATTGAAAAACCTACTGAAAATTGAATAAAATTTTAAGAAACCTAGGTGCCTAGGAAGCTTCCATGAGTTTCTTCCAGTTGCTCCCCCACTAGCATAGTGCAGGATGGAAACATGGAAAAGTGATTGTCGTTGCACTCTGAAGGGCTCCTATTTCTTGGGCTCCCAAAAGATTACTTTCAGAAAGAATACACCAGAACTGTAATACAATAAGCTATAATGTGAAACAACTGTAAGCACTTGAAGACTTCTAATATGGATGACACACTGATCTTTTAAAGAATGAAACCATAATTTATACAAGAAACTGTCAGATACACAGGACCTAAATGGCGTTTGAGCACACAGCTTGCTTGCTTACTTGTAGGGATATCAATCAATTTATTAAGAATGAATCTGCACCCCAGTGTTCTCCTAAAACTGCCTAATGTTTTGGCAAGTTACTTGAAAGGGTTCAGTAAGAATTTATAAGGGCAGCTTGGAAACAGGATTTTTTTTTTCTTGCTCAACAAAGGGGATACTGTTTCCCCTCTGAACATATCTCTGTTATAGTTTAACACAGTAATGGATAGGTTTGCCAAAAATCACAGTTTTTAATGGCCTTCAGCAAAACAGTAGATTTGTCTTTGCCTTCATACTGTGTCCTGCATTTATGCTGTTAGAATTGCTCTTAATCTGCCTGGAAGTATCAAATGCTGTTGGCTTTGAGAACACAAACATGTGCACACACAAAAAAAAGTGCAGTTTGTAGAGTAACCACATTTTCCATGCATGCAGAAGAGTAAGCAGGACTGAAACTAAAGGATCTAATTTCGAGTACTTTCCAGCTCTTGACATAAAAAAGGCAAGAAGGCCTGGGCGAATTTAAAATATGGTATTGATGTTGCCTCCATAAAATGTACTAAAATGGCTTGAATTATGTCACTTGAGCTACAAATCCAGGCTACAGATATTTTTGAACTCTGAGAACACTGCATGCTTGGCACTGACCAGATATGTAGGGTGTGTGGAGCTGCACACATAAAACCATCTTATGGCTTTCTCAAGCCATTAGTAAACAATGCATGTTTTTGCCTATGAACAGCAGAAAATGGTATCACACATTATGCAAAGTTATTACATCTTTCTGGTTCCTGGCTTTCAAACATTTCATTTGACAAAAGCAGTCAATGAAACATCAAAGGGGTGTGTGGAAAACATGAACCCTTACTTGTTTGGCCTTAAGTTCAAGGCAAAATTAAACAGATAATGGTTATCAATGGTCTGTCATCTCTCAGGACTGTTTTCTTCTTTTCAGAGTTAATGTCTGTGCGCACACACACATCTGCAATTTAGAGTATTACAGGAGCAGACTTATTAGAAAAGCATTATTTTGGACTTCGTTCACAAGAAAGCTGTTTGGTATAAAACATTAATTTTTTTTCTCCATTTTGTGAAAATCTCAGAGCTTGGCCATTTGATCAACCAGCTTCATTGTTTTTCCTTCCAATGGCAATGTCCTCTGGCACATCAAACTGAACTGGTGGACTTGCATTTCTAGAAAATCTTCTATTTGTAAAAAATCCTGTCTTCCCTCTTAGAATTCATCACCCAAGTGGGTAGTCCACTACCTCCAGAAGGATTGTTTCCAAGACTAAGGACTCATCCTTTGCAGCAGCACTTTCAGGACCATGCCAAAACTTCTGAGAAGGAAGATTGTTTTATATCCATGTTTATCTTTAAAACATGGAACATATTTTACCTTATCCTTTTAAATCCCACAGCTGCCATTTAACATAAATAATTACTGCATTCACCATGTTTTAATGCTAAACAAAGAAAATGCACTTTAAAATTGCTCATATTTGTAGGAGAAAATAAATTGACTGCTTAGTTGCATAATGCTAGACAGTTAAACTGACCTACTGTAAAACAAATCTGCCACTGTTTCCGACTAATGAAATATAAGGCCACAATAACTGTTAAATCCTACCTAACAACAGTTTTATTCCAAGTCAACAAAATCAGAATTGCTTTTCTTTTGACAGTGTGTTTCAACCAACACATTTGTTGTGAAACAGCTCTTAGAGCTTCTTCTAAATTTAAGAGCAAGCAAAGGATTGTAAAGATGAAGCTGTGCCCTTGAAGAGAAGTGCACACTCTCTGTTCCCTTTTTCTTCTACCTTATTAATTCAGAACTTTGCATGAACAAAGTGGCATTAATTAGCCTTGACATGGACCAGTGCCAGGCTTTTCTATCAAGTTTCTTTCCTGTTTATGTTTGAATTACTTAGGGGCTGCCTCTGTGCGCCCTTTGGTCTCAACAAATGTGGTTTTTCCCCTTACTCTCATGGTACAAAGAGTCTTAGTTGACTGGAGTCTGCTGAACATCACATTATTTCCTTGACTCAGTTAACGATTCACAAGCTGCAGTGGAGAAAAATGCTTCTGCTCAATAGAGGCTGCAGCAGTAAGAGGATATGTTCTCCAGAGAACAGTTGCTTTGCTTGAAAGTCTTTTGCTCTGCACTGCTCTAAAATTTCATCTAAAAGAATCAGCATAGGAAGAAGTTGGATGATGAGGCTTCCAGCCACTGGTTCTTTCCCTGCAAATTTGGCATATAAGGGATGTCTAAACCTGAACACAGCCCCGCTGGTCTACTGTCTTATTTCCACCTCCTACCATATGCTTATGACCAGACATGGGCTGGTCTCATGAGAGCTTTACCTGTTTTACTATAATCAAAACCTGCTATGATTACACATCTAATTAAAAAAGGCTGGGCACAGAACATTTAATTCAGGAAGAATATGGAGTTAGTTTAGTGAAGGAAGTTACTAACTTTTGGATCTGCAATGACTAAATGCCCATTTTAATTGCTATTTGGTTTCACCTGATGATCAAAAATTATTATCTTAACATTAAAAAAACCAAAAAAACCAAAAAAAACCAAACCACAAGGAAATGAAACAATAAGCATTATTTTAAACTGCAAAACCTGCAGGTGAAATGATTTTCCTAAGCAGCTATCACAATGTACTTCGGGGTAAGGGTCATACACAAAGGTTACAAGGCATCCTTCCCTAGGAAAGGAACTCACACTATCCATAGCGATTATGATGGCAATAACTGGAAACGCTTCAGGAAGCAAGATGGCTTATGTTTTACCTTACTTCTAAACATAACCTTAAAGGAAAATTCTGAAGTTCAAGCTCTCCTGTCTTCATTTGAGCACTGGACATTCAGAACTTTTAAAATTATTTGCTTCTCTAAGAACTTGGACCTACCAGGTTATCAGAATTTGCATGCAATATATAAAAAATTACTAGTTCAAATATTTTGCTTTTCACAACACAGGATTGACTTAAGATTTTAAAAGTGTTTCTGAACTTTATAACGATGGTCAGTTATCCTGAAATGATTTCAGTGTCAACAGCTCTCCCAAATCCCCTTGAAATATCATTGAGAAATATTAATTCTTGTTTTTTGGGATTTGGCTTGACCAGGTCATGATGTCTAACTTTGGAAACACTTCTCTAAAACACATTTAAAATTGGATTCTGACCTGAAAAGCAAAACAAAAAAATTAAGCCATGGAGAAAGGAATCATGTGTATAACACTGTTTCGATAACTCTTTATATTCATTGGGTTGAAAATAAGCCTAAATCTCAACAAAGTCTCCTGAAACATGACTTCAATATGAACATGTATTTATACCTAAGTGATGTTTAAGTGCAACCACAAGCTGTTGGTGTAACAGTGGTCTCATCTTTTTTTTATTTCTGATGTAGTTGACTGAAATTTCGTTGTGGGACACAGAAAGGGCAGTAGTTGAGACATCCTGCAACTCCTCTGGTTAGTTATGTTCCTAAACACGTTTTGATTGGATGACCTAATTGAGGATTGAACTAAAGTCCCCTGGCTTCTGTCTCAGTACTGTCATAGGTGACTTAATGGGTCAACAACATGGTCTGAACTGTCTATTCCCTGAGCAGACATAATTTTTCTCTGTCTAATTCCTCCAGCCTCCAGCTATTTACATAGCATCTTATAGATTTTTTTTGTGTATGAACTCCAAAACTATCCCTTAGCTATCATTCTGTTTGTAAGGTTCACTGCTCTCAAATCTGTTCAATATGAAGGCTATTCTGGAGAACATTGTGTGTGGAATTTTCTGTACACACAAATGCATGCAACACACAGACATTTCCAGTGTCAGGAAAAGAACATTTGTGTATTTTTTCAGCCATAAGGGAAACCACTTTGCATTTCAGATAACTGGTTATCGGTAACTGAATTCTAAGCATGAATTTCAAATAAGAGATTGTGAAGGTTAAAATAATAATAATAATAAAGAAACATAATAAGAAATTATCTTTCCAAGCTGAAACAACCAGAGGCTAGATCTTCCTATTACCAGGATACCATTGTCAGATTTTGCAACAACAGATTCAAAACAGAATGAGCCTGATGATTACACATTAGCTATTATTATTATTCTCTATTATTATTTTAAATATTATAGTGTATTGTGGTCATAATGGAAGATAATGTGCCTTGGGAATGGAGCACCCCTGAAACTCATTAGATATTAAATATATAGAAAGAAAGTGTGAGAGATAAAATTGCTTTTCTGCCTGCCAGTATAAATGAAATGGTGTGTGACAGGGATGGAATAATGGGATCTTCTCAGCTCAGTCTATGTAGGAACATCTCCACTACCTGCAAAGAAAAATAAAGTTTAACCTCATACACAAGCACATACTCACACCAAAAAAGCAAATGCAAAACTGAGGAAGGAGAGCTGACTAGAATTCAAATTTTTACTTGGAAAAGATTGTGAATTTCTGTACTAGTTTTTTACCTTTGGGATCTTGGCATAAATCCAATCAGAGGTTCTAATTAAAACGAGTTTGATGGTTTCAGCCTAGCTCCTAATTGATGGCAGTTCACACTACAAAACACACAAGAATTCATTAGAGTGCTCATCTGGCAATTTCTGCTCAGAGGGAGCAAGAGGTGGTAACTAAAATGGATTCCAGCAACTATCTTGCAGTTTAGGTAGCGTGGCCCTTTCTGGGCAGTTGAAAAGGGGTCATCAATAGAGCATAAGGGACAAAATATCAAAGCATTCCTCTAGAATTAACTCAGATGTAGAATAGCAAATTTACTTACTAGTCATTTATTAGAAGACTCAAAGCATGGATATAGAAATTACAACATGTTCCAAGAAGAAATCTGCACAGTATTTCTTGGCATTAAATTGTGTATCTTGTTGTCAAAATACAAGTCACTTCAAACAGATTTTTCTACTTACACTTCGCTAAAAAAATTTTACTTAACTCACATGAAGTATAACTTTTTTCATCCGAAAAGGTCATTGTGTTCAGGTAGAGATAATAAATAGCAAAGTATTCATGTTGTACTAAATGCAGTGATGAGAAGAAGTAAGTTTACAAGTTCTAATGCCAGCCAGTAGAGAGACTTTGTAACTGCTGCGTAGTGACACACACCGTCCATCACTTGGTGTAAAACAAACCAATCTTTATGTCTGAGTTTCTTTCCATGACCTAACCAGCTCTTTTTCTAAACCTCTTGAAACTTTGGGGTGCTTGTTCAAGGTGGCATGTTCCGTCTTTACAGAATTTTGTCACTGCTAATAAATTACATACTCACTTTCTATTAAAGATTTTGGATAGACCAAAAGGGAACTTCTGCCTATACATGGAACATTTTGCTTTATCTTCAGCAGACCCATAGCATGTGTTTGCTTTTCTTTTGAGGGAGTCTTATCTAATCTTCCTGGGGGAGCCTGGGAATGGCATCGCTGGCCTCAACGGCCTCCAAATAACAGACCAAAATCCCAAGGTTTAACTTAGTTTCCAGTTTAGATGCAGATTATATCCAGAGAGACCTGACACTGCTGTGCCTCAGCTTTTTTTGTCTTAAAGAGCTAATGAGCACTGTCTATAAAGGAAATTAATAAATTCCAGAAAAGGGGACCAGAGAAAAAGCTCAACAAATATGACATAATAATCTGAATGTGAGCAATGCTGATGACACAGTGACAAAATACAAAGTATGAAGAGGAGGAATCTTGAACACAACTCAAATTCTGCTACCAATGCACAGTAACAACAAATCATGGCCAAAAATTTTGTCTGAACTATTACAAATTTGTAATATACCTCTGCTATTTTATTTTAACACTATGGTGGTATGACTTCATTTTATAGTTTGGAGACCTGGAAAGGGTTTTCTGAAGCATATACATCCCTTACTCCTCTTAATTTCCAGCCAGCTACCAGAACCCATGTGCTGAATTACCAGCAATAATCCAGGATATTCACTGGGGCACTTCATTTGTCCAAAAGAAAATAAGCCATTGTTTTGTGCAAGGTGCATTTTTTCTGCTTGTTGAGTGGTTCTACCTGTAGGATATAACTTTTCCAGGAACAGCACTCACTTCCTAGTTGCTTCTGGGCACAGTTCAAACTGTTGACAAGGTTTCCATATAGCTCCAGTCATTCATCTTGGCAAAAGGAAAAGTGAAGGGGAATACTCCTGATGCTAAAATTATTTTTCTTTTGTAGTCAAATTAATTCTATTACTTCAGAGCTTTAAAAATAGTTTTTCCAAGGCTCTTTCTAGCATTAGAAAGAATGAATATGCAATCATGAAAAAACAGACTTTTGTGGGAAAACATTGATTTTTGGGTTTTCAATCTCCTGTCCTCTCCGTTTCAGTTCAAACAAAGAAGTTAGGTAAAACATTTCTGCTACTGGAGGTGACATTGATCTCAGAGATGTGTTAATCTTTTTTTAAACACAGTATTCTAAAATATAAAATTTAGAGTGAAAATAAATCCCTTATTGTACAGATACTGCACTGGATAAAAAGATAAGACAGTAGAATGCCCTGCGGTGACCTTATTGCAGCCTTTCAGCATTCAGAGAGGGCCTATAAGAAAGATGGGTCAAGCTTTTTAGTAGGGCCTGCTGTGCTCTCTTCATACATGCATATGTATGAATCAGATATATATTTGCAAATTTCATGCATTTTGAGAGATAAATTGTGTCCATACAGTACATGCCATTTTAAAATGGCTTGACATTTTCAAAACATTGTTTTGTCTAGCATTTGTGTTAACAAAAATAATATCTCAGTGCACTTGAATCACAAACCATCTATCCAGAATGTCATCTAGAGGCCAATGATAATAAAACAAAAAATGAAGCAACATTTCTTGTTGCATTATCCCATTGCCCTGGAGCGATGCAGGGTCTATCTCTCTTTATCACCTGACCTCGAACAGCTCCATTTTTTTACAGCATTACCTTCCAGCTCACATTTCTTTCTAGTTGTTCATATCTTTTTTCAAAACACTCATTCCTTACTTGTTAATCACCACTGGTTACATATCACTACCTACATATCAGTTCTTACTCCACAGAATGCAAGTATTTCTGTGCCTGGAATATAATTTTTCCTTGCTACAAAAGTTGAGCATCATCCCCGAGGCTGTTCAGACACCTGTACTAAACAAATTAATATTATCCACTGTTTTTTTTCAGGTAATGGTTGAGTACTGTCTACAGTCTGTTAACAGGGAGAAAGGCCAGAGGGGCTCATGCTATTCCATGTACATGACTATGAGAATTTTCTGTTTCCATATTATGTTCTTTTTTTTATCTGTTGAGAAAGTCTTGTAATAATAGTAGACTACTTCACTAATTTCACAGCACAATGGGATTCTTGCTTCTGCAGATGAAGAAGAAAGGCACATGGTGAGATTAAATAACTGGTAGAGTTGCTGTATTGGTAGACAGATCTTCTGTGTTCTAGATCAGTGAGCTTCCTAAAGGCAATAGTTTCTAAATGTATTTTTTAAAGAAATTACAGCATTTTATTAATTTTTAATAATTTAAAACTTACATTTATTTTAAAGTTCATGAAATGCCATTAAAAACAAAACAAAACAAAAACAAGAGAGCTTTTTCTTTTTCCTTTGAGTCCAGTGAAATTTTTATTCAAAACAACCTGAATTAAATATGATTCTATGGTTCTCTTTGCAACTGTTTTCATTTTGAGCAAAGTCAAAAGTAAGCTTTGATTTGCACATGTTGAGCAAAAGCATCCAGTCAAACAACACCTCCCAATGTAACAAATACCCAATACTGAAATTTGAGCCATAATCCAGTCTTCACTAGCCACATACAAAACATGAACTGTATAAACTTTAATGTACACATCTAAAACCACACACAGTCTCTAAATTTCTCATGAATAGCTTTGGCTTTTTATTCCATGTTTAAAATTAAAACAATCCCTCATCTGTAACCATCAGCTAAATAACAGCATTAATTTGAGAGGCATGGGTATCAAAGCTAAAAAAACCTTCCTGGCTTTAATCCTGGTGCTCTGTGTCTGCATGGAGTTGGGGAAAGATAAGGGGGTTTTGTTTGGGTGGGGTTTTTCTTCTGAGGATAGGAAGGCCATTTGTAGCATATGTCCTACATCTGGCAGTAGCTCACTGATAAACACGCGTAGAAGCAGGAACCCAGTTATCCCTGTTGCCCTTTTTAGAATTACTATGAGTTTTGTTCTTCTAGGCAGCGGAAATAACACATGAAGGCAAAAGGCACCGTTTTAAAGTTTCCACAGCACATTTCCTGGCACAACTCCACACAAATTACATGCAGTAATGCTCTCCCAAAAATCTTTTGCTACTTAAAGTGTGGTAAGGTCTGCATCACGTTCCAGCTGTATACCTTACAAACAGTGCATGTAATTGTCAGTGCAGAGAAGTAATTATGACAATTTAAAAACAAACTTTTAATTGACTGCAAAAACCCTCCTATGTATTCTGAAAGGAAATCTTTCTCTTTATTTATTTATTTATTTATTTATTTATTTTAGGTGCTTTTAATATTTCGATCCTTCATCCCTCCTCTCTTCAGTCCCTGATCTTGGGCTGTTTCTAGGCCACTGAAACCATGGTGCTCTGTGCTGCAGAGGATCCACATCAGCATGCCCAGAAATTCAAAGCAGGAGACAGAAAGCACTGAGGTCTTTGTCTTTACTACTCTCATGTGTATATTCATAAGATAGTATAAACAATAGCCTGCGAATATCCAAGAGGCTCTGCTTCTGTGGTGGATAGTTTGAAAAAATGGCATATTAAATACAGTGAAATACAAAATTGCAATGCTGTTATTAAATTGTATCCAGGAATTAATTGTATTTCTACACATTTTCATCTCAACCCTTTTTGAAGTCTCCTCTCATTCAAAATGTTTAATTTACTGAGATTATTTTCCAGGCTCATATATAATTATATTACTAAAAATAATTCAAAACAATAAAACTCCATACTCCAGACAGTTACTGTACAATTAGCCACTGGCTTTTCATTTTAAAAAGTATTACTTTTCTCTGTGTCATTGTGCTCTGTTTTGGAATGAGCCACAATGAGCCAGCACTATGTTATTATATAGAAGGGAAACATTCCCCCTAATAAGTTTATGAAAACACCTATATTATTTTTATAAAGTGTATGTCTATGTTTACTATTTACCTGCATGCTCAGATGACTGAATTGTCTGAGCAGAGTTACATTTTCCTCATTGTTAAACTGGTTTAAATCTAAAGGTAATACATTTACTTCCTTGTCAGCATTTTAGCAGATTTTCTTCAGCACAACAAAAATCTAAGGAGGTAACCAGTTATAACAGCTTTTAACTGACTGTTTCTATGTAACCTGTAGAAAAAGATGGGGAAGATAGGAATTGTTTTGACCTTTGGAGCAAAAATATATTACTTTCCTTCATCCTTCTTTGCTCTGATCATCCTCCCATATATCTCTACTTTGGAAGTTCATTTATGTTCACCGTCTGGCGTTTGGGACAAAGGGAAGCATTTCTCCACATAAAGTCAGGAGGGAATAATCCAGTTTGTTTAGGTATGTGCTTTGAAAAGATAAAGCAACTCAGAATTTCCCCTGGTTAGCTTGGAGGAATGATTCTTAAACAATGTGCACACATATATTTTATTGTAACTACCTAGAAGGTCCCAACTGCAGTCAGAATTGAAATCATTCTTGAACACAGGAAGACCTGCACATACTGGCTTTTATACTAGAGTTCCATATCTGAGCAATATCCAAGTTTGAAATGAGATGGGAAAAAAAAAAGTATTATTTTAAAGGTGGCAAACCCAAGGGTAGGTACCTAAATAACCCATGCCATGGCATTTCCAAGAACAGCTGCTGGAGCTGGGATGAGAACATGAACCCACTCTCTCCCAGCCCTGGATGCTCACAGCCTGCAGTGCAGCTGCAGGCTCCAGCCTTTGATCCAGAAGTGTACAAACATACAAATAGTGGAAATGTGAATCCACTGAGCTTAAACAGACCACCGGTCTCTGGGGGACTGTGACAAAACCCACACATCACTGCAGCACACTGCGTTCTCTGCTGTACCTCCCAGCCTGTACAGTCCCTGTGCTTGGCAACACCTGCCACTGGGCACTCTCCTGGCTCTTCTGGTGGAATGTGGCAAAAATCCCATGTTTCATAAAGACGGTAATTCCTGTCAGCTAGCTCAGATGTAGCCTGAATATTAGATTTTTCTCCCAAGAAATCTTAATAAGTGGTGTTGTTCTGCTGTCACTGTCCGTGCTGGTAGTAGTATTTTCAGGGAATCCACACAGGTAGCTGCTCCTCCTTGAAATATAATCATAGAATGGTTCAGGGACCTTGGAGATCATCTGGTTCCAACCACCCTGCCATGGGCAGGGACACCTTTCACTAGTCCAGGTGGTTCAGGGCCCCATCCAACCTGACTTTGAACGCTTCCAGGAATGGGGCATCCACAGCTTCTCTGGGCAACCTGTGCCAGTGCCTGACAATTCTCACAGTAAAGAATATTTTTCTTAATATCTAATACAAACTTGCTCTCTTTCAGTTTCAAATCACTCCCCCTTATCCTGCCACTATTTGCCGGTACAAAAAGTCCTTCTCCCTTCCTTTTTGTAATTCCCCTTAAGGTGCTGGAAGGCTGTAATGAGGTCTCCCCAAAACCTCTTCTCCAGGCTGAACAACCACAGTGATCACAGATAATAACAGATCTTATCTCCTTTTTTAATCCTCTTTGCTCCTTTATGTAACACTTTAACTATATGCAAAGAACTTGCCAAAGGAGACAGAAATATCTTAATTTTTTTAAATACACTTACTTGCACATTCTGTACATTCACAAAAGTTCCGACTACAATCACAAAGCATGAAAGCACTAGTGAAATAGAGCAACTATACTAGATTGGTGCCATTAGGGGAAGGAATAATATTTAAATGACATTAGACAGAGATCTCAGGCACACAGAACATAAATATTTAATTTGGAATTTCACCAAGACACTAGGGCTAACACCTTTAACTTGTCACATGCAAGATTTTTAAATTATCACAAATGTTATGAGGACCTCAGATTTCACCTTCCCTTTAAAGCATTGGCTCCCCAGTGGAAAAAATCTGGTGAGAAGCTGACTCTTTATTAGTTCAGGTGGGAATTTGGCCTTTGGTTCTTATTTCATTAACGTAACAGAATCACAACACTCATGCATAGAACTTGGTGGTAAACAAAAGTTGTTCCTGAAGGCTTTACTGGGAATTCATTGCAAGAACCAATTAAGCCATGCATATCTTACCCATGAAGTGAATTCAAAAGGAAATGAACCAAATCTTACAGAGGCTTATTAATTTTTGCAGGAAAAAATAAAAATAATCTGCTTCCTTTTTTTTTTTTTAACTCTCCTCCAGAATTTAAAAAAAAATCACAAAAACTCCAAAAGGAAGAGAGTGAATTCATAGTTGTAACACAGTAAGCTTCTTATATAAACTCTTTGCTTAATAATTAGAATTAATTTATAAGGGGTTTTTTTTGTATTGTTTTGTTTTGTAGAGAATATTGGTGTGTCTTGTATTTCTTTGGTGAGAATACTGCAATTAGCAGAAGTCAGAATAAAAACAGTAGGTGCTAACAATTCTCCCAGATACAAAAATCTTTAGCACTGTGGCACATTATCAATTTAGGTACAGTGGGTTTTAGACAGATAATGTGTAAATCTTGGCTGACCAACTTCTGTACTACTGCAAAGAAGACTAAGAAAGAGACAGTGTTTTTCAACCAGTAGTGCAACTTCTCTCAAATAAAGTTTTGCAGACACTAATACAAGAATTTTATGTATATTCAGTATCTCGTTTGTATAGTGAAATGACGCAAGAAGGAAAATGCATACAATTAATTTTATAGTGTATGATCTGCAAGTGGTTTTAGGAGGAAATTCACATTTTTCTCATTAAAGCTGGTTTGCAATATATCTTCCAATTAAAGTGACTTTTTTTTGAGTGCTGTAAAAGTATTGGAAAAAATGAGCTTGAAAGTTTTCAAAAATCAGGAATGGCAAGATTTTCAACATGCCACATGTACATGTGTGAACATCCAGACTAGACAGGTAAATAATAAATCCATATCCTCCTCTATTTATGGCCCTGATTAAGACTTGGAGCTAAGTTTTTTCCAGCAGCATGAGATAAAGCCATTTTTCTAGGGGCGCATCCAGATGCTGATTTATAAACTATAGGAAGCTCGATGTCATTTTGAAAATTCAGCTGCATCCTGGCTGATGCAACTGTTCTGGTATGCAAAGATAACTGCAACCACAAGTTCTAGATAATTTAACACACATGATTTTTCTACATGATTATGCAACTGAGATGACATAAAAAGTAATGATCTGAACCTCATTTGCATATATTCCTAGTTCCTCTGGCAGCAGTGGTTGTGTGCCATGATGCCAGAAAACCATTACAGTTTGAGGTCCTCCAAGCACATCTAGACTAGCCCAGTGCCAGGTTCAGGAGGAGGAGGAGAAGAAGGAAGAGGAGAAGTTTTCTGTTATTGCACTAGACTTGGACAGTACTGAACAGGGGCCGGAGATCTGCTTTGCTTATTTCTACATCCTTTTTTTCTGACCCCACATATCCCCCATCGTCTTCTGATCTACTTTGTTTTTCTCTACATTTGAATTCAGAAGATGGTTTTCAGAAGCTGTAGAAGGTGTTATTAGGTTAAAGCAATGGTGAAGAACTCAACAATGTACAGCATATGTATTTCAAAGCAATATTTCCTTGTTCAATATTAACTACTTAAAATATTGAGAGGCAATGAAATATTCAAACAAAATACTGAGAAGTGTACAAGACCAGCCAGAAAAGAGAGGACATATAGATGATATATTTTCTAATATCTCAGCAACATTGTAAGGACATTCTGTTGACTTCTTTTTTTCCTCTCAAAATGGTGACTAGTGTCTGGTGAATATAAAAAGATGCTGGAGAAGGGGAAGGCTAGGGTAAGAAAATACCACAGCAGTGAACAAATTCCAGCAGTCCAATTTGAAAAGTGTGGCATATTTAATGGTTACATGTACATTATTGTTAGAATATAATGACCAGCTTCCCTGGCATCAAAATCTGACTAAATTAGCTACAATGAGTGAAAGTCAGCAACAAAAATCACTTAAAGGGGGCAAGAATTGTATTCTGTATATGCAGAACAGGTGGCAAAACAGGGCCACACTCTCTCTCTAATCGTCCTTAAGACATGATACCGATTAAGGAGATATTTTTCTAATTTCAGAGTAGCATACCTGATCCTTAAAATGAGACTTTAGCTCTTGGGGACGTTGATGGTATATAATTTCCTCTCATTTAGACAGATTGCTGCAGAAGCATGCTAGCAATAAAGATAAGCTTTATTCATCATAATTATAGTGACTTGTTCTTTTAATTAATTTTCCAATTTACACTAATGTTTATATATTAAACAATTTACATTACTGCTTAATGGAGGTAATATTGATATTATTCCTACTTAAAAAAATGTGTCTCCATTTATGGTATAAACATACAAAATAGTGTAGCACAATTTAGGAAATCTGCTTTGTGTGCCATAACAGAAATTAGCTCATCAAATATGTTGTATTTGTTAGAGACTAAAGGCCATTAGAAGCATCATGCCTCTTTCCCATCAATTTATCAAATTGTTGTCTGACTGGCATTTCCTGATTACACACTATCTTCTTTATGCATTTTCTTACACTTCAGTACCTGGCTCTGTCAGAAAATGATGGCATCTTTAAATTAACATCCATCCATCTTTAAATTACTTCCATTCATAACTCCTTTAAGCCAGAGCCAAATTAAATTCCAAGGAGCCTAGAAGGGGAAGAGCTTATAAAGAAAATGAGGATTAATGTTGTTTAAATGCACATTTTCTTCATATCTCAAAGCTCCTTGCCAATCTTGCTTAGATGTTTACTGTTGTTCTGCCAAGTTGCTGACAATTGTGACTTTTAAATTGATTTCATTGTTAGAACAGTCAGATTAATGAAAATTAGATTTAGTTACTATATAATCAGTATGACTATCAGAAATAATGGTGTCTCCTTTCCCTCAGCACATACTTTGCACCACACCTCAACTTATGGTGTTTGCAGGCAGGATGGGAATTATGCTGGGACAGCACCCCCAACCTCTTTTTTTTGTTTGGGTTTGTTTTTTGATGCTTTTTTTTGTTGAGTTAGCTGTCTCTTTTCCCTCCAAAATGTGGGCTGACAATACACTGCTGATTATCCTAATAACACCCAGAAATAAATGGAGGACAAACTCATGAGTGACTGGTGATTCATATATGTCTTTTGCTCTCTCTGTGCGCTGGATGCAAATATGTATTGCTAATTTTTATGGATATTTTTTACTGTTTCCAGATATCTTTGAAGTAACATCCTTCTGACTCTGTTAAAATGACTAACCACACCAAAATTAACTTTGATACTGAATTTTCTCTGTTTTTAATAGCTATTTTCTTTCATTTTCTGAGTGATAGGAGTATTCACAATGTATCCTGAACTGAAAAACAATTTAAATACCTTAAAATAGACATCACTGCTATTGTGTTCTTTCCCAACCTCTCCTGCTCCTTGTCTTTACAAGATAAATGTGTATTTTCTGCTCCACCTTCCCACTAACTAACATTGCTCCTGATGAAAATTTTTTAAATTTTGAAAATTGACATCAAATTCAGGGGAACTAAGATATCACCAAAAGGTTTTACTTGACTACCAGAGTAAAGATACACACATACCAATAACAATAGATATAGATATAGATTATAGATATAGATATATAGATAGATATAGATGGATAGATGTAGATAGACACTTGAGACAGCTCTTCCCTCCAGACCTGCTTTTTGCAATCAACTACACTGCCAGTTTGGTCTTCATTTTCTCTTTTCTCTGAGAAATTACACTGTGCTCTTAACTGCACACAAAAAATCAAATGACTTACACTGTGTCCTTAATTTCTTCTTCTATGGAAAATTGAATATTTCAGGAATGAGTATTATTCAGTTTCTGCTGGCAAATCAACAAAAAAGAAATAGTGTTCCAAATATGCTTTTCATCATGTTTAAAGAGAATAAAATTCTTCAGCTTTGAAATTTTTCTGTTTCAATAAAATATCAAGATTCAGAAAAAGAGTCCCTTAAAAATCCAAAATGATAATTTTATCACGAGACATATCAAACAGTGAGCAACAACAAGCCACTGTCCTTTTCTTTTTAGAAATAAGGGCAAATTTCCAGTTGTGAAAAACGTATTTTTGTTTCCACCACAAAGGAAAACTTAGACGTTTTTAATTTTTGTCTGTCACAGCACTTCAAAAAAATGTGGTAACAATCATATGCTGCTTGTAGTGTGTAGCAAATATTTGGTATATTTCCAGTAGGTGAAAATAACATGTTTTATTCAAGCACTTTGAGTCCCTTGGGGTGTCATACACAAAAAATTCTGTGTTAGCACCTGAGTGAGAGGAAGAACAAAGTATAATGGAGTACTAGATTAAAAGTTTAACTAATTTTGCATCAGTAGGCATCTTCTCTAAAAGTAGTAATACCAGGACCTCATGCTATTCAGAATTTAGAGAAAGAATATATATTTATATGCAGTATGCCAGCTTCATAGTCAACAACACCTATTTATTTAAACAGTGCTGATTCGCTTCTGAAACACCTTAGGCTGTCAAAATCTCATACTCTAAAATACAGTCAGGGCTCGTGCTTTTCAGGAGGGAGAGCAGAGGAATAACCAGACCCAGTTCCTTTGTTCTTACCCAGCCTTGGTTGCTATTCAATTTTTCTCAGCCTCCAAATCTGTAATTATGGTGTCACTTTCAGGCTGCAATAGAATACCAGGTTTACACAGCACAGGGAGAGATAAACAAGTACTCAGTGCAATTTGAAAGGTTTTGACCTTTAAAAGCTGTTAATCTACACGTGAATTATAATTAATCAATTAAAAGAGATTCAGTTTAGTACCAACATAATTAGATACAATTTTACTGCTGAGTAAGCCATGATAACCCCATACAAATGAAGACAGAGTCCACTGCTCCCTTACGTTTTCAAATATCCGAGCTCGGCAGTTTTAGCAAAACTATGTAGGTTTCCCAAGTGGGATTTTTATGGTTTTGGAAAGCAGAAGTGTTGAATGGTGAGACTATGTTCTAAGTTCAATAACACGGAATAGTGTTTGGAAAACTCTTCTTGCTTTAGCCTACATACCATCTTCAAATGTTTCCCTGAGAAAGAAGGGAAGGAGGTAAATGCGATCCAAGGCACTGCAGGAGTGGAAAGAAGTGATTGCTGATGACTGTTTTCTGACATCTTTGAGGCCAAATTCAGGGATAAAAGAGTAAACAAAACCCACCTAATGTGTGTTGTATTTAACCACCATAGCTAATAGCCCTCCACCTGTCTCCAATGGGAATATGCAGTGATTAGAGACACCTGCAGGTTAATAATTGGAGGCATCTAAGCACAGAGGCAATTAATATAGGAAAACTCTCCTGAGGTTGGAAAGGCAGCACTGTTTAAATAAATAAATAAATGAATATGGATGCATACATTAAGGGAATAATTCTTATTCCTCTGAATAGTCCACCTTTCTACAGGGACTAATGACAAAGTCATCACTGAGCCTTCCTTCAATGTCAGTAGGAGTCTTGTCCCAGAAGAATGGCTGGAATAAAGATTTTGATTTCTACCCGCAGCATTGATCTGCTTTCAAAACTTTAGTAGCTTGAAAAGTTAAAAGTGCGTGATTTGGACACATATTTTGAAATTGAGTTTTGGTCCCAACTTTGAAGTTTCTCTGTAGAAACGTCACATTAATGTCAAAGGCATTTTTATGCCTTTTACATAGCATAGGAAATAAGACAAAATTCAGACCTAGGAGAGACTATTGAAGGATAGTTTTACATGCCTGAATACAGAGATCTATGTTTGGTCTGGCATGTATTGCTGACTGAACTTTGGGTTTAATATATAATGTTAACATAGTTGGCATTTTAAGAAATTACATGTAAACCAGAAGGGACAGTATTTTTTCCTGGACATTTTCAATCTTTAAGGTAAAATTTCTCCCCCAAGTATGTATGATGCAACTAATATTTCACTATTCATTTTCTCTTCAAAGCCTGCTGCTAAAGTAGATGTTTCAAGGGTAAGTAGCAAAGGCTAATGTATTCCTCAGCAAAATGGAAAAATGATAAAGTGAAAAAATACATTAAAGGACATTAAAGGATAACTCTGACCATGTGACCTGGTCATAAAAAAAAGCATTTTCAGAGAAAGAAATCAAAACCGTGCAAGGGCATGAATTATTTATAGACATAAGTGTCCCCGGGAAACATACAAGATTTGCCCTTAAATGATTCAGTTTAAGAACTATCCCTGTTGCTTTTCCTTGACTTCTAATGAATAAATAACTTGCTTCAATCTTGCTACATTTTCCTCAGTTGATTTTAGCCCGAAAACAGGCATCTGAGTTATCTAATGCTTCCTCCGTATTCCGGTCAGAAAAGGACTTTGTAGAGTGCATACATATTTGGGGCGGAGGAGGTTCTGAATTGATGAGAGAAACATAGTAAAATTAAAAATAAAAATAAAAATTAAAAAAAAAATTTAAAGGGAAGGAAAAAAAATAAATAAAGTAGGCTCACAACTAACCCTAAACCAAACAAAACACAACCCAACCACTAATTCCTGCTACCAACCTGGGGCACTTTTCCCATCCTCTCTTGTTAGGGGAAAGGGATGAGGAAACCTCCTCATCTTTCCCTCTCCACATGCAGCCTTAAGGAAGTAAGACTGCATCCTCAGGCACAGCAGCCACCCTGCCTACATGCTGGGCCTTACTTCTGCTCCCAAACAAGTCAGAAGAAAGACATGGAGAAGATATCTATGCAAAAAATACACTTCTCCAGAGCAGTAAAAAGTCCTGTCAAGTCTCCCCAAACTGCCAGACCATAGACAGCCGTATACATTTTTCTTGCTTTTTACAAAATACGCCCCACCAACCTGCATTCTTCTAACTTCATGCATTTTTTTTGATTAAGTTTAAAATTAATTGAATCAGAAACATATTCTAAAATACTGGAAATTTGTTTCCAGCTTTCAATTTAATCCTGTTAGCTGACAGTAAACCTACTCCAGCTTTCTTGCACTAAATTTCCAGAACATTTTAGCTAACATTTTAGCTAACATTTAGCATAATAACATGTTCAAATACAATCAGGACATGGCAGAAAGGTCTCTCTGAGAACAAGGGCAAGTCAGTTTTTCATGTAACTTGCTCATTTTTGTTCTATACATTGTCAGATTAAGTATGCCACGCTGAATTTAAAGGAGAAGATAAGCTATTATTACTTTGTGTTCCAGAATCTTCAGAGAAATACCAGAGATAATTGCCCTTAATGTTAATTAAGCAAAATTCTTGTGTGATGCATCTGTATTGTGTATTCAGGAGTGGAATTATTAATTCGAGTTGCAATTTTTGTGTTTACAGAAAGACAGAACTCAAGCAGCATAATTTATGTTTAAATGTCCCCTAGGGTTAGCATTTTCCATGTAAAAATAAGTTATGAACAAAGAGAAAAAGGACATATGAATTCATCCAGAGACATGCGAGATGTGTAACAGAAATAACAATTAAGGCCCATTTGTATTCTTCCCTAAGAGTTCTCTCAACTTTTCTCCAAATATTTCTTCATTGTGTTTGTTGATAAACAATATAATTCTTATTTACTATGTTTAGCAGAAAGAGAAGCAATAGTTAAAAATAAAAAAAGCCAATTAGCTTGTTCTCTGGTTTATAAACTTTTAAGATTTATATAGGCAAATGTAACCCTCACCAAAATGTATACATTACTGAGAAAGCAAAACACTATACACACACACACACACACACACACACACATATATATATACATACACCTAATAAAATGAATGTGAATGTATGAATAATATGACCCAGAAGGTAGGAATAATCTTCTGAACCCAAAAATCTGAATTGCATTAGGGTCATGGTTGGGGCAAGTTAACTGAGGCCAGTGGCCTGTGTAAGTGCTTTCATGTGCCCCTGCCTTGCCAAAGGGATTTAAGGATAGGAAAAGATATGGCAACATTTATGGGTATGTGATTTGTTCTCCTACCTCTCTTAGGGATGATGGATGAGTACAGGCCATAGCAGAGATTTTTCCACTCAGCTGAGCTGTGCCATTTTTCTTTGTTCAAAAACACAAAGGAGCTATGATGAAAATCATTCTGTGTAGTGGTGGAACTGTGAAGTTTTCCATCAAATGCTTTTATATGTTTATTTTCCTGAAAACTTTAGTGCCCAAATTCTTTATTTCCAAGTCTCTCAAAATTCTAACTTCATGAGAAGTTGAGTTACAGGTGACAAGTAGGGACTAACTTTGTCCAGGATGATATACATGGAGCAAGATTTGAATGAGATGTTAAATCCTTAACCCAAGGCAGCACTGTAATGCTAGGATTTTCCTTTAATTTTGGGATAAACAGAAACACAGAACACAGAACCATTAAAAATGTAAGAGAAATCTTGATGCTTTCTCAAAGGAAACCTCTAAGGAGTTGCTCATCTAAGTGATTTGACTGGAAATTGGTCATGGTCCTCAAGGCATCTCATCCTGACTTACTGATTTTCATGTTACCAATGGAATATTGTTTCATACTCTGTACAGTTTAGGAGTTATACAAATGCTGGGTTAACTTATGTGACTTGAAAGATTTAAAGACAAATGCTTTTTCAACAATTCTCACTGGTATGGCCACCAATATTTATTGAATTAAACATCCAGCTTTGAGATCACTGTCCTCAGGACCTCTAGCACAGTCTGAATCATAAAGATCTCCATAAAAAGAACGGGAAAAGTGCAGAGACTCTGTCCTGTGAATTTCAAAAACCTAGGAGGAATCTACCTCTCCCTTCCAAGCCTCCTGCCTGTGCAATCAGTAAATTAGGACAAAAGCACACAAAGTGAACTTCTAGACAGGATGCAGCATAGCAGTCTACAAACAGGGAGAAACTCTATTTCGAGAGTGACACACAGCTAGCCAAAACACAATTAAACAGGAGCTGTTAGACTATCTCTGCCTGACAATATTTCACAGGCCATTTTGCTAAGGATTTTCTAGTACCGTACTACACACATTTGCAGAGGAAAGACTAAACCAAATCTCTCTTACTTTCTAAAAAGGATATACAAGCACCTGTTTCACTTTTTAAACTTTGTTTTGCTGTCAGCAAGTCTAACTTCAATAAAAAACCAGAAATAACAAATTTGGAGACTGATCTTAACATTATTAAACACTTAACAACACGATTTCAATCACTCTCAATCAATATTTTTGTCAAGAATTCAAAATCTGTATAGAAATTATAACCCAGCCATCTTGAAGGAATAGGCTACTTGCTCCTAATAACGGGATCTGGAGTAAGAGCTTTAAAAATTAAAATTTATAGAGCCCTAAAAACTGATGTTGGCAAGCAACATAACTTTAAAGTACAAATATCTTCTTGGATAACCTATATATTTCTCAATAAGCCAGTATCATAGGTCTCTAGAGAATGCATCCAAATTATACAGTAAACTTTAATACACATTTTCTCTTCCAACTCTGAAAACTACGGGAAGATTTGGTAAAGTAAAAATACTTAACTATTTATTGAAGCTAAGCAGCACCCTTTTGCTTCAAACTTAAATATTCTCTAGCCTAGAGCAAGCCTTTGAGAAAAGTAAAATATTTATAAAGTGTTTTTCATCATCCTGGGAAATACAAACTTAATCTCAGCAAATGTTTTAACGTTTATAAAGTGACCCATCAGCAATGGATATTAACTAGTATTTGTAGCACTTAATGTGGGCCACAAGGTAACTTTGTCCAGTGTCACACTTCCATAAGCATTTCTGGATCATAGAATCATGGAATTATAGAGTATCCTGAGTTGGACGGGATCCACAAGGATCATCAAAGTCCAAATCCTGTCCCTGCACAGGACAGCCCAACAATCCCACCATGTGCCTGAGAGCATTGTCCAAACACTTCTTGAGCTCTGCCAGGCTGGTGCTGTGACCACTGCCCTGGGGAGCCTGTTCCAGTGCCCATCTGGGGAAAGAACCTTTTTCCGATACTCAGCCTCAACTTCTTTTACATTTTTGAAGCCAACTACAGCATGTGTGCTGAATACTGGAGACAACACCAGATTGGGGTCATAAAAGGCATGTGCAGATTTGTTATATGAGTGTGCTCTGAGGTATTATTTACCCAGAGTTCTCACAGTAGAAAGGTTTGATGTTTATACACTCATTAAACCAGCTAGGTGCTAAGGTATAAAGTAACCTGTTAATCTGCACCTGCAATCTGACAAAAAACAAATATAAATATTTTTTTGCTTCATGGGATGATGATAAGGATGAAATGCCTATCATAAAATGCAAAACTATTACTGTAAACTCACTATGTTTAATGCAAGATTGAAATTCAGTTATTAAACAACTAACTTTCAAAAGTGTTAAATATGGCTGGTGTGTGGACTCATGTTTTCTTCATGCTTATCCTTGTTTATATACATTTCTAGCTTGTGACAATATTCAGTTAGCTCTTCTTAGATTTAAAATTAAGATCATTTTGAAACAGATTTTTTTTAAACTCATGGTAATAATTTTGAAAGCCAACACATGTATCTTCAATTCAGAAAAAAACCGCTATTTTAATATGGAAGTTTACCTTTCATACCATCATACTTCACAAAGAAGTTGAATTTTGTGTCCCACTTTGTGAACAAATCTCTTCTGTGTATCCATTTTTCTGTAATAAATATTATGAGACTGAGCTTCCTACAGTCATTATAGTTGGCTTTTCTTTTGTCTTACTAATTGATTAAGATGAAATATTTCAAAACTCTTTTCTCTCTGTTACCATATTCCAAGCTACTGTCAAATTATATTCTTTATAAATGGAACACCTGTAAAATCAACTTGCATTTTGGTTTTGTGCAGATTGTTTTTCAAATGAAATGAAAATAGCTTTGAGATTAAGAAAAAATAAATTAGTGTATGTATGGATGACATTTTTTTAATATCTGTCAGCCCTGGGAATCATTCTGACTTTTAGAGGCGTATTTAGCATTCCTGTCAAAATACACAGATATTTCTTAGACTTTATGGTTAATCAGTTGTGTGAAAAACATGTATTTGAGCTCTACTTTCATACATGATGGAAAATGACTGTCAGTTATCTAATGTCACTCTTCACAAACATTTTCACTGGGAGAGATTATCATCACAGAGATAACAAAAGCAATTCCAAGCAATATACCTGACTAAATGCAGTTAAGTAAAGCAGGTTAAGCACCAAAAGTTTATTGAAAACTGTGTCTGATCAATCTGTATAGCTAATTGCGACAACAATATAATCCTCATAGACTGAAACATTCTCAATAAAATCAAAACTAAATGTATTCTGTGAGGTAAGGCTAAGATTAAATTTTTCTTAGTCAACACATTAATCTTTTAGAAAGATTTGTTCTATAAACAATACATTGCAGTGCCTTGAAAAAAATTTCTGTCATGGCATAGTGTCTCCTCCTCATTCAAGTTTTCAGTGCTGGAAAAGTTAGCTGTTAGCTGAAACTTTGACCACATTATTTCTCTTCTAATCTTGTCTCCAGGTAACACTATTTCCCAGTTCTATGCAGGATGTCCAGTCCTCTGGACCTGCATTCCTCTATTGCTGTTTTCTAAGATTAAGTTATCATTCACTGACCTAACATTCCGAAATTACAACCTCTTAAATGTACTAAATGGAATGTTCTATGAAACAAAAGGGGCGACAGCTTGAAAAGAGAAGGAGAGGAGAGGTTAAAGTTTAAAGTAAGCTTAAAGTTGAATACAAAAGAAGCCCATATGGACACATCCTATTTCTCCAGAACACACAACTGCCCAGAAGATCAAATTAAAGGAGTCAAAGAAAGTACCATAAAGACTCATCAGTGGCTTGGCTAATTAGATACAGAAAACAGATGAAACTGGAAAGATAATACTTTGTAATCAAATGTATAAAGACTATAGGAGACATGTAGTTTGATAAAATAATGTATCACATCAGCTTGTGGAACATCTCACCTGCCCAGACCTAACTCTGATTACAATATAAGCTTTTTATATATGAGGTAATTTATTATTAGTGTCGATCAGAACACTTGAACGGGATGTTGGGATCTGAATCTGGGAGGATGACCAGACCTGCCCAGCACAGCCTTAGAAGTTGCCATTTGAGTCCCACAGTGATGCTGAGAGTACTTGCTCAAATTGCTGCACAGCTGCAGGGTTGGAGAATTAAGTGATTTCACAACTTGTTTACACTTAGTGGTATAAAACATATTTGCCACCATTCTCTAATCCAAAGTGTTTTCTAGGTCCCTGGATATAGCTCAGTAGAAACAGTCTAATCGAGAAAGTATGAACAAAAGCCCACAGAAACTATGAAAGACTCTGCTGACCTTCCTGATCTTTAGATTGGACTGTTAGAGTACATCTGCTTTCATTTAACATGAGACTGAAGTGTGATAAAGAGAGAGATATTACCTTTCACATTCATTTTCTTGAAATCCAATATTATATTTTTTTTTCTCTTTTAATCTTTAAAGCTTTTTTGGTGTATGGTTACTGTAGCAAAGACAGGCTGCCGTAACACATATCCAGCTGAAGAAACTATTGGAAAACAGAGATCAAGAAAGGTGTCCTCAACACCACCAAAAAAAAAAAAAAAAAAAAGCATTACTTTTATTTCAATGTTCATATTTTGGGTAGGGTAGAGGTAGAGGGAAGAAGCAAATTAGTCTATTATGCCAAGAAAAATTTCCAGTAGCATTTCAGATTAAGCCAGGCAGTCTGCAAAAAACTAATACTGAAACTAAACTCATTATCTCCCAGAATTTTAACACCTCGAAGAAAGTCACTTATGAGCATCTAAGGAAAAAGCTTGAAGCTCAGTTGAGGGTATCCATGAACGATTCAAACCTGAACATTGAGCTGAGCACTTCCACATCTGCTTACCTACCTTATGGGAGCATTTTATCATGTAGAAATGTCCAGCAAAGACACAACACAGTTTTCAAGTATGTGAATGGATATGTACTGACTTAAGAGGAATAGAGATACATGAAACTAGAAAAGCAAAAGGGCAGATTTTATCTGAATTCCATGCCTGGATTAGAGGCTACCTTGTGTCTACACATTACATAGTACCATAGCTGCAGTTCAAGGCAAGTCAGCTAAGATTAAATGGAAGATAGTGAAGCACAGATTTTTTTTTAAATAAATAAATAATTTTATTCAAATGTATTTTTTTATCATTGTTCAGCAACAGTTTTTAATTCCTAGAGAATTCAGAGTGTTGGGGTGATAAATTAAAAGGAAATAAATGGAGCACATTTCACAAAGAAACAAGTTGTTAATGAGATGTTGCTCTAGCTACATAGCTGAGGTCAGTTAAGTCCTCTCTTATAAAACCAGTAGGAATGGCTGAGTGATTAACTCATTTGCTAAATGACTGAACTAGATCAGACTCTCAAGAAATTCATGGGATGAAGAGTAGTTGTTCAGATGTGCAGGTGCTACTACTCAGTTTCTGGAAATTATCCTCTTCTGGCAGCTATTTAATTCAGTCTAATTACATATGCAAAATTCTGTTATTTCTCTTATACATCACTCATTTTCCAAAGTAAAATGTTGTAAAGGTTATAGTGTATGTGTGCCCCACATACCTGTTGAATAAAAATAGGTCAAACCTAGACAGGAAATGTAGCCTACAGCTCAAAATAGCTGTCTCAGAGATGCATTTTTGCAAATGCTCAAAGAAAAGGAAAAAAAAAAGAAAAAATTCAGCAGTTATTTCAGATTTATTTAAATGGAAAATTATTGATGTTTACAACATAGTATTAATGTGTCCCTGACCTCGATGATAAAAATCTATTGCATATTAAATTTTCCTAAAAGCAACGGGTCATTTTTGGATCTTATGCAGTTTAAGCAACCAAAAGTACTGCATGATATAGTAACTCTAAAAGGTCAAGCCAATGTACTCAAAGAACAGCAGACATAATTGTGCTCAAACTATATTAGATCATGTATTAGATCGTGCAGGTCATCTTTCTGACAAAGTAGAGCTGTTTAAAGGAGTTTAATTTCTCATGATTTGTTTGGGTTTTTAAAGGACAATATTGTTGGGTGAACTTTTCAGTAGATAGTTACAGCTTGAAATATTGTTTTAATTTAAAAATCACCATAGCTGCTTACCACTGAAAATTCACCATTAAACCTAACCATTTCTTTGAAGGTTGGAGTGAAACAGAAGAAAGGACATTTTCTAATGTTCTTCTCTCAGCTGTCTTACAGTTTCTTATTGCAAAAATGATATTGGGTTAAAAAGGCTCTTTTCTTTCAGACTCAAATTCAAACACGAGTGGTCCTAGAGCTGTGACAATTGTTAGAGCTTTCCTAAGGTCGATTTCTACAGATGGATAGACACTAGAGGAAAGAGAGGAAATGCTACTGCTTCCACTGCTAATGCAGAACAGTCCTACATGACAATATTCAAGTTGGACTTCTACTGTATTGAGACTCACAATCATCTCAATTTAACAGCATCAGGCAGAGAGCACATCATGTCACTTCCACTCACTGAAATCTGTTGCTTCACTAGGAAAATATTGTGCATAAACCTTGGATGTAATTAAACTCAAATCTATATTTATATGAACCTTGTTAAACATCTACAGAGTGTAATAGTGAACTGTCTGTGCCAAATTTACAACCCTACTACTTTGAAAAGGAAATCATTGACTATTAAATGGAAGAGAGTGTGGTGACTAATGGGGTTCATTCGAAATCTGCACTGCTTGTTCTGGATGGCTGAAATCAAAAGAACACTTTTCACCACTTGGAGTCTGGATGTGCTTTGAAAACCCTAGACTTCCCTCTCTTTGATCCAATGAAACGAAGTGAAACGTGTAGCCTCTAGGCAGTTTTTAGGTACTGAAAGATCAAATAGATGCTGTTACAGTGCAATTTGCTTGGTGAAGCCTAACAGAATGGATCTGCTCCAAACTTACCCTGTATTTTGCGGACCACATAGAAGAGAAAAAGGTAACTAAACTGAAATTATAGTACATTTGTAGTGTTGATTCTTATTTAACTGAAAAGAATACATTCTTTACCAGTACTGGTAAGGGTCAAGATCCATACATTTGGCTAAGAAGCTGCTCTGGAATTAGGTTTAGCCTTGCATTGTGCAAAACACCACCTTGGGTTTGACTCAAAACAATTGAAAACTCTTTTTGTATTTTTATTATTAAGAATAGATCTGTTTAAATTGTTCATCAGAACAGAATTCTGTGTTCAATCTATATCTTGTATTAGTCAATAAACCAGTCCTGCCTTCTTTTCATGTATCCTTATGAATTAGGTATTGCCAAGACTTTGTTCTTGCTCTTTTCATTTAATTTTTTTCTTGTCTCTAATTTCCTAGAATTTTCCTGCTCTAGATGGATAAGCTTTTAGGATTCACAAGCATTTTCTTGAATTAAATGGCAGAGTTCCAAATAGCTATACAGGAGAAAAATCCTAGAAACTTATTTATACAAATATTCCCTCCTCATACGTTGTTTGCCATGCTTTGCCTATTTTGTTACAGAAGAATGGAGTTAACATAAGACTAGTAATTATCCAATCATGAGTGGCATCCCAACTTTTCATTTAAGAATTTAGCAAAGGACAGAAGAGCTGCATTTGGAACTCACTGGAATTTGGCACTCTGTACGACTGTGAATTGGAAATTACAGTATTTTCCCCTGGTCTCTCATAAACTTTTTATTCCCTGTGTATAATAATTTGAATAGTTCTGAGAAATCAACTTTTACATTGTGATACAGAAAGCATTAATTTGGTCCACTGCTCCTGAAAAAGTAATGACTTCCCAAATAATCAATACTGCTACTCGTTCACAGGGTTAATGTGAGAGTCAACAAAATATGTTTTAATTCTATAGAAAAGGCTAATAACCTGGGACATATCCTATGAGTTTCAGATTTTAACTGGGTCTACTAGAGCATAAAAGGACAGGAAGATCCAGGTTTGAAATTCTCATAGGCTACTTGGAAAAACAGAATTGATTGCTAAGACACACTGACCCAAACGTTTCTCTGGCCAAACAGAAACTCCTTTAGTTCATGATTATTTAAAAAGAAAATTCCATCCTGCTGATGGTATTAACAAAAAACAAAACAACAACAAAAAAACAACCCCCCAAACCCAAAAAAAACCAAAGTAAAAACCAAAAACACTCCCCCCTCCCCTCCCCAACAAACTCACTAACAAAAACCAATGTTATTTCACTAAGATAATACATACCTCCAATTGCCTTGAAAAGCTGTATGGAACTACACAAAGATCATATCCCCCCTAAAATATCACCTTCCACCACAATCTATTCACATACCTCAGAAAAATCCTGCAGAGAATAACTTTGTCACCAGCAAATAGTGCACAGTTGAGGTCAAATTGCATTTATTTGTAAATCGACCTTAAAACTTTGAAATGTATGTAATTCAAATAAACTTTTCCTAAACATCTTGACTTCCTTATGATTATGGGCATTAGTATATAAGCAGCAGCACTGGATACCTAACAAAGCAAAAAAAATCCATCAAATCAGATGCTGGTGTCAGTCTGCTTCCATTAATCCCATGTTTCCAGTTCTGGGTGAGTTTAATAATCCCCATTCTAGGCATGAGCAGAATTGCATGTTTTGTATTAATTCATAAATTGTTTGTAGAAAACACATTGTTATTCTTCATGACTGAAATTAAAATCTAATGCAGGCAGAGGTGCGTTCCCAGTGAAGTTATGCAAAACTGCTATCAAACATTAATGCAACATCAGCTGCATTGATTTGCCTCTTCCAGGCACTGGAAGCCTTCAAATCCCATTTTCTTGTTTCACAAATATAGTTTTGATTTTACAGATTTAATTTTAGATCTAATTTTCAGCGATGCCTAACTGACCCAGTAGCTATAATTCTGTTTTTAAAACTGACTTAGCCTTCCAAACAGCTAATGAATAATATTAGTTTCATTCACCAGCTGCCGGGTTCTTAAAGATGATCAGGACCTGCCAGTGAGGCAGAAAGAAAGCTTTTTAATTTATATTTTATTAATTTCAAGCTTATTTAGAGCTAAGCATTGCTACTCATATTGTGATGAATTCAATAAATTACTCACTATCCCTAAATCACCTGTGAATGGTAAATTTTGAGATCTGGCCCATGATACTTAATATTCAAGGTGTAGGTCATGTCACACCTCTTTAACTAAAGCTAACACATCCTGTAGCACAGCTGGAAGCACAGCCTTGAAAAACACAACTGTAACTTGGATTGCATCGATGTCAGAGTCAAAATACTTTTATGGTTTTGCAATAATAATTCACAGCTGAAGATCTCACTGGGCTGCCAACCACTTCTAGGTACTGTTACTATTAAAAGACTGATTTGTACCCTTCATCAGTGATGTAAATCCCACGGCCTAGGCTACACAATGTTTCCTCTGTGACGGACTCAAACCACACTCAAATACAATTAATTGCCTATACACTGTGTCTTTCATTCATGTGTGTCAAAGCATTAATTTTGATCTTATCTCTCCACAGATTAATGGCAGTGCATATTTTTATGGTGATTTCACAGGACTGGTGGAAGGAAAACAGCACTGGAATATTTTTCTTGCCTGCCTTTACAGTAACTTTGTTTTTCTACCTAAATAAAAAAAGTATGGATGCTTAGATTTCCAAAGACACCTACTACAAGGTAGGTGTTCAAATATTGATTTCTATGGGATGTTCATATCCAACGTCTCTAAGATTCTCCCTTCATTCCTACCATAAAGTCTGATCAGGAAAACAGTGGAAGAGGCATTACTGTATAAACTATCCAGAGAGGAAAGGCTGAATAATGATGGAGATTTTTGCTTCTTTCTAAGAAAGCATAGATTAGAGACTGGTGCTGGGGGAAGGAAATTAAAAAAAAAATTAAAATGATACACTCTTTTCTTGTCATATGTGATTGAGGTCATAGAAAGAACACTGGCTTTAAAAAGCAAAAGCAACGTATTAGGTCAGGGGCACAACAAATTTTAAGGACAAAAGAGCTACTTCCTCAACAGAGAGGTTAAAGCATGGGTTTATAAGGATGTGCTACAAATCCTCACTTTTCTTTTGATGACTGAATAACAAAGCCAGTCGAGAATTTAAAAAAAATAAGGGAACCATAATTGAGACAAACTGAATAGAAATATTTGACTGCCTCTCTTCTTCTATGTTACAGATAAACAATCCAATAATTGGGCAAGTATTGTGACTGAACAGGAGGCTTTAAAAGATCTCAGTTATTTGCCAAACTTAGAAAAAAATATGTGAGTTTGTGGCTTCCCTTTATCTCATAGTCAGGCATTTTAGTTTTAAACCATTTCATATATGGTTATATTCCAAATTAGTAGTTTGAGGTTACTAACTGCATTAACATACTCAGTAGCACAATGCTGAGGTATCAAGCAGGATACATTAGGAAATAAGAAGCACGTCTCAGTTTGTTCTCCCACTAGAATCAGATAAAAATGTCACAATACTGCAGTCAGACAGTTCAGATATGAATATTCATTGGCAACTGTTTGTGACAGATTTATGAATGCTTTCACCTGCTGGTGGAGAAACATTAAGTTGCAAAATAAAGCTATTAAAATTAGGTGAAAAGAAAAAAGAAAGGATATACACAGATGGATGATGATCTTGGAATTATGCAATCTTGAGAGAAAAGAATGGTCTTAATTTTCATATTATGAAAACATTTGTTTTATATAGGTAGATTGTCAAGGTCTTAGCATTTAAGTCACTTTCACCACACAACATTCACCAAACAGTATTCCTGGTTTATGTGGAATGATGGGCTCAGCTATCCCATCACCACCTTGTGGCAGAAACTCCTGCAATGGTAATTCTTTAAGGATTTTGACTGTAATTTTCCTAAACTGTCTTCACGAAAGAGGAAGTCTCCATTAAGAGAAGAGCATTTTGTCACCCAGAATAAAAGGTTTGATTACAAATATTGCAATAATAAAAATGCATAGCACTGCTAGAGTGCTTTCAGCCTGAGGACCTCAAATTGGTTTTAATAAATTAAGTCTCGAGATTTTTAAGAGGAAAGCATTAACCCCACTTTAGATATGGGGGAAGTGATGAATACAGGGGATAACTGGTTATTTCAATTTAAAAACAAACCATAACACATGGGTTAGAGACAAATAAACTAATTCAATATTTTATTGATGGATTAAACAACTTCTGTGAGTTAAAGCACTTTTAAAATGATTTATGCTGGAGAAGCATCATGATCTGAAGCTTGTTAAAAGGTATGTAAAAAGAGTATGGGCTTGTTTTACCATTTGTATCATAGGAGACTTTGCTGTGCATTCTTTGCATTCCTCTCTTAAATTTTGTAAATTTACCTCCACAGACCTCGTTTCACTTTTTTATTGCAAGCATAAGTGAAATATGCAAAAATTCAGAATGTTTTAATAAGCTGGTGGAGGCACTTAAACGAGTGTTTGTATCAATATCTATAAATACCATGCTCATCTGAGTGGATTTGTGTGATACTACCTGATATAGCTTCATAAAGATAAAATCAAAAGGAAACAAAATGGAAGAGGAGATAAGGGATCGAAGCAACAGTTCTTAATGAAGCAACAAAGAAGAAGCTACTAAATGGGGAAGAATCCAGCCCTGCTGCAGTGGCCAGGTTTATTCATCCCTGAAATAGAAAGAAATGTAATAATAACAAACAGATTAGTTTTAGCAAGGAGGAAGTTTGTGTGGGTATCTTAACTAAAATTGTATTTGAGACTGCCACAGAAACAGGGACCAATAGTGAAGAAGGGATGAAAAGAATGCAAGATTCGAAAAAGGAAGGCTAAAGCTTTCCAGAAAATAAACTTTTAGAGAAGTTTTTTTCTTTCTTCGAAGTTTTGTCTGTGTCTGTGTGTGAAAGGAAAGACGGCATTGTCTTTCAGGAGTTCATATTATTAAGACGTTTTAGTAGATTGCAGGTCTTCTGTTCTCCGGGAGGAAAAAAAACACCTAAAGCTGTCTAAGAGAGTGAGGCCAGACAAGTTAACCTGCCTGGCTAACAGAGAAGGATGGTGAAGGACATTTTCTCTTGCCCTGAATGATCTATGTAACCTCCTGGAAGAAAAATATGACATTTGCTGGACAGATGTATTCAGAGGGACTAAAATGGGACCAAAATGTGCTGCCCAGCTTTTAAACTGTGGAAACTACATGTGATCTTGAGCAGTGCTCATACAAGCCAAATGGCATGCAATCTTAAAGTACTCTGCATTGTTTGACAATCAGAAATTTGAGCTGTATCCTAAGGGGAACCTTCGATGAGGTTTTTTTCTCACTAATCCTTTTTTGAGCCCATGCATTCAGCACCAACAATATCCTCCAGCAACAGTTTATATCTTTTAAGTAATAGAAGTAAAAAAAAAAAAAACAAAAAAAACAAAACAAAAAAAAAAAACAAAAAACACCAAAACCAAAAGCACTTCCTTTTGGTTTAAATATGTTACTCAGTTATTTAACCAGGTGTCACCAAGAGTAAGGCTAATTTACCATTCCATAATTTTTCCCTACTGACCTTCCAAGCTGTATTCTAGGAGGGACCCTTTACTCCCAGGTGGCTTCCCACTGAACTCAAAGGAGCTCACTATGTCCTAATCAGTCCAGGAACACACAGGAGTTTACAATATTTTTAAACTGCAGAAAGTACAGACATCCTTCTAAAACTACATTTTTCATTCTGATAGTGTCTGTAATGCTTTTGTTCAGCTACAAAATTAGAAAGTACTGACAAGCTTGGATACGTGAGACCATTCTTATTTCATTTGTCATTCCTTAATTTTATATAAATATTAAGTAAATTTTACTGCAGTATTATGAGAAACTCACTGAGTTTGCCTTTGAAAGGAAAACCAAGATGAAACCAAAGAAGTAAAAAAATCCCTTGAGAGATGAATTGGGAGAGGAAAATTGGGTGGGGTTTTTTGGTTTTTAGTTTTATTTCTTTAGGCATATTAACAAATCACTGTGCTAGAATTCTATCTTATCCATATTCTCCACACTTTTTTCCTGCAGGCAATATAAAGCTAGGCTTTTTAAAAAGGAAAAACAGAAATAAAAACACTTGCTCCTTCTCTAATTAGGAATTAATATACATATTATTTCGTACCAAAAAGGTAAAGGAACACCATGGTAATCTAAAAAGAAAGCTTATTCAGGGTGTATAAAATGCATTCTTAATGTATGCTAAACATTCTTAATAGTATGCCATCGCTAAAGCTTCTTCACAGACTGCATGAACATTACTTCTTTCTAAAAAGAAAAGGTTTATGAATGATTGTCTTGCCATATTCTATGCTTTTCAGGTTGAGATTTCTCCTTTTCCCTCATTTCTGCTCTCATGAACCTGTTTTTCATTGTATTGCATTCAGTTTGACTGTATACTCCAATCCAATATAATTGAAAACATTTAGTGCCAGATGTTGTAATATTTTCCCCTCACAACAAAAGGCAGTTGTGGTAAACTCTTTCATGTTCATATTTTGTTTCTCCAAATTAACATGTTAATGATTTCTTTCTTCTTTCATGTTAATTTAAAGAAGAGCAGAGGGATACTACTTAATCCAGGTCATGATCTTATGTTTTGTCTTTGGAGTTTCAATCAAAGCCCCTCTTGTAGAGGGAAAGTATTTTCTTGGTTTCTTACATGAATTTTAAGCATTGTGTGTAGAAGATAGAGATAAATCTTTTAGATTGCTTGAGAATAATAAAGAAATATCAGTTCTGAAAAGGAAGAAAAAAGGGTTTTCATTGGCTTTCATGACCAAAATTTAAGTTCAAGGGCCTGTTCTGCATTCACATTGTGGTTTTGAAGTAGTCAGTGTGTTGCTTTTGTTATTATGTTTTGACCCTGAACGAGCACTAGTTTTCCACAATTTTTAAATTATAGTTTGAGGGAAACTCCAGAGATTTCCACCATTTCATTAATGGAAAAAAATATTTTGGTAACCTGATCTGATTGTTGAATCTCTCAGACATAACTGGGTACCTAATATCTACTTAGTAATAACTTGACCCACATTATTTTTACTGTAATGTTTTCATTCTTATGACTCCCATACGAGACTGGTAAGCACTATTATATCTTCATTTTGTGAAAGGGAAACAGACCAAATTCTGATCCCATTATAATCACTGGCAATATTTTCATTGACTTAGGCTCTTGTTCTAATTATCTTACCCATTATTATTCAAGACTGTCAAAAAGCCAGAAATTAAACTCAGTTCTTGCACACCCCGGCGTATCCCTGATGCTCTCTAATAAAAACAATTAAATAAAAAATGATCCACTGAATAATTTCTCACTGTATTACATTTATTAAGAGAGCAGAATTTATTAAAATAGACAATAGCTTTTAGCATGAAATGTGTTCTGTGTAAGTCATAGTGTATAACTTTGTACATGTTTAGGCCTTTTTGTTTAATAGAGCTAAATGAACTTCAAAAATATCTCATTAACAAGACTTTTTTTTTCTTTTAGCTCTTCTGGCTTTTCCCAAAATACACCAAACATCCACTTGATGGATTTAAAAAAGAAACAGGATACCATTCCTGGCCCCTTTGTTCACAGCCAAGACACTATCATGCAGGGACTTGTGGCTAAAGTATTACTACAGAACAATGTGATGTGTAATTGTGTGTATGCTGAATGTGATCGTTTTCAAAACAGGCTATGTGATAGCAGCTCTGACACATCTCATTAAAGGTCTGTTTTCCATACCGTTCACAGTCTTGATGATTTTCAGATGTATTATGCTATACATGGATATATAAATTAAAAAAATATGCTTGAGACAGTGCTGATTCAAGATATGATAGATCATTTCCCTCTCCCAAATCAGTTACTTGTCTAGTGATGAGCAGCATTACAGACAAACAAACAAAACCATATTTATTTCTATTACTTAGAACTGCTTTGCCATGACAGCTATAACAACTCAGGAATTTCAAAGATAATATACTCACCTTTTCCAACAGCAGCTCCCAATGAAATTGTTTTGATCCTTCAGTGAGCTATGATCTATATAACTGTTTTTCACCAGGTTTCCTCTTTCTTTTCATCATGATACATGATATAAATATTTCCCAGTAACATTCAGCATCACTTCTTGGTCTTACACACACACACACAAGGTATATAAGGGCAGAGATTAGACTACAGAGCCCATAAACTGTGAAGAATCACAATTTCTGTGATTCTGTGAAGAATCACAGAATCACTCTGAAGTCTAACATATTCAACCCAAACATTCCTTAACCCTATCCCGGCATTGAGGCAGCTGAGGGGGAATGGGTGGGCATGATTCCCTTTTTCATAAGCGTATAGCCACCCTCCACAAAAAAGGTGGAATCTGGACAAAAGGAAATCACCCAGCTTTCAATACTTTGCACTGGAGAAGTGATTGCTAAAAAAGGGAGAAGGCAATGGGTTCGGGCAAAAGCTGCTAAATATTTCAGCAAACAAATCAAATTGGGGATTGGCCTTTATAAAGGAAAATGAGTATTGACAAAAGCTGTTTAATGTTTTGTTGAAAACAAGCAAGGCTATTTTCATTGAGTTAAGACTGAGGAAAGACAGTAAACAAAACCGAACACAGAATCTTTAGCAACTTAAGCATAGATAACAGAGGTGTTGGATTTGAGTTCAGCATGCTGCTGAACCAAGGCCCACAGAACCCAACTGAGCTGCTGCTGAATAAGGTTTTATGGCCCCCCATAAGCCCCCATTACTCAGTAGCCATGTAATCAATTTATTTGTATCTACTGTGAAATAATCATCACTCTTATCAAGTTTTTAAAGCTGCAATTTATTTCCCACTTTTCTATTAATTTATTTGGAAAATATATTTTAGCATTCTTTTGCTTCATGCCATTTTCCAAACCCAAAAATGACAGCCAGGGGCTCAAAATAAAAACTAACTCTGAAGCAGATATCCTACCAATTCCATCCTAAAAATTCTAGACAAACTTGCCCTTGGCCTTCTGTTGACAGTAATAGTTCTACCTCATGAGTTATCAGTCCCTCTGTCATGCATAACCATATGGATAAAGAAATCAAAGGAGAGATTAAAAATAATTTTGTTGACCTGACTAAGGGGGATAAGATGCAAAATGGGAGGTCAAGCTTGAGGTTGTTCAGAGAGTGGCAGAGGTCCTACTTTGAGGACAGTAGTAGAAATCAAATTATGTAATTTTATTTTCACAGCGCCTTCAGAGGTGCTAGTAGCAGTAGCTTTTTGTTGCTACATTTCAGTTAATGCTCACATGCATAGAATAGAAATTAAAACAGAGCTACTGTGTCAGCTCCTGCTTCACATCTCCAAACTCAGTTGCCTCATTCATGTAAGGACAGTCCCAGGCTCACAGAATATCAGGAAAGCTTTATATTTAAAGTGAGGAATGAGGAATCCCAAATGAATCTAGAGTTGCCAAAAGGTACTTGCTGGTTACTTGTGAGAGCTGATGTCTTCTAGGCAGAAAACAGAGGCTGTATAGACAGCAGCTTCCTCATGCTGTTCTACTGATATGTTGGCTCTGATATGGACAAACAATTGCAGAGAAAGCTAAAATCAATTATTATAGTCATTTACAGTCCTGACCTAGTTTGAACTTGGGTTTGTGCAATGGCTACTTGGAAACTGAAATTTTATGCTCAGGTGAACATGAAAGCTTCTTGAACTGAGGGAGCTTTCTTTCACTGTCCCTTTTCCAGGTTATCCCACACCTCAATAGGGCCTGAAAATGGTCCAGATTGCAGGGCTTTCTTATTCCAGCAGTAAAACTACAGTCATAATTTCTGCTTGCACTTGTTGATTTAACAAAAAGAATATATAATTCATTAATAGATATAAAATATAATTAATTAATAGATATAAAATATAAATAGCTATAATTAATTAATCTACTTCAAAAGACATCTTAAAAATAGCTCTTGGCTCAAAGTATAGTATACTTTAGCTGATTATCTGTATTAGGATAACACAACTTACACACCTTTCTCCAGCATTTTTTAAACGCCTGTTAATAGAGAGTTTATCCCAAAATCTTAATTCATAACCATTTAAAAACTTAATATTGATGAAAGTATGATGGCCAGAAAATTATTTTATATCTTTGAGATATAGAAGTTGTCTGCTACTCTAAGACCATCTGTCAGATGCTACAACTAAAGAAGTCTCCTTGAAGACTGGGACTTTGGACTGAAAGTCAAACTGTTGATTAGGTAAAGGTAAAACTATTGTTCAGTCATATCAGGCTGAGGGAAATGTATGCATTCACAAAAGGCCAGAGCTGAGAATCATCCCCGGCTGAGTTTTGGGTGGGGGAGAACACAGCTCACAGAAGCCAGGTTTACACAAACTTCCCCCTCCAACCAAGGATGGGGGGACGAGGGGGGAGAGGGTAGGAGGTTTTTGGGTGCATGGCACAACCTCCAAACAACTGAACACCCATCCTCCTTACACAAACTGGCCCAGCTGTGAAACACCTAACCCCACAGGTCGCATCCACAGGACTTTCATATGAGAGGCAGCTGAGGGGGAGTCATAATCCATCAAAGGCCCCCCAAAGTGCCTCCCAGGGACTTTGCACCACAAACTGCACGTGATGCAACAGGGTCTGCTGCAAGAGACAAAGGCAAACCTGCCCCTGCTGGAGGAGGTGCCTGCATTTTCCTACCTGGCCTAAGCGNGAACCCAACTGAGCTGCTGCTGAATAAGGTTTTATGGCCCCCCATAAGCCCCCATTACTCAGTAGCCATGTAATCAATTTATTTGTATCTACTGTGAAATAATCATCACTCTTATCAAGTTTTTAAAGCTGCAATTTATTTCCCACTTTTCTATTAATTTATTTGGAAAATATATTTTAGCATTCTTTTGCTTCATGCCATTTTCCAAACCCAAAAATGACAGCCAGGGGCTCAAAATAAAAACTAACTCTGAAGCAGATATCCTACCAATTCCATCCTAAAAATTCTAGACAAACTTGCCCTTGGCCTTCTGTTGACAGTAATAGTTCTACCTCATGAGTTATCAGTCCCTCTGTCATGCATAACCATATGGATAAAGAAATCAAAGGAGAGATTAAAAATAATTTTGTTGACCTGACTAAGGGGGATAAGATGCAAAATGGGAGGTCAAGCTTGAGGTTGTTCAGAGAGTGGCAGAGGTCCTACTTTGAGGACAGTAGTAGAAATCAAATTATGTAATTTTATTTTCACAGCGCCTTCAGAGGTGCTAGTAGCAGTAGCTTTTTGTTGCTACATTTCAGTTAATGCTCACATGCATAGAATAGAAATTAAAACAGAGCTACTGTGTCAGCTCCTGCTTCACATCTCCAAACTCAGTTGCCTCATTCATGTAAGGACAGTCCCAGGCTCACAGAATATCAGGAAAGCTTTATATTTAAAGTGAGGAATGAGGAATCCCAAATGAATCTAGAGTTGCCAAAAGGTACTTGCTGGTTACTTGTGAGAGCTGATGTCTTCTAGGCAGAAAACAGAGGCTGTATAGACAGCAGCTTCCTCATGCTGTTCTACTGATATGTTGGCTCTGATATGGACAAACAATTGCAGAGAAAGCTAAAATCAATTATTATAGTCATTTACAGTCCTGACCTAGTTTGAACTTGGGTTTGTGCAATGGCTACTTGGAAACTGAAATTTTATGCTCAGGTGAACATGAAAGCTTCTTGAACTGAGGGAGCTTTCTTTCACTGTCCCTTTTCCAGGTTATCCCACACCTCAATAGGGCCTGAAAATGGTCCAGATTGCAGGGCTTTCTTATTCCAGCAGTAAAACTACAGTCATAATTTCTGCTTGCACTTGTTGATTTAACAAAAAGAATATATAATTCATTAATAGATATAAAATATAATTAATTAATAGATATAAAATATAAATAGCTATAATTAATTAATCTACTTCAAAAGACATCTTAAAAATAGCTCTTGGCTCAAAGTATAGTATACTTTAGCTGATTATCTGTATTAGGATAACACAACTTACACACCTTTCTCCAGCATTTTTTAAACGCCTGTTAATAGAGAGTTTATCCCAAAATCTTAATTCATAACCATTTAAAAACTTAATATTGATGAAAGTATGATGGCCAGAAAATTATTTTATATCTTTGAGATATAGAAGTTGTCTGCTACTCTAAGACCATCTGTCAGATGCTACAACTAAAGAAGTCTCCTTGAAGACTGGGACTTTGGACTGAAAGTCAAACTGTTGATTAGGTAAAGGTAAAACTATTGTTCAGTCATATCAGGCTGAGGGAAATGTATGCATTCACAAAAGGCCAGAGCTGAGAATCATCCCCGGCTGAGTTTTGGGTGGGGGAGAACACAGCTCACAGAAGCCAGGTTTACACAAACTTCCCCCTCCAACCAAGGATGGGGGGACGAGGGGGGAGAGGGTAGGAGGTTTTTGGGTGCATGGCACAACCTCCAAACAACTGAACACCCATCCTCCTTACACAAACTGGCCCAGCTGTGAAACACCTAACCCCACAGGTCGCATCCACAGGACTTTCATATGAGAGGCAGCTGAGGGGGAGTCATAATCCATCAAAGGCCCCCCAAAGTGCCTCCCAGGGACTTTGCACCACAAACTGCACGTGATGCAACAGGGTCTGCTGCAAGAGACAAAGGCAAACCTGCCCCTGCTGGAGGAGGTGCCTGCATTTTCCTACCTGGCCTAAGCGTATATTAATCCGTGGAATTCTATGCTTCTTGGGGGACCCTCACAACCAAGAAGACCAGCTGGAGAGGATCAACGGAACATTGTTGGGATCCATGGAGTGGTGATATTTTCTTTCTCTGTCACTCTCTTTCTGTCCTCCCACCTCTTTTTCTATTTCCTTCTCTTGTTTTCTCTCTCTCTCTCATCTTTACTACCAAATTAAATCCATACTATTGACACTGGTATATGGTCTCATTTGCACCTTAATTCAGGCAATGTCTAAATAACCTTAATAAACCAGACCCTAACATGATCTCAGCGATGATCATCACAGATAGAGCAAGTATACTAGTCAAAACTGAAACAGCAAGTTTTTCTGATTGTGGTATAAAAATGACATAACAAAACTCTTATTTTAGTGCACTGAAACATTTTCTTTATTTCAAATCTGTTCTGGACATTTCTGTCCAGAACCACACCAAGCCACTGCATATTATGCTTGGGAGACTGGAAGAAACAACAGCCATACTTCACCTCCTTAAGAAAAATATTGCTGCTCCTGGGCATTTTGTTTTCTATCACATCAAATATTATATTGGTTCAACATAGCTGGACATCTACAAAGACTGATGCTGCCTGACTGTTTCATATTTGTCACTCATGTTGCTTTGATATATCTTGACTTTTGGCCTAATTTCATCCATGTACTGTTCTTCACTTATTGTCTATCTGCATCTAAAAGTAAATCTGGAGCATCTTGAGGTCATTAAAGAGTGTAAATCACAATGACAAATATGCATAATATGTCAGTATGTATCTGGCATGCCCTCATGGCAAGAGGCTTACTGCAAACTCCAACACTACCCACACTTTCTTCAAGTTTACTTTTAAAAGTCAAAACACATCACAAGTTCCTGTGGTTGTATAGATTTCAGAAAAGTATTCACAATGTATTTTAAGAGTAATAAAACACATCCATGCATAAACCATCAAATTTATATCAAGTCTATTTTAGGATTTTAACCTTATGAAGTGATGTCACAGCAATAGATGAAAAATTAATAAGCTTGTATATTTGCTCAGCAAAATAGGTGCATTAAAGAATCACTTGGTCACAGAATACATTATGGTTAAAGGAAAGTAGAAAACCAGGACAGTAATTGAATAATGAGAACAGACTGACTGCATTCATACTATCCACAACTTGATTCCAATTTTCACTGTTTCCGTGAGAAACATAAATGAAAATTTGTCTTCATATTTTCTGAAAGCAAGAGCAAACTTAACTTCCTTCCCACCCTCCTCCCAAATTTCAGTTATTCACAAAAAGGGTACCTTAGCATCCTGTCCTTAAAGGGTTTTCCTTACTATATCTATTAAAAGAAAAATTTCTCCACAAGAAATCCACATTTAAAATGGAATTTATTTAGAAAACCAGAAATTTTCTTGCCAGTTCAGAGCAACTTGAAAAGAGTCAGGACAGGGGAAAATGAACAGTTATTTGTGCTGAATGATGACCTAATTAATTACAGCAAAGAAGAAAGATTACAGTGAAGGCAGATACACATGCAGGGATATGGTGGTCATCAAGAAAAGTACTTGCAGATGTAGGTAAAGTTTGGGAATACAAAACATAGAGCAAAAGGCTCCAGGGAAATTTTTCTAAATGAGCATGTTCAGTGTCACTCTTATTTCTACAGCAGTTAATCAGTGAACAATAAATATATAGGGGGTGGAGAGCATTATTCTCTTCCCAAGGGTAGTGAAAACATCTGAGTATGATGCTATATATGCCTAGAAATTCCCAAAGTATCTACAGACAAGGGGGAACCACCCTTTTGTGTCTTCTCCACAATCCAGATGAATAAGCCTGATATTAATGTTTTATATTTTTCTTTATAGATATATAGTTAGTACTAGTCTATTTTGGGTGAATATTTAATCATATAATGAGGAAAAAATAAAGCAAATATTTGATATTAGCTTTTAAAATGAAATATTTTCCCTTTCTCTTTTATGATACCACATTGTCAGTAACTTTCATGTCAGAGGTAAAATAATTTTAATCATGTAGCCAATTTCAGCCCTTTTACAAAATCAGTATAACTTCTTTCGAGACTGATCAGTCCAAATATTTATCTGTTAAGCAAAAGACCACCTTACTTTCTTAAGTTAGAAATATCACATGGCAATGTTTCCATACTTTTTAGGGGGCACAAGAGAGAAAATGTTAAAATGTGTATTTAGTCAAGAACAATGTATAATGAGCAACCAGGTGTGAATATTTGCAGAGTCGATAATAAAGAATATACTTCTATTGAAGCAGGATAGTACTGTAAATAAAGTGCATTGTTGGCACTCAAATGGCCCAGAGGCTACTTGCCTTTGATGCAATCTCCTTGTCTCATGGTTTCTATTCTGGAAAATGGAGAATGCTGCAGAAATCCCATATCTATGAGAGGTCTAGCAGAACACTGCTTACATCCATTTGGAGTATTAGTCAACAACAATATTCCATTCCCCTCCAGCCTGAAGTAATAAACTAAAATATGTATTAACAAGTCTTTCTAAGGAGGATTCTATCCCACTTTTGAGTCAGCAAAGATATTCTATTATACTACTGCTCACAAAATACATGAAAATGTAAAGGCAAATATTCAAAATAAAACCCTTTCTTTAGTGTAAAACCATTCATTGTCTTACATTATATACATATCTTGCCTCCGATTGTGAAGTAATAAAAGAAATTAAATTCTTACAGTGATAACAAAATATTAGAGAGCTGTCATTACACTAATTCTGGAGAACTGCTGCAAGGAGCTGTGGGATTGATTGGACTAGCTAGTTCTAAGAGTTACAGAGTCTGTGCAGAATCTCTTTGAGAGGGATGTGGCCAGACACAGTGGTGATATATTTGGAAAAGTCAAGGATCACACAAACAAGCTGTTCCAAGCAATAGCAGCCCTGATGCAACATGGTTCTCTCAGCTGCTGCCATAGGATTAATTTGGAGGATTCAAGAGATAACCCACATACAGAAGCAGAACTGATGTCTGTAGTCCAAGAATAACATTATCATATACAGAAATACTTGCTGTGTAACTGAGCTTTCTGCCAAAGGGATCATATTGTTATGGGGTTGATGGATTTGAACTTTTGCATTGTTACCTTAACACACCAAATTACTCAGCTTCCTATTTCTCAAGAAAAGTCATTTTGGTTTGTCAAATAGTGTTCTGGCTGCATCAATTCTTTAAATTTATGACATGCATCAGCTGTGCTTAAGTTAGTGCATGTGACACCACAGCATACAGGTGATTTTCCCTGCACCACTGGCTGAAGACATTGATCAGGAAAAGGCTTTCAAATTCCTACATACACACAACATGTCTGCTTGAGTCTAGTCCTGTCTGCAACACACACAGCATTAATCCTTGAGCTAGTGACATGATTTACATGAGTAAAAAATGGTGAGATTCTTTCTCTCCTACAAGATGCATCCTAACTGCTGCTGTTGTTGAGTGCAAAACCACAACGGAGTCAGAAGGGATACAAAACTAAGAAATAGGAGAGAGGGGCAAGGACTGCTTTAATTTGTTCAAAGAATTGGCTGGAGATATTTAAGCTGCAGAAGGAAGGACCGAATAACTCTGCTGGGCTTTTTAAATCAGTAACTACAATTTTTACTGACCAGGGGAAGCATATGTCTAAAAGTTAACTTCAAAACCCAAGGTTGCCATTTTCTAATGAATAGTTCCTTTCAGAAGCATAGCCTGCACATAAAAATATGAAGGCTTCTATAGAATAAATTTATTTCTGTACCTACAGAGCCTCTTGATGGGACCAGTAGACGGGGCTCAGGACACCCTGGAGATGTACCAGGGCTACTTGGGCACAGTGAGACCTGCACAGAAAATCATAGAATGGTTTGGGTTGGAAGGGACCTTCAAGAACATATAGATCCAACACCCTGCCATTGGCAAGGACACCTTCCACTAGACCAGACCACTCAGATCCCCATCCACCCTGGCCATGAGCACTTCCAGGGATGGGGAATCCACAGCTTCTCTGGGCAACCTGTGCCAGTGCCTCACCACCCTTATGGTAAAGAATTTCTCCCTATTGTCTAATATATATTTCTCCTCTTTCAGTTTAAACCATTCCCCCTTGTCCTGTCACTCCAGGCGCCTGTAAAATGTTCCTCTCCAGCTCTTGTGTAGCACCAGTTTAGGTACTGGAAGGCCTCAATATGGTCACTGTCTTGGGTTACAGGAAGGTATAACCAAAGGAATGTATTCTATCACCATCTCCATCACCTTTTGATGAGTTGTTAACGACAGGTCCTTCACAACAGCTGACCACTGCACTCCACACCCTCCAAGATTGCAAACTGGGCATTAGATAAGGAGCAGGTGATGCCTCTTTATCTTCACATCAATGACTCAGCCCTGATTACATCTTCTGAAAAGCAGCAACTACTCTGAGGGGAATCATCTTCAGCAATAGGCCATCAAAGCCACCTGGAATGACATCATCCCATTGTGATATGCCCCACCCCAAAAAAGAAGGAACTGAACATCCTACCCTCATAAAAGGAGTGGGGAAAACAACACAAAACACCCATTTCCACTAGATCTCTGAGAGTAAAGGAACTCCACAACTACCGGACCCCCCAGAGATAGATGGGATTTCTTCCACTTCAACAAGACCACATCCATCGCTCCAACAGAACTGCAGCCACTACTTGACTGAACTTCTATCACCACTCTGACCAACAAGGTGTAAGGTTGTACTGTGACCTTGTCAGTTTAGTCTGGTGTTTTCTGTATTACTGCTTTTATTTTAATTTCTCCTATTAAATTGTAGTTCTGACTTGGAATCTCGTGCAGTATTTTTCTGTGGGGTTAATTCCTTCCCTGGTTTGTTTCCAAACCAGTACAGTCACCCCACAACCACCAGTTCTGGCCAACCCCAATGCCCACACAGGGTACAAGTGTTACAGGATAGGTGAAACACTGCTGTTGGGAAGGATGGTTGAGGAGGCCTCCTGGGATGGTCCCTTTGGGTGCATTGCAATGGATACTTCTGGATAACTGCTTCCAAAAGTTGTGGTAGCATATATTGGTATAATTACCTACTCCTGGTAGTGAGTAATGTGAAAAATCAGCCTGGAAAATACTGGCCTTTTCTAGAAGGTTCCCATTAGGGTCAATCTAAATTGCATGAATAAATACCCACATTAATCTCTAAAAATAGCCTGTTTTCTGGGTGCTAAAAAGCAATATTTAGTATTGCAAAAGGTAAAGGCAATAAATGTCTGAATAAATGCAACTATCATATGGAAATATCACTCTAAAGCTTTCAAAACAAAACCAGCAGTTGTAGACCCAGATTTGCATTTGGAATTTACGCCCTACTGTGGATGTGCCAAGCTAACAAACTAGAGTTGTTTAGGAAGCATGAATAATCCTTTAATAACCACAGGTTTCTGCAAGCTTCTTCCATGTCTTCCTGCCCCTGGGTCTGCCTTGGCTGTGTGATGAGGTTGGAGGCTGGTGGGGACAGTCACTGCTGCTGTCACTAATTGCAGCATGAGGGAACATGCAGCAATTAGCTGCTCCCACTTTGGCTGCACTTTGATGATGTGATTGTTTTGATCTTCTTACCCATCCTCAGTCTTTTCTATCAGATGCTGGAGTTGTATACCTTTCAGCTGTGCAGGATACCACTGAGCAAAGAATGCTCAGTATCATTTTTTTCTCTCCTCTGTAATCGCTCCACAAAGCAGCCTCCACAATATCCTTTTTGTTTGTGCAAAGATACAGACAAAAGGCATATGTTAATTAGCTTGAAATATGAATATGAATTTTGTACTGTGGCATTGTTAAGCTGTTTCACACCTAGTAAAAAGCACTAAATTTGTACCAAAAAAAGGGTGATTCATAGAAATAGGCATTTGCTACAACTCATTGTTATCTGCTGTTTCTAAATGTGTGCTTTTTGGAATGATAAAGATGACTATTAACATTTCCAAATTTTGTCTCAACTTCCATGTATCATGGTATGATCAGCATCATTACACATAATTTTTTGCTTTTCAGTGACTGTAATGTTAAAAGCCAAGTAGTCAAATGCAGTGAAAATTCACAATATGGTGGTACTATTGCCTTCAAGTAGGTTTTCAATAAGGGAGACAAAAAATAATGCTAATACCATTTAAGAAACATGCATGATGCCATTCTTAAAGGCTAAAGAACTTAATTTAAAACTATGCAGGGCCCAGACTTGTCAGTCATACCTCATACTGTAGTTACATTTAAAAATTCTATTTCTGGTGATAAAAGGGCAATATCTATTTCTGAGCTCAAGGCATTATAAAAATAGATAACATTTGGAGAAAAGGAGAAGTTCTGCCTGCAAACAGAGAAGGTACTCTTAGGTTAGGTCTGAGTACGGATGAAGCAAAATAGTTATTTCCTATTTTAGAAACAAAATGCTATTCCACAGTCCCTCTCAAGTTTATTTTATTGTGAATCAAGCATATAATCAGATACCATGTGCACAAGTTGTCTCTATCCATGAATAGAACTTTCACATATTTACTTAAATTTTTATTTACATTTTTGTATTATGAATCTAGTTGTATGTTAGGAAAGGAGAACCATCTATCTAATTCTCAAACGCAATAATTTTCATTTAATGTGAGTAATCAATTTGATTATTTGACTGAAGAATTTAATGATAGTTCCTATGAAATCCAATCAAAACAAAGCAGAGTGTCCCAGAGATCCGGATGAAGGGCAAGATGAGATTTTCTGAGTAGGAACAATACAAGACAAAGGATGTATGTCCTACATATGTGAAGTACATACTGCTGGCATGTATTTTCAAATCTTATAACAAAGAAAGACAGTGATTCTGAAATGGAATAATAAAAATAATTTTTAAAATTGTATTAGTTAAAAAAGAAAAAATACAACAATGTTAGAGCATCTCAAATCATAATGCCCGTACCATGTATAGGAATACCTGAATTGTCTTAATAGCAGATTCAATTACTGACTGCTGGACAAAAGTCATTCAGAGACCCTGTTAAGCCTTCTGTTAAGCCAAAGAAACAGTTAAGGAAAAGATGGATATTTTGAGGTAGTCTTGGAACACTGACATACTTCCATTAATAGATGAAAATTCAAGAAATATTCTTGGGACTTTAAAAGTATTACGCACTTGAAAGAAGCCACTATGCTTGCCTTTTCTGTCTGGTCAGTATAGTACACCACTTTCTTTTCCTCTTTTTTGGTCTTGAAAAAAGCCTTTTGAAAGAATCTAGAGAATAAATAGGCTTATTGAGTAGCCAAAGTTTGATGACGTATAAACAAAAGACCCTTGAAATTATTAAATGAAAAAAAAAAAGGTAACAAATTATTGCAATTTAAATGGTGTTTCTATGTTTACATCTAGGATGAAATTCAGATGACTTACATTTTGTATACCACAAGGAAAATGGAAAAGGCCATTTTCAGGCTCCAAATAGAATTGATTGCTCTGTTAGCAGTATCTGGTTTGTTCAAGTTGGATGATGTTTTGGAGCAGCTTTATAAACTACCTTAATCTGCCAACACTATTTTAAGTGGAATCCTTCTGAAGAGCATAGATGAAACCAGTGTTACCAGGTGTTAATCATATACTTCAATGGCTTTTCTGACTTAAGTACTACCTTTCTTCAATGAAGAAGAGATCTAAAATGTTTTGTTAATGCTTTTTTCCAAGGGTTTCTGCGAATGAAAACTTTTTTAAAATAATTTTTTTACCATCTATAGAGATTTCATATTAGAAGGCCATAGAAGAAAAAAGGCTTTAGATAGGTATAATAATCTCTCTCTAAACAATAAATGCAAGCTAATTTGTAAGGTTCATAATGTGGTGAGTAGATTAATGTACAGGAACAGAAAATTTATAAAAGTGAGATTAAATGAACACTGGATTAGCAACTTGTTCATTGTGTAACCACTGAGAAACCATTCATCCTGTGGTGCCAGGACTCCCTCTCTATTACCAACCTTAGCCCCATGTCACAATCATTTTATACAGACACAGATAATCATTTGTGAAAAGAATCAGATGGATGTGAAAATCCCCTTTTGTGTGTTTTTAGAGTTTAAGTTTGTAAACATGAAGAATGTATTTCACAATGTGCATCATCCAAGGCTACACTGTCATGAAACACACTATAAATACCACCATGATATCCACTATTGCATGACATACACTTTAGTGCTTATTCTGCTTGCCTCAAGCATGTACCTGACTATAAAAGAATACAAAAATAATTCAAAGGCCAGATATATATATTTTAGAAGTCTTTAAAGCTTTTCAAGCTAGGATATTTTCTCCACAGCATGTGTGGCTTCCAAAGCTAAAGCCAAGTAATACAAAATGAACAGAATATATAAAAGATCTGTGTATTCTGGGGAACATGATCTCCTCATCCTGCATCCCTATGCATGAAACAGAAATCCATCTCAAAAGAAGGACAAGGTTTTTTGTTTGATTTATGCAGAAATAATCCAATTACTACTTATGGGTTCCACCTAGCTCCAGAAAACTTGTTAACTACAAATGAATACAAAATTTTTTATGAGACATATTTATTAATGGCTTCATATGTCAGAATGAATAGTATTCATTACATTTATATGCTTTTCTGAACTTCTGAATTCCATTTCAGTCACTGCATTTGATACAAATCAACTGAAATACATAAAGCCAACTTTATTTCAGACTCTGTATCTACATCATTAGGGGCTTTCTTAAATTCTATTTTAACTGAACAGTAACAATATCCTAAACTATTTTGCTGTTTGCATTAGCTTTTGAGGATCAGGGCACTAAAGTTTCTGGGTTCCTTAGCAGTAGATCAAATTTGACGAGTTACATTTTTCTCCTAAGTTCTTGAAAAGGCTGAAAAAAATCTCATAATTGGAAGATCTTGCCAAGTTCACCAGAAGTCATTTTCACCCAGAAGTCATTTCACAAGTTTTACAGTTTGAATTAGACCTCAGTGAGCAAAGCAATCTAGCTCAGGGAAAATAAAACCCTGTTCTTTTGTTCACATGTCGTGTGCCTATTTGACTCTGCTAGGAAATGACTTACTATATTTACCCAACTGAGAAGCTGAGGCACAGTTTTGTCACAGCTTCATCTGACACAGGTTTCTCCCAGCTGCACAAGATGACTTCATCTATTTCAGTAAGAATGCATTTCCTTAGGTTGTGTCAAGTATTCTGGCAAAGAGGTCTCAGCCAGCAGTCAGACTTTCTAAAACTGTTGTTTACTGCCCAGGAAATGGCTTTATGTGCTTCTTTGCACATTGCAATCTGCACTTTTAATTTCTCTCCCTTTTTACACCCCATGCCCTATTTACTGCTTGTGGGTACCTCCTCAATAAATATGAGTATAAATGGAACAGTTTGTCTAACTCACAATTGTGATAAATTTAAGTCAGTTAAGAGGAAATTAATGTATTTAACTCTGGAATTATCTAGGTGGATTACTAACACTGATAAAATCAACTGCAACAAGTATGTAGCAAAAGTGCACTTCTGGATAAAACTCTCTCAGTGGAGCTTATGCTGGCACTCTGCATGCTGATGGATAATTTTTGTTGTTGTTGTTGTTGGAAATTGGGAATGAAAGAAAACCTCTTTTCAGGGTGACAGTTAATTGCCTGGAGGTGAACATGAAAATATTTTCAGTTAATATTTATACACACAAAAACATACACACTACACATGAAGAAAATGAGGATAATTGCAATAATATCAGGGATACACTAGGGATACTGAGTTAAAAACATTTCAGAAATCTCTAGAATGCTGATACAATGCCAGTATTATACACCAGTAAAAAAAAAAGCTATTTCATAAAGAGTGGACTAAAATATAGGTTTAAAATATTGGAAGATTGATCAAAACTTGAAAAAGCTTTGAAGATAGCATTTTAAGACTGCCTACTGGTCTTTGTACATATTCTTGAGCATAAATTATTACATGAAGAAACAAAGGGAGAAGGTGAATCCCTGCGTTTTGGTTTTTTTTTTTTTTTGATTCTTCGTTTTGTTTAAGAGCCCTCATAAATAACTATACATTTATATTCATAGTCAGACTGATGTCTAAGTGAGAATGATATCAGCTGAATGGTATAAAAGCTATTCTGACTGGACAAAGAATAACCAGCTCAACATCAATAATGATTTTGGAGAGGATCTCCCACCATTTCCCACTGTGACACATTAAAGGCACGGGGATTGGGAATGGAAAGACAAAGTAGGAAGAATGAAAAGGAAATGTTCAGTTTTCAGTGCTAACTCCTGTTATTCCTTGTTTCAGATACACTTACACAGTTCAGCAATAAGACTCTTGAGTGTGTTTGAAAAATGCAGTTGCACACACAAATTTATTTGCAGTTTGAATGCATAAGACAACTTGATTCCAGCAATGATGCTCTCCTCATCTGTTATTTGTGTTTAGTAGCAGTTCATGTCCATTCTCATGTCCAGTTGTAAGTTCTGCTTGAGCCTGTATGGACTCTTACAATTACTGGTTTTTGTGTGCTAGATTTTGGTCTTGTATAACAGAATGACTGACATGTGCAAGGTGGGGGAGGCAGGAGATTGGCAATACTAGATGCCATAGGAGTACAGCTATAATGCCATTTACCTGTAAGAGAGGAAAGATTGCTGCTGGATTTCCCTGTTGCTCAGTTTTACCAATAACAAAAATCAATTATTCCTTTGGCCAGACTAAAAACGACCACTCAAAGGAGAAAAGTTTTTTTGCATAATACCGAATACAACATCAGTAGAACAACACTGAGGGATGGAACACCTTTCAGAGGCAAGTGAAAGAATGACATAACTGCACCTGTTGCACATAATAATGAAAGAATTGGGCTGTCATTCCTACTGCTCACGCTCAATTTCTCAAGTATACAGGGCCATGATTGCCCCAGTACATTAAAACGAAAATAGGTTCAGGCCTCAGTTTTCTTTGCTCAGTTTATTGATTTAGATACAGATACACATTTAAGGCTGAGATCTACATGTTTATTAATCTTACCTAAATATTTAAAAATAAATTCTTCATAAAAGGCACTATTGCAATAAATCATGCTATTAAAATAAAATACTTGAAACACTCCTGATATAAAAAAAAATCTTATCTGGAGATTACATGCTCTACAGCATGGTGCTGTCATTCCCTTATCATAATACTTTCCAAATCTGTGAGAATGAAAGAGAAACAAAAGAGCTGTTGTCCAAGCAAAGACAGAGACCTGAGGCATTCACTGAGTTTAGGACTTGATAAGAAATATGTGTGGAAATAAATTACATTGTTAACAAACATATCTTTGGATGAAGAACCTTTCTCACCATAGGCTATATCCTTTTATTTAAAAATTATATTAGTACCAAACACTAGGAAAAAAAAAAAAAATGGAAGACCATCTTCCATAGAAAACAGGTTTGTGCTTTCAATTCATCTCTTTTCATGTCTTGAAATCTATCGATTTTAGGTAATATTTCAAGAAACTATCAGCAAAGTAAAATGAATCAGCAGCTGTGAAAAGCAGGGCAGAGAACCTGCCCAACTCAGCCCAGAATAAAGGACTGTGGAAAGTTCTGCCTAAAGGAGAAAATAAACAATTGAAGAGGGACAGATTCCCAGTGGACTTAAATTAAACAAAGCCTGTGTTTCAAACTATTCCAGGAGTTGACCAATATAAACACTCCCTTCCTGAATCCAAGCATACCTAGGATGGAACTTGTAAGTGCAAATGCACAACTTCTGGCTCATCGAGAAAAAGGGCTCAACTTCAGCATTAACCATAATTTCCAAAATGCATACTGAGTTTTCCTAAAATTCTGGGAATGCTATTATTTTGTATAAATCAATCCTGCAGCTGCACATGAAACCATCTTTGAAGCAACAACACAAAATATTATTTATAGCTAATGGCATAACCTGAGAAAGCGATTGCCTGCACTAGATGACCTGCAAATTAAGAAAAGAAATAAAATTAGCAACAGCCAACAGGTATTTGTTAAGAATAAATTTTGACAAACACAATCTCTTTTCCTTTTATGACTCCATAACATGCTTTCCTTGGGGAAGAAGCAGTAAATGCCATATGCCTGGAGTTTAGTAAAGCAGTATCTGACATGCCCATCTCTTAAACAAGCTACAGATCTTTGTCTAGAGGAAACCGCTGTGAAATAGCTACACAGCAAAACAAGTGAACAGAAAATGGGAACTAGACCAGCTTTCTGGTAAACATCTACTCAAGTGAGTGATTCTCAAGGTTTCACTTCAAGTTAGAAAGAAACATTATCAAGCTGGACTTCATTGAGTTCTACTCCAATCTCACATTGATATTTCACAGATGTCCAGAAGGATAGAAAGAAAAACTGGCTTTAAATCTGCATCATGCTGCAAGGGGTTCATAAACTCATTGAAAACCTTTAACTGTGTGACTGACTCTGCCAAACTCCTTTAAAATTCAAGGGGATGTTTACTGCTTTTAAGGTTTACAACAGACAATATAAGAAGCAACAGACTTAAATTTAAATGTGGTGAATTTAAGGTAGGTAAAACATTTAAGGTAGGAAAACCTTTCTAATTGAAAGAATAGTGAGCACTGGAATAAATTTCCCAGAGAAGTTTTTAAGAATGGATTTGACAAACAGTCATGACTGTTTTGAGTCAAGGGAAGGACTAGCAACCTCCTTACTTTTGAAGTCCTATTTTCTATGCATCCTAAAATACAAATCCCTAAATATTACCCCAAAATAGCCTTTGCATTATAGTGATAGAAATGATCTAAGAACAAGAAATGAAAATGCTTCCTACTCAATTACATATTCAAGTTTGATTCAGGTAAGAGGGAAAGAAGTATGCCACTATCTTCTATTCTGTTGTCTCCGATCAGAAAACCAAATTCTTTTGAAGATAATCTGCAAGGGTACATGGTTACTAACACAAACATATGTCATCTGCTCATAAGAGCGATTTTTACTGAAGTTTCTTGCTCTGTTATGCCAAGAACCATTTGATTTGCAGAATACATAAACAACAATAAACTTGGACTGAATTCTCCTGCACATCCTGCGTTTGATTGTCAAACAATTTACTTCTCTGACAAGATGTTTATGGAGTTCACTGCAGAGAGAAATTATATTCTGCAGATATTAATTGGCATTTATTATCACATGCAAACAAAATCTTGAAAAACTTGTCAAAAACTGCTTCTGGGCTGAAAGTTGTTATTATTATTCACATCTAGTAATCAATGCATTCCTTGGTTTTTTTTAATGTATCCATCATTCAATCCACTTATTTCCACACACTACAGTAGTTTGCATTATGTTAATCATGGTAGGAAACACGTATTTCTTTTGTCTAGTATTGATATGAATCAACATTAAGCAATTCATGGAATTCTTAAAAAAAAATCCCTTTCATGAAAGCTTCACAGGAACCAGTGAACATTCAACTCCATTTAAAATGACAAAACTGGTAAAAAATGTTTGTGCTTTTCCCTAGCCTGCAAACAGAGCATAGAACGCCATGATGCCGGGTATTTGAGGCAAGATGTAAACATTTATAAAACTGTGTTAAGATACCAAGTACCCAATCTATAATACTCATAGGACAAATGCAGAGTTTAAATTAAATTTCATGCACTAGGTCTTAGGCCAGACTCTAATAAACACAGAAAAAGACCAAACACATCTCACATCTTGTCCTGTGATAATCTCACATATTTCTGTGAACTGTGTGACAGGCTCTGCCAAACTTAGAGTGCCAGAGCTGACCTGCAGCAGTGCTCCTGCTGCCAGCAGACAGTGCTACCTCCGCCCTTGGCTGAAGCTCCTGGGCAGAAACCCTGGTCCAAGAGCACGCAGTGACTCTATGGTATGAATAAATGCACAACTAAAGTTACTTAGGCTAAAATCCCTGGTCTTAGAAGTCTAAATAAAATCTGATATTTCATACTGCAAGTTTAAACTACTAGCCTGTTCATTTTTCAGCCTTCTTGGCTTGTTTTCTTAACCTCCCTCTGCTGCCATTAAAGGTATTTTATCTGTGAAAGAAAGGTAAACACACATAATTAGCTCACAGCAGGTTTGTAAAACATTATATCATTCAAAAAGCTAAATGAAAACCTGAAGTAAAAGTTTAAAAATTCTTAGTAAATATATAGTTTCTTATTCCAAACCAACAGGGAAGAACTGATTTCTGATAGAAAGATTTATTCCTGAAATCTGTTGCTATCTTATTCAATTTATTTGATATTTATGAAGGACCACGCCATACGGGTGCAGGCAGGTTGATGTCCTGTCCTTGTGGTCATTTCAACGCTCCTTTCACATAGCCCTACAGGAAATTAAGAAAATCTAAAGAGAGTGGAACACATTTCAAAAACAGTACAATAATGAAGCCTGCTTCTTTTTCAGCATCATGAGTACTGTAACTCAAAAGAATTGTGACAGAAGAAATCAATAATTCATCAACAGCTGAAAGTGGCACATAGTGGAAAGGGCATATGTACATAAAAGGAGAAATTTGTGTGCTCATAAAGAAAGTCTGAAAGGTAGATGGGTGGACTGCAGATAAAATTACTTTAGAAACAACAACGAAAACAGCTCTTCGATACCTGCTCTGTTGCAAAACCCTTATGTTCTGATTAATTTATTACTTTTATTCCACCAATAAAACACACAACATGTAGATTACTGTGGATATTCAGGTCCTTTCCAGAAAGAACTATATGTGATAATTAAGACTGATCTTGAGAGAATTAAAAATCTACAAAACAGAGTTTGTAAAGCTTTGTGTTGTTAGAAACTAAGACTTCACAGTGAACAGAAGAGGAATTATTTTTGTATTCAGGGAGACATGACTCCAGACAAATTCACACTCCTAAAAATTCAACAAGATATTTCACAATCATCCATATGGTCTTTGTGCTAATGTCACTTCACAAGCTGGCTTATAGATCTCTTATGATTATTAAAATGTGTTACAAAGCTTGTGAAATTGTGAAGACAAAAAGATCAGCTACTGAACTCGGTGCACTATGAAGGCACATTTTAATTCCTTACCCTAACTTTCTGATTCTCAACTTTGTCATGTAACTTAAGCAAGCAAAAGATGCTACCTTACAGTTTGAAAAAATTAGATTTTGCCTCATGGGAGGAGCTTTGTGTGGCCTCCTTCAAAAAAGAAAACAGCCTTTCAAGTGTTCACTGAACTAGGAAGCAACAGCAATAAGAGGGGCCAAAACAAAATCAGCAGGAAAATTGTTAAAAATAGGAAAGTAACAGAGCACTTTCAGCTAGGGAATGAAATGGAGTTATGGCATGGCCATTCCAGTGATTGAAAACATGAGGTAAACCACATAGTACCCACAGTCTAACAGGGACTGTGAATGTATACGCTCTGAAGCAACAGCTCTCCTGCTCCTGTCACAGGAATCCCATCCCATGGGTGAGAGGCAATGTCTGTGCTCAAGCACGGCCCTAGGGATTAATGCAGCAACCTACAAGGTCCAAGAGGATGAGATATTTGTCTATCACTTACCTTACATTAGCTGCTGCAAGTAGCAATAAAAACACACAACCAATATAGAGATGTTTGTGTTGTTGAGTCCTAACAAGGATCACAGGGTGCTATTAAATTTGTTGCATATTTCCCAGATAATTAGTGCACTGAGATAATTTAGTTACGTGATTTCCAAATGGAAATGCTGCTTTTACATGGAAAAAGATTTTGTGTACTTTAAGGATATTTACTGATAACTTACTCCAAAGACTGAGATGGTCAGACTGCCATGTATCACAATAAAAGTATCATTCACTCATACACTCTGATTTTCTCCAATCTGGGGTTGTGTTTTAAACCTCTAGAACAATGCCTAACATAATCTAATTAATATTGGATGAAAGTATTCTATATGTTCTGTAAAATATATATATATATATATATATATTTTATGTGCAATGAATGCTCACAATTATGATGTCGACCAATTTGAGTAAACCAAAATGAGCACAGCTCCACACATTGGAATTCAGTGTCCTAAGAGGATGTGTGCAAATGGACAGCAATAGAGAGGAAGAAGTGGATGGAAGAGGCAACAAAACCCTGTCAACATCAGACAAACATCCTGGAGAATATTTCCATCATCCAACATGCCAGCTCTGTCTTTTCACTGGAGCATTAGTAGAAAACAAGGAGAAAGCACTCCTAGACAGAGGAAAGCATTACTGCAGCTACATGAGATTTGCTTTCTTTAGAGTGATTCCTTGTTTCCTGGAATATGCATCCATTCTCCCCATCAGCATCACTGGCTATTGTCTTAGTGATGATTTACAGTTCAATAATGTACTATATTGTCAGTCTAATTGCACCGTGCCTGCGTCCTGAGTGATGGAGGTGGAGGAGAGACACAGTTAAAAGTATGGTCACACACCATTTTATGGTTTTCAAAACCCTTATTTCTCTTTGCTTCAAACAGAAACAAACAACACAATAAATTGAGGTAATGCAAGTATGATAGAAAGAATTTGAGACGGAGGCAAGAAGTTTCAAAGGATTTTAGACACAACTGTTGTACAGATGTTCAGTAAATGAAACCACAAAGTCTAATCAAACAAACATTTTCAGGCAGTTTATAGTCATGGGAAGAAAGTGGAAGGAGATGGGATTCTAGCTTTGATCATGAAGCTGGTATTAAGGAAACAGCTATTTTCAATTTATATTTGAAAAGTGTTGTTTAGTAGATGTACAACCACCCTTCAAGGCCTCCACCCTTTATGTAAAGGCAGGCTGTGGTGCATTCAGTTAGAGAAAATCAGGCTTCACAAGACTTGAGTCTTAAAAACAAGTGCTTAGTTGATTTTTGTTTCAGTAGTGTCCTAAAAGTAGGTCTGAAGTTCAACATTGCTGTGGAAAACCAAAGCTCACAACCAAGAGTAGTGCCATCATACATTTCAATTGTTTTTTTTTCACTTCAAAAGCCTTGAAGAGAAAAAAAAAAAAAACATACAGAAGCACCACAAAAGTATTTAACTTCTGTGGAATCCACCTTTTTCAGTTTGTAAGCATTTGTTCAGAAGATTGGTAAGCAGTATTAATTGATCTAAAATATATGTAAGGGAAGTGAAGTGGTAAGCAGAATTTTGCTTTCTTTTGCACTACATGTATGAGATTTAAGTGTATACCTAATACTCTTATTAAAAAAATAGTTTGCACTTGACTTTCTAAATGTGAGTGGATTTGCAAGACATTTTTCTATATCACATTTAAGCAAAGTCAAATAACACAGCTGAAGTTCTAGAGCTTAACATCAAAACCATCTAAATATACGGAGTGTCGCACTTGGATTTCCACAAAAGTCTTATATTTAAGTGGTACTGGTCTTTGTAAACTTTTTTTTTTTTTTTTTTAATACAAAAGGTTGCTCACACACTCAATCTAAGAATGCCCATGAATTAAGCCAGAGCCCTCTAACAGAACTGAAGACACTTGGGCTCTACAGTAACAAGAATATCCTGTCCTTTCCTCACAGAGATCCTGAGCAGGTCTGCAGGGACAGTTGTATCTTCCATGATCCTAAAAATTGGAAAACCATTAGTTTTGTTAACACAATTAATCGGGGATTACATGTAGCTAAGCAGACAATAAATAATTTGCTCCATTATAAGCAGTCACATAACAAGGCCTTTTGCTATTTTCCAATAAAAACCAGTATTTTTAAACTGCCATCTAAAAAGACTCTGTGAATTCTTTATTCTGCTGATGCTAACAAGTTTTGCTAAACCAGAGTTTTCATTTGCTTAAGATGGAATGACATGCGTCTTTATTTCCTTATTTTTGATATCAGAAAGGTAACCTCAAATATGAACAAATGACATTCAATTTACCTTTTTTATGCTGAAGAACATAGACTGGAAAGTCCTGCAGCAAAATTACACTAGTTCATAAAGCAGAACACAAGCAATGGGGATTGATTTAAATATCTGTTTTGTAAGTTTGTGAGATTTTTTTTTCAGTTTAGAGAAAAGTCAAATTTAGTGCTGGCTTAGGAAATCTTCTATGCATATGAGTCGTAACTATGCAGCTGATCAGTAAGAGAATCCTGAATGGAAAGGTGAACAAGAGTTCACACATCAAGTTTTTGCACACTAAGCAGAAATAATTTCAGAAGAATATTATCTCTGACTGAGGTGGTTTGCATCCCTTTTCTAACACTTTTCTTCTTAATGCCACACGTGCAGCCTTGAGATTGGAATCAGCTCTGGGACTCTAAATTGCTACTTCAAATGCTGGAAAATACTGAAAAGAACTCTGTGATTGCTTATGCCTAGGGGGGTATTTTAGTTTTCCTTGTCTAATCAACTTTTCTGGCTTCTTAGTACACATAAGTTGTTTTTTTACTCTGAGAGTTTGCAAGAATATTAACAAGAGGACAGGAATGTATGGCAGAAATTCTTTGTAAGACTAGAAGAAATAAATTATCTTAACTTACATAGTTTGAGGAACACACGGTTGAAATGCAGCCCATATGCATGGTGATTATTTATAGACATACAAATTATATTCAAAAAAGAGCCAGATGGCTTTAGCAACACATCTGCTGTCTTCAAGGCAGAACTTCTGAAGCAAACTTGGGACATTAACTCCTATTATAGAGCAGTCAAGAACCAGTAGGGCTACATTTGCTTTGTAGTCTGTAAGAGTTGTATCCTCCTACACAAAAGTTGAATTTAATCTGAAGTCAGCATCAAAGACAGGCTGCAATATTTTGCATTTTAACAGGGTTATCATGCTGTTACTAACAAAATGCAAGGCTGGTAAGGTAGGTCACCACTAAGGCAGAAGCCAACCCTCACACATGCCAAGATAAGTAGTGGTTACATAAATCTTTATGTCAGCTAGCAATTCTGTATATTTTGCACCAAGCTTCAGCAAAGTCACAATCCCTGAAAATCGTTCAAAAACCACATTCACATCCTACATTATTATTTGTTTTTTTTCCCTTAAGAGAAGGTTTTCATTTAAGATAATACTGAGGGGTGATTGAAAGACCTCTTAGACATAGACGTCAGAACCATGTAAGTATAAAATACTGATTTATATTACTGGGGGCAGGGTGGCGGAGAAGTCAGACATCCATTAACTACATGCAAGATATTCACTGAGAAATGAGAAGACAAATTGTGAACGAGTCTTGGGACCCTTAACTGCCATGGTTTCTAATCTCCACCTGGACAGGCAAAATTTACCAGAAGTGCTTCAGTTTGCACCTACTGCCTCTGTAGCACTGTGTGCTACTCTGAGTACTACTATTGTTCATTTTCATTTATATTCAGGTTTTCAGAAACTTTAGCAGGAACAATACTCCTCGCTTTCCTTTAATAAAGAGCAGCTTTAAAACAAACAGAACATCATAACCAAAAAAGCTGAATTAGCCTTTTCTGCTAGAATGGGTTCACTCCTTAGAGTACAGCTTTACCCAAGGCATTTTTGGATCCCATCTGATTTTCTGGCAGCACAGATGAACAGGAATCTTGATCCACTGCACCATGTGGAAGTCCCAATGCTGGCAGCTTCTGTCCCATATCTTGCTAGAAGGAGGAAGACCAACCTCTCTGGGGTCTGGTGCTGCTCTAGCTGGGAGTTGGAGGGCAGATGGGTTCAGTGGAAGTTGTGCATCCCCTGTGAGCATGTGCCAGGGGAGATTCCACTGCATCTTCATCTCTCTCCTGGGATAGATAACTCCAGCAGCACCCTGTTTTACTGGCCTCTTGCCCAGCCTGCACTCTCCATACTCCTCTATCAGAAGGGTGGCCAAAGGCCACAAAGGTCTTTAGTCAGGAATATAGCAGCATATATAACAGCAGAACCATGCTGTTCCTTTGTTCAGGGCAAATGTAGCTGTCCTGAAATAAATAACGTACTGCAAAACCTGTTCTAATTGTAATTGGTAGCTTAGAAGTTAAAGTGTATACAGATACTTTTCCAAATTTAAAACTTTTCCTCAAATCTGGAAATTCTAGATATCAATGCCTTCGCTTACCTCTCTCAGGGAAGGTACTACTCCTGATATCTATGAGTACTCTGTTCCCAAATTTTCAAAAGCTTCTGGAATGATTGTTACGAAGGCTTTTTGTAGTATATCAAAATAAGAAATTACCTTATCTTTCCTTACATAAGTCACCTATTTTTTTTAGGCTATCTAATGTCATCAAAGCTCCCAATCATCCTAAAGAAGATAATAAGAACCCACTATGAGAAGAAGTGAATCTGATACCTTTGAAATGCTAACTGAATTTCTTATCTGCAAAACCAATATTTGTGTTGTACAGCTCAATGATGGAGGAAAAAATAATCCATAAACATGATGAAATGATAAAACGCATTTGTTTAACTAAGTCATTAAAATTAAACAGTGCTTATTCTAGGTTCTTATTTCAATTCACATGAGATATGAAAAAATCCACGAAACAAATGCTAGAGATTATAGGTCTCTGCAAAAATTCCACTGCAATGCCCTTTCAGTTGAACAAAATCAACCCAAAACTTACGTATTCAACTCTCATGTGTATATTATTCTCAACATTGATATCAGCAGTGTGACTTGGAATATATAAAGTGAGTTATCCTGGCAGAATTATGTCCTTTAAATAGTGTTTTCTATTATCCTTTACCATTCAAATGTTCTTTAACACACACTTAAAATACGTTTTCTTCCTGCTACTGTTGGAAAGGGGAAAGGGATTTTTGTATTTCTGATAACAGCAATTCTGAAAGTTAATAGAAGTTTCAGAACTGCTGAGGTTTCCATATAGTGCAGGTCTCTGCTGTTACTGGCTGTCTGCTACAACTTCAGCTTGCAATGGTAATTGGGGAAGGGATTAACTTTGGTTAAACATTTGACTGCTTTTCCTTTGGGAGACTATGAAGACATGCCAGAAAGAGTGATTCTTCAGAGTAACACTCACGCTAATCTCTAGACCTGCTTCCATCAACTGCACGTGCCAAGGCTCTTCATTCCTCTGGGACAGGAGTTTCCATAGGGCTGACACTTCTCTTTTAACATGTAAAGACTGGGTCTTAATGGCGTTGGCTTCTTCCACCCCCCATAAAAGCAAAGATGAGAATGCTGGGATTAGTTTGTTTTAAATCAATGGAAGCACAGGCCAGAACTGCAGCTTTATAAAGCCATTAGCAGGAGTTAGCAGCGCATGCTCTATGCTTCTTATTATAAGCACTATTATAAATCATGTCATTCCTTCACTTCAGCGCAACTGTGTGTGGAAGAAGGAAAACTGGCACTAGGGAGGGTTCATCCCCAATGAACCCTGTCCCTCTGAAACTGCCTGCTGTAGGCAAGGTCTTGCTGGTTAGGCCAAACCACCATTCCATGCATTTTAGGTATATCCAAACCAATTTCTGCCTATGGTTAATCCCCAATGACACACTTAGAAAGTAAAAACAATATGCTTATTAAGGCAAACACTACAAAATAGGTAATTTCCTCAGAAAATTACTAAGTGTTATATTTGGATGGTGTAATACTTATCTGGGGAAGGAATGAAGATGACTTGGATACTAACCAGGCTTCCTGTTTAAGAAATACCTAATAAATCCTGTGAGGGTTTATTTTCCCGAGAAAATATTATATTAAATACAAGTCAGTGGAAAATCTTGCTGCTAAAGCCATCTGTTTCCCTCCCTCATGCTCACAGAAACTGCACATGCATGTGCCTGCATGAAAAGAAGGGAATGGATTAGATACAGATAAGTATTTGGAACGAGAGGATTGATTGAGTTGAAATTAATTTTAGATGCAGTGAGATGGTGTCAGCCAGGACCAGATCTTTGCAAGTCACACAGTGAACAGCACCATGTGCGGAAGAACATCAGTGAATTTTCTTCTTGACCTTAGGCTAAGGTTAGCAAATTCCTGAACAATTATTTAAATCCCTTAAAAGATTTCTAACAAACATAAATTCTAAATATGCAGGAAAATCTTGTAATTATCACTGTCAAAACATGAAGTATATGGACCAGCAAAATACATACTTCAGGGGCTCTGTATTAATTGTAAAATTAAATTATAAAAGTGATTGCTGAAGGTTGTAATTAAGACTATTTTAAACTAAGGTCTTAGGGGAGAATGGTACACAAAGTCACCTATATCTATGCAAAGCATTCAAATACTGATCAGCAAAGACAAATATGTGGTCATAATCATGAAAAGATTAAATGATGTGATTTTCAACACAGAAAAGTGAATTTACCACATGGCAATAAGCCTCATCATATATAGGTCTTTTTTGGATACAAATGTAGCTATTCCCTGGCATCATTAATTACATAACCATTTAATTAATAGGGTGGAATATTAGAAATTGGGGAGAAAATAAGCTGTTTTCTTATTGCTCCTGTCCATTTGTTATGAGAACTGAAATTTTTTAGCACAAAACTCTCTTGAAGTAAGAAGTAACCTGATGTTTTATTGATAAAATTGTCTTGAAATCTCGTGCTGTAGACAGTCAGTGTGGTCATAGAAGAATGAATAGATGTATATAAATAGTCAAATTAAAATGAAAATCTGTTACAAACTGGGGATATTTCTGTTTTAAGTACAGACTCCAACCAATAGTCCTTGCCACAGGCAAAGGGAACATCCTCTCATTTTAGGACAAGTGTTTGCTGAGAGTTCTGAGCTTCTGAAGTTACTCCAGCTCAGAGCAAGGTTCTCAGCTCAATGTGCACAGTTGCCTCAAGTGTCCATGTGAAATGTAGGTGTTGCAAACGGGCTTATTCCCAAAGTACTCACGTAAGTCGCATGAGCCCCTGCTAGGCAAAACCACAGATATGTAACCCCACTTGACTTCAGGTCACATCAAACAGGGTCAAGGGCAATATTTTGGCTGTTGCTGTAATTTGAATAAAATGGGTTACAGATGTGAGAGAGTTGGGGGAGAAGCAAAGAGAGGGAGACTGAAGCAGAAGCTCTTTGGTTCCCCCCAGAGATCACACTGATTGCCCAAGCGAGCTTTTCTACATCCTGCTGACCAGTCCTCTCCTACTTTGTATAAATTGGAAAAATATCTTTGTACCTATGGACAAACACAAGTTTAATCTATTAGCTTCATACTGTTTAGTTTCCAGAAGAGGCTTAATATGTCACACTCTCTTATTATACGTTTCTGTTTCTATTGTTGGGAAATTGGTTGTGCATTTTAAAGCATTAAATTTTACTAAATGTAGCATGTTTTGTTCAGAAAGATTTAATTATTAAAATAACCACCAGCTTAAGGCAGATACCACACAACTGTTACTGCCTGAGATCTAACTTCTAGTTTTGTTTAACCTCTACAATGCTACTCAAGAATCACAATCATATAAAATCTAATTAAATAATTCCAGAAGGGATAATATTACATGCAAAGAATTTAGGATGGAGAGCAAGAATAATAACACTGATCATAATTTGTCTTTCCTAAAGACATTAAAGATCATTAGTAACTGTTCAGTGATAAGAAATTGTAGTTAAACTCATTTACAATAGAGATCTCCCCTGAATACAAGCTAATATGCATAACAAGTTTACTATACTTTCATAAATATATAAAGCTGATATAATGTTATGACAGTTTTATGCTTTCTTTTAGTTCTCTTTTATAGCAGACATTAAAAAACCCCATCAATTTTAATAAGTTTTGGAGAAGGTCCAAAGTAAGTGGAAGAAAATGTAATGGTGAGGTTCTTGGGGAAGAAATAAAGGAATTAAAGAAAGCTAAAAAAATGGCCTCAAATAAATTCAAAAGGCAAAATTCAGCTTGAAATTAATTCTGAAGCTAAACAAACCCCCCAAGTGAGCATTGCAACAAGTTTTTATGCTGGAAGTCTAGTGGAATAGGAACGTTAAATGCCTCTACAAACTCACAAACCCACCCAACTATTTCTGTTACAAGTCTATAACCTGTAGATTTCTATGAAAATTAGTTATCCATCCTTTACCATTCCAAACTGTAAAATAGATGCACTTATTTTGCTCTGTCAGTTGTGTAGCCAAGTTTAAAGCCTCAGATCTCACTGTCTTCCAGTTTGGAAAGCTAACCATTAATACCACACATTTTTATTACTTCCTTCTTTTCTTCACAATGAATGCAGAATTAACCTCTATAAATGGTTTGATTATCTCCAACAACCAATTTGAAGCTTTTTACAGTATTTTACCAACACATTTCTATTAAAAAGCAGACCACAAGGCACATTTCTCATGCACAGTTCTTCTCAAGAAGGTTTTACTTCAATAAGGGTCCCATGAGGGAAAACTTATGGAAAAAACAACTGTTTAAGAACTCTTCAGGGAATAGTCATGTTTTAGTACAAGCAAGGCTCCAGGCACTTCAGGTTGTCTTCCCCTGAATATATTTACAAGGCAGAATACTCTTTTTTTTCTACTGTTGCTTAAATGTAGCTGAACAAACCTGGTAAAATTAATAATAGAGTCCAAATGCATTACTGCTCTTTTCTGAGTGTCCTTCAGCTTTGAAGATTTTATGGTGTTCTGGCCTCATCCATGTCACTTTGTGAGAAGATCACTTGTATAAAAAACAAAACAAAATAAAAAACCTCACTCTCTTTGTCAGTTCTGTATCTGTCCACATGGCTTTTGAACTTCCATAATTACACATACACACAAAAATGCAGAGTAACAGCAGCATTCTCAGTACGTATTTGCAAACACTGCATGTCTTTGGGGCTCACCTTCCACATTGCCAAAAAGGGGAAAATTGCAAAGGACAGACCCTGAGTTCCTGCAGGCTGCTGATGTCCCATACAACAGGCAGAGCAAAGCTCTTACAAATCACAAGTGTTCCCTCCCTTCTTGTGTCATACCACAAGCAATCACAGATTGATGAGATTTTATTAAAGACTTCCCCCCTCCCCTCACAAATTCCTTGGATTTGGTTATTTACCTAAACAGCTAGTGAGTAGCAGGATCCTGCTTTTCTTTCTGAGGAAGATTTTGTTTCAAAGATGGGGGACCATTTCCAAACATCTTTGTTATTAAGCATCATCCCTTTGGTGGAATATATGGAATATGGAATTTTACCATCATGACGAGAAAAGGCAATTGTTTGTTGGCAGCACAGCTACAAGTCCATTCTGTAAAGGATAATGTGTCTCTAGGTTTGTAAAGCAGGCAGGCAGACCAGCTCTAGAGCTTGGGCTCAGAAAATCATGCTTCCAAGGAAGATCTGTGAGGGCAAAGAGAAGGGCTCGGGGCAGGCAGAGATGAAAAAGAAAGAGGCCAGTTTACAAGAGAACACAGCAAAACACCAGGGCTTATTTAAAACCCCCAGCTGATTTTTCATAAGTCCTAGCTCCTTAGTGCCTCTCTATTGCTCCCAGCTTATGAGAAATACACAGAATTGAAAACAGCTTAATCTATTTTAAGTAAACATTGTGTATTTTTGTCACTCTAAGATGAGCTACAAATCATCTAGCTGTTCCAGGAGTCTTCAAGTCTTCAAGGAGAAATAGCCAACACTAAGCATCACTAGAGGAGAACAGAGCTCCATACCTTGATTCCAAAGGGATAAAAAAATAGTATCTGTACATCCATTGAGGACAGGAGCCTTAACATCTGCATTCCTTTTAAATCAAAGCTGACATTTTCAGGGCAGTGAATGTATAAAGAATGTGAAATGAAGGCAGGGGAAAGTAATCATAGCCCATGCTCAAAAAAAGCAAAAGAAAAAAGGAATTATTTTTGTAGTCTCAGTCACTAAGAGAACGCATTAACTTATATAATATAATTGTGCCCAGCTGAAATGGTAAATATCATGATAGATTTTTTTTCTTATGGGTCATTACTTTTATGGTTAAGTGATTACAAAGAGATATATGAAGCCTGTGGTAGTATTCAGCTTTTAAATGTTGTGGTGCCTCTGGGTGTGGCTGATGACCTGGCCCGGGGCCGCGGGGGCTGGTCCTTCCCCCCACTGCGCGATGCAGCTGGGGTGGCACAGACCCGAGTCATCGGGGGAGCTCCCTGGCTGTGGCGGCAGGGGCTGTCCCCACCCAGGGGGACAGCTCATTGGTTCCTGTGCCGGGTGCAGATAGCCAAGTCGCTGGCCGATGCCCCTGTCAATCATTGTAATCCTCCACAGTGATTGGCTCTCTCCCGACTGCCCTTCCCTCGCCTCCATAATATAACACACCCCTGACCACAATTTTGTTGTCTTTACCGCACACCATGACCCAGTAATAAAACCTTGCTGGCAATAAGTGGAAAAGAACCCTTTCTTGTCTCTTTACTTCCCTGCTTTAATTAAACCGCTGTGTGTGAACTAAGCCTGGACTCTGCGGGAGTTCTGATGCCCAGCTCGTCTCTGTTCGGAGACTGAATGAAGGCAAAGTGGCTTTATTCAGGACACGAGACCACTGCTAAAGGCTCCGAGTTACTCACGCTTTCTGCCCGTGGCATTTAAATATTGAATTTCTTTGCACCTCTAATGCAAAGTGGAAAAAGCTGATGCAGATTGGTTTTCTGGCTTTCAGTACAACACAGTTAAAGTATCCCTTGCAGATCTTTCCCACACACAGTTCTGCAGCATGAGTATCTAATAAATATGTTTTCCTGGAGGAGTTATTACCTGTTGAGTTCATATTTTCTCTTTTTGGTTTTGCTCAACAGATAGTAAAATTATTCTGCAAGAGGAGTACTAGGTAATTTTGACAACAAAGGACAAAATGTTATGCTGGATACAAAAAGGACAAGATGAATAAAAAAAAGAGCTGATATTGGTAGATCTCTTGCTGTCCATCATCTGTGTTTTAATTGAAGATTTATCAAAATCAGTCAATTTACCAAAAACAGTCTTTACTCATCTTTTAAGGATGTACATTCCTAAAACAGATATAGCTATATAAGAGAAAAAGCATAGAAATTCAAACTTCAAACTAGTAAAAAAAAAAAAAATCTACCTATGATTTCTTTCCATTCCTTATTTTCCATATTTATCAAGAAAACTGAGAGCTGAGGTGGAGGAGAATTCTGAAAAAATCACATGTCTTTGGGTGAGAAAGTCGCCTTATCCTCCTGCTTTCTTCAATAGCCCAATATCCTCAATAGTTGCTTCTACAGCAGCTTCTAGGGGTGACATCATTGGCAACACCAGTTTTAGTGGAGTTGCTGGGAATATCTGTCCTCTGAGACACAAAGCTGCTGAAAGCCCTGTGAGGGTGTTCCAGGTACGTTGCAGCAGCAGCTACAGCCGAGCAAATGCAGCCCTGGCCACACTGCAGGATAGGCTAATGATGAGATGTATTATTGAGGAATATACATTTGCATATAGAGAAAACAATGACACTGTACAGAAAAACATGGTTTTCTAGAGTTAAATTAGAATCTCAAAATTGAAACACTAAAAACCTAACAAAACCTGCTTACATATGATCTGCCTGTTTTTTGGTGGTTTTTTTAGCTATGGTGCACTGAGTTTCTGAAAAGACCCAAACTTCTGTGGGAGAGTCAGTAATCAACTAAACTGTAGCTCTCATCATTTCCCAGAAAGCTAGTTTCAAAATACTTTGTCTTCAAAAATTGTGATTTTGTTTTCATGTGTACGTGTTCAATTCCTGAAAACAATGTCTAGGAGATGAATCCTAGAAGAATACCGATGTAATTATAAAAAGCAACAAAACAAACAAAAATCCCCTAAACAACCAACCAAAACAAACCCCAAATTCTCAACTTGTCTTCTAAAAGAGAGTCCCTAACAAAAAGGTTTTTTACTTCTAACATAAGCAAGAGTTGTACTGAGGGGGAATGATTTCAAATTCAAAGAGAATAGGTTTAGATTAGATATTAGGAAGAAGTTCTTTACCAGCAGGGTGGTGAGGCACTGGAACAGGTTTCCCAGAGAAGCTGTGGATGCCCCAACCCTTGAAGTGTTCAGGGACAGGTTGGATGGGGCTCTGAGCAATCTGGTCTAGTGGAAGGTGTCCCTGCTCAGGGAAAGGGGTTGGAACAAAAATCTTTAAGGTATCTTTCTGATCCAAACCATTCTGTGACTCTTCATAATTTGCATTAACTCCTCAGCACAAGAAGAATTACTGCTTATAAAGCAGCTTTTTTGGAAGCAGCTAGGATCAGTTTGTGGAACAAAGATGTAATCTTATCTCTCATAACAAACTATATGACATCAAAGTTAGTTTGTGATGAGTATCCTCCACAGTGATTTGTTTGAGCCTGCACTTCCAACTGCTGGACAAAGTCAATGCAAATTCAGTACTTTTTTCTGACACAAGAGTGACTGCTAGATTTACAGCACGAAAACGGGAGTCTCCTAGGAACAAGTGCTCCATGACTCTATTTCCGGCCTCTTTTCACAGTATGATTTGGAAGAGTCTCATGGATACTCAACAGTGCCAATAAAGACATTCTCTCACACTCGTTACACTCAGTCCAGTGAAAGCTTGTGCCTGTCAAGCTGTTTCTTCTAAAATAATATAATTTAAGTATTCTCTCTCTCTTCCTCAATCTGGTATTTTCTTTTCTTAGAACCTGGTATTTTACAAGATATTCTTCTGCTCTTTAGTCTCTCCTGCTTCACAGAAGTAGTTTAGCAAGTTATCATGTTTGTTTTCGCTTATTTTGTTTGTTTGTTTGTTTTTTTACTTTTTGGTAGATATTTCCCATTCTTTAACTAGCAGATACTTCCATACATAACTACACATTTTTGCTTGTCTCAAAATCTTACAAAAGTTTTAATTCATTATGGGCTCTTCTAACACCTCCAGTCGAAACAAAAAAACAGAGTTAAAGCCAAAACTGTTTTCTTGCTGCTGTATCACATTCCACCATCAAGAGCATACGAAGTGTTTTATGTTCCTTGATCTTGTCAACGCTCTTGGGTTGAGATAGGAGGTTAAAGGGAGGTGACAAGGTTAAATGATTTGACTAACATTCCAAACAAGGGTCAATGTGATTATGAGCCTGCCTCAGCTTTCTAATAACATATGTAATGAGGGAGAATTGGAGGCTTCCCACACCCACAGCTCATGCAGAAGTGATTTGTTTCTTTCTATACCCTGGTCACAATAGGCACCCATATATTTCTTAAAAGAATATAGTCATGGCCCACTATATTACCCCTGGGCAGTGCTATCAGTGGTGTTCCACTTTGCCCCTTTATTTCTCTCTGTGACATTACTCTGCACAAGGGTTACTAGAAAGACAGATGAAGTAGGAGTAGATGGGTGTCTAAGGAGTGATATATAACAGGTACATAATAGGAAAAAAAAAAGCGAGGATGGTGTTGTAACAGGAATTTTCATTTCCTTCTCCTCATTTCCAGAAGAAATTCTAGACATTGGAAATTTATTTTGCCATGGTTAGCAGGTTTATATTTCCTTAGACTCTAACTTCTTTTCAGGGAACTTGACTCCTAATGGCCCTATACTTTTTCCTCCTCCATTTTTTTTCTCTTTCACAATGGCAAATCAAAATTCTCAGTGGACAAGCGAGCTCTTGATAAATTCACTTGTCATCATACCAGATAGTATTTTTATTAAAATCAAAATCAGACAATGAAAAACTTGTCAAAAATTGTGCAAGAGCGTAGTTTGTAAATGGTGCAGTTTGACTAGCAAAAAAATAAGCTGTTTTGGCAGCTAGGATGCTGGAGAAATGTCTGTCAGCTTTTAATGTGGGTGTAAAAGTTGTCATGTGAAGTTGCTTTTGACCTGATGGATTTAATTGTTCCTCAGCGCCATCATGGTCTATCACCTCTATGAGTATTAAGGGACTCCTAAACCCATGGATAGATAATTTGGCTGCCACACTTGCACTGTAAATCCACATCCTTAAAGCCTTCATTAAATTTGTACAGACCATTTCTTAAGTGCAATTAACTGTGCACTTCTTAAGAAAAGTAGTTGATTTGTTTCCATCTCCCATAGATCCCATGATTTCCCATCGTCCTTGTGGAAGTGAGAACATCTCTCCTGAAACTTGTTTAAAAGCACATCCAGCTGCTGGGAATTGGAAATTGTTTATAGCTTTTGCACTCCACCTGTATCACTAGAGAGCATCAAACAAAGAAAATTTCTCCAGCTGGATCCTAGTTTGGTTTACCTTGGCAAGGCTTATGAAATACTGACATAACCATTGGACACATCAGTTTGTGGACAGACTTGTCCCACTGATTTATTAAATCTCACACCAGATTAATTTGTTTCTACTGTGACAGCACAATCAATTCACTTTATCCACTATTACTACTTGGCAGTCAAATTAAAATTTATGATAAACTAGTAAAAATATGGAAATCTGTGCATTTTGACTCATCATAGTATATCCTCATCAAAGGTGAGCAGACCACTCAAAAATCATTCCAACAATATTATTTCTAAAAGTTACTGAAAAAACACTTGAAAAACATTACTAAATTTCTACTTTGTTAATAAAAATTCTGAAGTAAAACTACCATGTCAGTTAATACCCAATGATGTATCTTTTCAACTTATTTAAACTTGCACACAACACAAATTTGTGATTAAAACACCACTAACAAGATGATCATTGCTTTGTAATACGAACCAGTGTTTTCAAGAAAACATTATTTGCACAAATACTTTTCATTAAAGTGACATAAGCTTCCGTAACTTGCAATCCCTAGTGAAATGAACTTAGGTACTCTGAATTCTCACTGCTTGGGAAACACTGTGCACCTTCAGAATCAAGTACTTACACAGCATGTACAACTATCTCATGTTGGTTTTGTGGAAGGAAGTTAATTTGACTGCATGAATAACATAACTTACTTTCTTAATTAGACATTTTAATCAGAGATCCATTAGCTAATCAGAGCTAATCAGTGTTTCATCAAGACTGTAAATAGGCAGCTTGGGATAAGATGGTCAGGACTCACAGGCTTGCATGCATAATAGGAAGCTGAGGATATTCTTTTTGAAGGTTTATCATTGAATAAGGACCTAAAAGATTGTTATCATTTTGATACACAGAAAAAAAAATTGAGAGGAAAAAAAGTTATTCCTTCTCACCAGCAGCTCATTACAATAATTTTGAAAAACATATGTGAGAGAGAAAATTTGGATTCTTTTCATAGTAATGCCCGGCCACGTAAAAGTGAGCTTTAGAATTCAAACAAACGTGGTGTTTGGAGGTCAGTCACCAATATTACATTGGCATTCCCATTTAATCTGAGATTTTTAAGGTTTAAGCCCTAACTGAATCTCTGCAAATGCCAACAGAGCATTCACAATATGCTTTTCAAAGCTGGGCTTTCATTCTCTGCCTGCTCAGATTTCTTATCTAGATAACGGCTAGTATTTCTAAAAAATTAGTAAAATCAAAAGAAAAGCTAAACTAATTTAAAAAGAAAATTAATAAGTAATTTAATAAGAAAATTTAGTAGTTTGCTTTATGGATTGACAGATGAAATATTTACAACTACTTTAGCACCAAAATATATCTTTTTTCACAAGGAATACCTTAATAACTGCAGTATTAACTGTGCAGTTGTGTGGCAAACACAGTTCTCTCCTCCTCTGATACCTTAAGCTATCCAGGAACAGGAAAAAAGAGATACCATAAAAATTGGGACAATCAACCATATGTAATAAAAGATCTACTTTGAATGTTTCATATTCAACTATCTCTTAGAAACTCACCTAAAATCGGGATTTGTTAATTTATCTCTTTTTTTTCTTATGTAAATTTAAAATATCAAATAAAATTGATACCACAAACAAATCAAATAGGATAAAAATTTCCAGAAAATTGAAACTTCTTGTGATATGAAAGAGGGAAAAGCCAGCAAGATTAATCTGGTCCCCAGCATGGGACAAACTGAGCAAAGCTTTTATCGATTTTCCAGCCTACTGGGGATCAAAAGGAATTCAATAATGCAGAAGGGGGAATTTTAATTTTTTCCTCATCATCAAAGTACTGTTGCATTAGAAAAAAATGCTGGCATTTAATACTCAAGTTAGTATTTGCAAACGAAAACAAATGTAGTTACTTCAACAAGATGCCATATGGTCTGTGAATTTGCACTGTGCCAAGTTGGAAGAGTATGTTTTTTATTTCAATGGATGCCAAAAGATTATACTGAGTAGCTCAGCAACTGTATTGCTGAAACACTTTACTGAAGTTCTGATTCACCAGATGAAATTAATGGGAGACAAAGGAAATTATACAGAAGTTAAAAGGAAGGGGAAATGGGAAATGGTCCTAGCAGAAAGTCCTTGTTAGTTAGACCTCTGACAGCAAAAGAAAATAGCCCTGCCAGAATCAGGCTTCAAGTTGCCCCTGAACACCACAGAAAGTGGTATAATGTTTAGGAATGTTTAGTTTCCTTGGTACTCCGTAGGCAAACTCCTTCTTCTGCCCCAGCATTTTTCTCACCCTCCGAACTGCTGGGTACAGGTAACAAAGTGTGTGACAGTGACTCTGAACAGATAGTGGGCACTTTTTCACTGGTTGGGACAGTGGGAGGAACACCTCTTTCCTGTGTTACGTAACACAGATATGCTATAAATAAAACAGTAAAACCCCCCAAAAAACTCAGACAAAAACCACAAATTGCTTGTTCTCCACCCTCTCATTCTCAGAAATTTCACCTTTAAAATGAGTATGATAATTTCTGATAAACTTAAAGACCATCAACTGTCTTTTTCTTTTTCATTAGGTTATATCTAACATTCTTATCTGAGATTTTCTGAAAGGTAAAGCAGTATATTACCACAAAGCATTTCAGTGCTACAGCCTTATTATGTACTGTTCTGGAAGACACAGAGAATACAAAAAAATTACTCAAACAGCAATGAGGAGGCTGACAGAGGGATGGAATGACAGGGAAAATTGAGGCCTGAGTTTAAAGGCTCATTGAATATTCCTCAGCAAACAACATTAAATGTTTGGTTTAGTTTTTCTTTTTGGTGATATGAGCAGTTTTTCCAGGAGGAACTACAGAAACTATTACTGCATTTAATCTAACACAGCCAAAAAGGGCTTTAAGAGGACATGAGTCAGATTTAAAATAATGACCTAGATAAATCTTACTAATCACTGGAGCCACCTAGTTTCAGCAGTCTCATTGAGATGCTGCTGCTTGCCCTCTTGTCAGAGAATCTTCCTGGATAGCTGGAAAGCATCAAGCTTTATCTGCAAGTTTCAGAAACTGCACAGCATATTTGTATTTACAGGACATCAGTGTTGCTGTTAATCAAACTTTGTGGCCTTGCTCTGTGAAGAAATCACTGCAACTGCTTCCGGTCTCCTTTCCTGTTGTATAAGAATTGTTTACTTTCTTAAAGATAAGTGGAAAAAGACATAATGCAATGAATGGGGGAAAAGTACCTATTTCTATCTATTCAGATAGACTTTGCTAGTTCACCTGAGTGACACAAAAGTAATGTAGATTTCATAGGTTTTCATAACCAAAACACATGAAATATAAGTGTGCAGAGAAGAAAAGGCAAATTAACTGCAAAATGTTATGCAAGGAAATAAAATTCCTCCTCTGGCATTATTTTCCAGTGAAAATAGATAGATCAGTGATTTCATATATGAAATTATCTTTTCTCTCTCTGCTCCAGCAGCACATTTTACCTCCAATCTTTCTGCTTTCTTAATAAATGGGTAAATGCAGTACTCACATGAGGAGAAACCTTTTGATCCTCAAGGGTGATTGAATTTAGATCTGGCTAAGAGGATTTTTAAGACAGAGTACACTAAATACCTCTTACCTATTACCCATTGTTCTTCCATCTGCTAACGGCCAAGGGAATATGCACTTCTTTAATGACTGTGGGCCCAGTCAATCTAATCCATGTACTTATCCTCTCTGTACTTGGGTACTGCATTATAACACATGAGAAGATGAAAGGAGACTTAGAAACAGCTCGAGTTTGTTCCACCTCATTACTTTAGAAGCACACAGCTTTCCTATCTCACCACCTGATGACAGCAGACACTATATTGCCTCCCCAATAAGCACTAAATCAATACAAGCTCACTAGAGCTGGCCCATTCTGCCTTCAGGATCCTCTCTGACTGAGATACATGCTTCCTAAGTTGCAATCCCCAGAAATAAAATAACAATAAATAACCCAAGATGTAGGAACAAGATGCAGAAATGTCTTGGCAGCAGGGACTGCTGTGAGCTCCACTGGTATTTATGGTTCCAAACCCACAAAAGCCTGGGCATATTCCAGCATCCCTGCTTCAGTAGGACTCCTCCAGGCTCAGGGGGAGTGCCATTATGCAATCAATTTTCGTGGCTGGAATCTCAATACATGTAATTTAAACAAAATAAAATTAAATTGATGGGTCACCAGGTCATTTGGAAATAATGCTTTTCTGACAATCAGTCCAGCCTGCTTTTTTTTTTTTTTTTTGCTACTATAATCTCCATCCTATAAAGCAAAGGAGTTAGAGTCATTATCTGTGTTTTTATTTTGTTATGTATGGTCTTGATTTAACAGTGAATTTTCTTCCTTATCATAATAAAATATTACAGTGGTGTCTGGTTGTGCTACTAAAGTAAAGCATCTTATCATGTTCATTCTTAGTCCCTGATTTCATGGGGTTTTAAACTAAAAATAAAAATGAGGTTAGAAGTTAGCAAACCAAACCAGAGCCTAAGAGAAATATTTTATTTTAAGCTGAGCTGATAAAATATGATTTTCCCCTTTACATATGCAGCCCTTTCATGTATCTATAGATATGTAGATGAGATGGACCTTTTCGTCATGTTATCTTTGGAAGACTGGTTTGCTTTTTGCAAACAAATTGCAAGTGAGATTAGTTTAAAATATGTTAGCTAGTTTCAAATGAAGAATAAACTAAGGCAGAAGAGATATAAGGAATGTTTTAACAAAAGTATTCTCAAGATATTCTACCCAACATATCTTTGTGGCCCTCAGACTCCATATAAAATAGTGATTAGAGATTTTTATATCCAAGTCTTTAAAAACCCTGTTCAAATACGAAAAAAAAAATATTTCAAAGAAAAGTTTAAGAAGACACCACACTGCCAAGTTCTCTGTGTTATTATGGGGCACTTAAGATTCATGTAATGGTTTTCTAAATAAAGTGAGGCGCCTTCCTGTGTTCCCCACTAGCTTAATATCGCATATTCCATGATATTTTAGCAGCAATTCATTCCAAGTGTGCTTCCCTCACCTTGCAAAGAAATACTGCATCAGAGGATGTGTTTCAAAGAATCCATTTTAAGAAAAATATGTTGAGATTAGGCCAAACATCTCTCATGCTTAATGCAACTGAGAGTAGAATTTTATATAAATGAAGTCCAAGAATAGACACGTAACAGACAAGTATTTTTATATATCTAGTAAGAAAAGAACAGGTTAAATAAACAAGTGTCTCTCACTGGTTTTGGTGTGATACTCATACATGTTTCTCCTGTTGTAGAGCAGTTGCTCCAAATCATAATGACAGAGATTAATATTTCAACATTGAATTCCTAACCACTTAAAACCCAAGGAGAAAAGAGTAAATTTTCCTGTTTCTCTGACTGACAGCACAAGGTGTGAACAGACTGAAGCCCAGGTTCAACACCTGTTCATGGAAAGTGGCCTTCCAATCCCAGCCCCTTCACACCCAAAGGATGCCTGAGTGAATTCAGCTCCCATTTTCCACAGGAACAGAGATGTGTGAAATGGCAAATATTCTTGGCAATACAGACTAACCACTATTTCAAGTTTGAGAAATACACAAACTATGAAACATTCCAGATAAGACAAGACCATTAACTAGATTGTCTTATCCAGCTCAGTTTCATTTTTATGAATGGCCAAGACTGCACTGCTGTTGCCTTTATGCCCATGCAGGGGAGAGAAAATACTTAGTCTGAACCGAGAAACAATTCATGCAAAGTAATGATGACTGAGTAATGAACAATTTCTAGTTTTTTTTTCTGAGTTACTGAATCTTGGATTAATTATACCCTGAAAAGACTATAAACAAAACTAACAGTTAGGATGAGATTACTCGCAGAAGGCTGAGTGTTCAGCCCTCAAGCAGAGGTTTGTCCAAGCACACTTGGACAATGTACTACACATCAATAATCACCAAAAAAAGCAGTCAAGGCAGAATCAGCAGGAACTAAGAGAACAGTTTAAAATACACATTGCATAATCTTTTGCAATCTAACTATTTTAATTATTCAATAAAAATGCAAAGTGGGAGGTTAATAAAATGTATCAGTAGGTGTTCTTGTCAATGAGCAGAGCTGTGAAGCCTGCATGATGGTCTATCAATAAATCAAGAGGGCAGAAATCTTTCATTACATTGTAAAAAGAAATGTATGTATTTGAATCCAAAATACAGTAGGCTGATTTCAAGGGCGAACACAGTTGGGGCTGAAAACATTACAAGTGAGAACTAATTTTCAGCAGAAGCCTGTGGTGCAAAGAGAGACAAAAGTAGAAATTAATCAGTTTTCATGGCAGATAAAAGGTGTCTTCCCATCCTTCACTAGAGAAATGAGCTAGATGACTCAAAAAAACTGGTTTTATTGGCCTAACTGCATACCTCCCACATAAAGGATATTAATTTTGCAATGCGTTTTGCTCACATTTACTTGGGTATGCTTATACATTTGTCATTCTGATAAAAGTTCTTGCAAGATGATATAAATTATGTGAATGTACACATTATGCTTGTAGATAAGTGAGTTTTAATTCACAGTATGTTCAGTGACCAAATAAATGCATTTTAGTGTAAATGCAACATGCTCATTAAGTTACATGTATTGCTCCATGGAATAGTGATCTTACTTTTTCATTTTATCTGTCTCACTATTTCTTACAATATATTTATATATGTATATATGTATATGTATATATGTATACATATATATATGTACATATATATACATATATATATATATATATATATATGTACCCTTTTGTAAATGGGATTGCCACTTNACATTCAAGTGTTTGGAGTCAGGGTAGAGGAAAACATAGTAAAAAAGATGCATCTGCTTTTAGCCTTCAAACATTTAACATCATATTAATAATTCTCCATTTCTAAGCTCTGATTTGAAGAGATGTTAAACGCTTGTGGGAAACAAAAACACTTTACTTTGTTCTCATGATTCAAATACAGTATTAAACAGTGCACTAAGACTTCTCATAATTTATTCCTAAAAATCATAACAGTAGAGGAATTAACTGAAAACATCCAAGAAACAAAGCTGATATTAGTAATATGAGAAAGAATGCTTATGCTCTTTCTTGTTCTCTCACTCTTTTTTTTTTTTTTTTAGGATTGTTCTTACTTATGCCCGCAACTAAGAGTTAACATATATGCCATGAAAGAGCTATATCAAAATATTGCATTAGGATGACATTTCAGATTGCTGTACAGCTCTTCTAAAATGATTAAAGCTAATTCTAAGAAATCAGAGTAATAGCTGCTATTAAAAACCAAATTCAACTCCTGGGCTTCCTGGAAAGTTTGACATGACAGATATCTGCAAGACACTAATAATACAGAATAGAAATTAAGAGACCTTGGATCTGTTCCTGGCTGTGATATAAATTATTTGTATTTTCTTGGGAGCAGGACTAAACTTCCATGTGTTTGGGGCAGACCTACATGGATGAATTCAGACTTCTGTGAAAGCCTGGACAAGGCACATGTCTAACCATGTCACCTGCTAAGGTAGATATACATTGATTCCTCACCTGTAAAATTGAGAAAAAGCATTTTCTTCTACGTAACCCATGAAAGCTTCCAAAAACATGCTTGTGCATACATTCAGGCTGTTGAGGATATGTACTCCTGTGAATGCTGTGGCAGGGCTTTCCTTTCAAGAGCTCACTGCTCCAGTCTGGGAAGAAAGCCAAACCTGGAGTAAATCTGAACAGTTCAGTGCTGAAAACCAGCTCGTGACAGAAGTGGAGGAGCTGCTGCTTGCAGCCATCCTTGCAAGATCCACTTTGTCCACAGCTGAAAAATTGTTGATTGGCCATCACAGACATTGCCAAGAACACAGGAATAGACCAGGGCAGTTTCCAAAACAACACATGGATGTATGCATTTTTGTACCCTGCTGAAATCATTATTGCTTGCAAATTGCATTCATTCTACTTTTTCTTATTTGGGGTTATTTATATAGCAGGTAAAGGCCCAGAGTGCTAATTTTAAGGAAGTCTTGTTCCTAAGACAATATAACAATGTTTTATCAAAAGCATTTAAAAAAAAAACAAACTTCTATCACTTGCTGAAATTATTTGCTTTGCTTTCCCATAAGTGTTTTCCTAATATTAACAGCATTTCAACAGATGCATTGGCATTGGATTAGCTCCTCTGTTTCCTTCCAAGCAGCCTCTCCTCCCATCTTCTGATAACCTTATTACTTATTTTGAGTGTGTGATTTTTGCAAACTTCTGCGCCAAGACGTGGTTAAAACAGAGAAGCAACCTTACAGATGGATGTTGTTAGAATAATGGCTGCAGCACAAGTTCTCTGTTTCATTATGAACACGACCTAATTTGGGGAAGATTCCTGTTTTACCTTCAGACAAGACAGAAACCACATAAATTCTTGCCCCATTAGTGTTCTCTGGTGGATACAGCATTAAATGGTTACAATAGAGAATCAGACAAATTCTGTTCTAATTTTCAGGCAGGTTATTTCTGCATTGACTATGTATTAGAAAATGGGAATGAATTTTGAGTCATTAAGACACACCTACAAACCTTCTTACACCATCTACCTCTCCTTTCCATATGCAACCATTTACAATGAGCAACCCTTCAGCAAATCATCACAAATTTTTATAAGCATACCAGTAAAAAGATGCATATGACCCATTCCCTGGGTCATATGGAAAAACAGTTAAATGTATTCCAAAGGTATGCAGGTTTAACAAAACACTCCTCCTTATGAAGCAGTCGTTCCTAACCTCCCAAGCAGCACACCAGAGAACAGTTTCAATCCCTAAATCCTGACTCATTCAATCCCCATTATCACTGGTGGATAGCGAGGATAGAGTCTTTCTGACAGTGAAAAGGTTTTCAATATGAAATACAAAGTTAGCAGAGATCCAATGGCTTCAAGCTGGAAAATTAGATAAGCCCAGTTTCCAAAACAGTTAAAATCAGAATAAACAATTTCCTAGAGGCATGACAGCAATTGAAATCCCCAGAGTCATTATCTTCTTTTGGATATACTTGGACTACACAGGAAGTTATTGTCTGATGAAAAAATTCCTCTGTGAAATTATATAGCCTCTGCATTGCAGGAAGTTGTCAGCATTATCAAATTGACAATTCTGACATGAATAATAAATTTGTGATCCCACAGAACAGTTCAGTAAAGTCACCTATATTTTTCTGAGTTTTATGAGGAACAGATTCTGTCTTACTTTGTGTTATGGTGTAAAATGCTCCAGTTATAAATTCTGCTATAACAAAAACAAGAGTTTTCATTACTATGTTCAAAGTTGTATTGTAAGCAAGGAAATCAGCCAACGGACAGATTGCACAATTTATTTCCTCTGAACACAGGAAATATTATCCCTGTTATTGACATAATTTTGGGATAAGCACTCTACCTAAGCAGTATGGTGTGTTGAGGGCACATCGACCCACAACTCTTCCCTTAATGGGGTCTCTGTCTTCCCCATGACAAAGGAATCCATGGGAATCCAGCATTCCAGCCACTTAAAGCAGAATTCATACTGAGTCTTGGGGGCTGTACTAAGCAGGATAGTTTTATTTTAGTCAATTTTTCACATAAGAAACACTTCCATAAAGTTTGTCAAGAAACAGATTGCAAACATGCAAATTAAATCTACCCAATTTCTTGAAGAGCACAGAGTAAGATTCTATAGTCCTGACTACTTTTTTTTTTTTTTTTTTTTTTTTTTTTTCCTAGAAAATGTGAAGTTGACCTCAGGAATTTGTAAAATATTTGTGACAAGAATTATTCTGTATTTGAGAGCTCCACCAAATGGGAGAAACAGTGAGAAGATATTAGGTGTAAAAATTATTTACTTTGCATATCCACTTCCAATCTTACTAAAGAAGAGAACAAAAAACAACTAAACCAAAACCAAACTCTCCTCAGGGACTGATTTTGCATACATATGCCCTCTGAAAATGCAGGATTTATATCCCATTACACCATTAAGAAGGTTTCCTGAGATTATGGGGAGATAAGCAGTTTTCAAGTTTCTCCTGAAAACAGAAGTCAGGTCTAAAAACGATATTGGCAATGAAACAGATATTTTTCGTTAACCAAGACTCTTCATTCATAGGTAGTACAATAACTAACACAGGTAAGGCAGTTGGGAGGTGGTGGTCAAACATCAGTATCACTTCACTGTTGGGAAAGCTTAAAAAAGCATCTTTACCCGTACTGTCTGCCATGCATTTTAATTCAGGGACTATCCAAACAGTAATTGCTGGTGGGGTTTTAGATTATGATTTCTACATCCTTTGTTTTGTTCCTGTAAAACTATTGCCAGTTTCTGACTTTGCCACATTCTGAAATAATTTGGAGCTTGGAGGAATCTCATTCAGAAAGTGATGTTTTGTTTCAAGAGTTCACATGTATGCAAGCTCACACAAAGCTCAGTGGATCCAGCTTTGAATTCATTTTTCAAAATGACACACAAAAGGATCACACACAGTTCATATGGAAATTAACTGAAAGATTTCAGTGTATTAACTTTTCCAAAATTTGGTAAGAAGCAACATTTTCTAAAGATGGTTGCAAGATTCTCAGCGTTGCATGACATTACATCCCCTTATCCCTCCTATTAATCATGACTAGCATAAAATACTATTTTTGCAGATTTATATTGAAATACAAGATGCTTCTGGACCATGTCCTCCTCTTCTCTCAATCACAGATTCTCTCTAACTTCTCATTAGTTTGGGATCTTGTTCAGAAAAACAGCAAAAGAGCTTTCCTAACAGCCTAGTTTTATCAGGCTCTTAGTGTACTAAGGACAATATCTAAATTACATACGTAAAAAACCCAAAAGTAAATATGACCNGGGGGGAAGAAGATAGCATTATTTTGCTTATGTTACATTTTGTAAATAAAGAGTTCTCCCTGTATTGGGCTGTTCAGTTCTGTAGACAGCATATTAAAAACCAAACCCCAGAAGAGCTCCCTGGGCTGGAACTTTAGGTATTCTTTGTGCTAGATATAATATAGTAGATACCATATTGTATATTAACATTGCTTGGTTTTAACTACTAACAGTTCAACTTCTTAATCCTGTTGAATAGTTATTTATATCAAATTTATAGACTCATAGTGTTAGCTAAGATGGATGTCCTTCCTAACCTCCGAAGAGTAATTTGGATCATATTAAGATACTAAATGATGATACTAAATATTTGGCTTTTCTAAAGAAGACACACCAAAAGTGGAGAAAAATTGTTTAAAATTGCTTAACATCAGAAATCTTCTCTGTAAATTATTGAAGTAGTTTCCTACTCTTTAAGGTAAATTGCCCTCCTGTGCCTTGAAACCCCTTTCAAAAAGAAGCATATTTTGAGCAGAAACAGTTGGACAAAAAAATATGGAATTTTTGGGGGGGGGCAAGGAGAGAGGGGAGGGAAGTACATATGTGTGCACCATAGTAATTCCAGGTGTAGTTGTGATCTTTCTTTAACCTATGGTATCGTAGTTCATTTGCCCATCTGTAAACAAATATCAAAGGACAGGCGAGACAAAGAAAATGAGCAACTTGATTTTATCTGAAGAGTCTGGCTAGTCTTTGAATTAGCAGCCTAATTTATCTGCTAATTCCACTTCTTAATCAAAAAGCTGTCTCAAAGTCAGAAATTAGCATATATCATCAGTTTGCCAGTTGGGGAAAAAAACAGTAAACCTTGTTCCTCTCCTAGCACCAATGTAAACTGGGCATATAAATCAGAAAATACATTTTAATGTTCAGGAATATAAGAGGAAAAAACATTATCTAGAACAGAGCAAATAACTGATTCTTGCAGGCACACAAAAACTGTTCTTTTCAAAGCAAGGCTTTTACTGTTTATTTTTAAAAATAATAGAAAGCTTCAAGAGAATAAGTTATTTTTAGGTTTGAAATATACAATAATTTCCAATCTGAAACACACCTTAATTAACTCTGCTTTCTTTAGTACTTATGGTGAGGAACTTGATGGAACTAATCTATATTTCCCAAACTGCTCTACTTTCATCAGAAAGAGGCACCAAATTCTATGACTGCCCTATTTCTTGTTACTTAAAAAAGAACAACAACAACTAGTAATGTCTGTGTTCATCACAGTTTCAAGTTGGATTCAGGAACTGTGAGATGGCCTCTTTGGATGCTCTGCATTATTTATTTGGAAGCCAAGAACAAATCACTCATCTAGGCAAGAGCAGATAATAGAGAGCAATAATGTGTTACTAGATATCCATCATGCTTAAGCACTGCTTTTAGTACCTTAGACACTGACACTAGTTGGCCCATCTTCAATATTTTAATCTCAACATGAATATACTGGAAAATGAAAGAAACCAAAATGGGCTCTTTTATTATTATATTGTCACTGAGAACGTTTGATTAAGTGGCCAGGTGAGGGGCTACTCTGACACATCCTGTGAAGTCAGCTGCAGGTTTTCCAGAAGTGCCACCAGCTGCTGTTATCACCCCACCTTATATATAATTTCTGTGTTTGGAAGAACTAAGCCAACAAAACCCCCAGTTTAACACAGAAGTTGCTATTCTTTAAAATGCTCACTTTGTCCAAACATATCATCCAACTTCAGTTAACCCTCAGAACTTTAAGCATGTTCCCATTTCCCAAGCCGTTCTCTATCTCAACATCTGTGTCATAATGGGAATTTGACTCAAGCTTTTCTGCCTTCAGGCTGCTCTTTAAAGACTGAAGCAAATACAGAGAGGTATTTGCAAGGTGTAAATAACATCCAGAGGGAAAATGAATGTCATCCCAGGACTAATTCAAATTGGCTTCCTTGAGTGGATCTTAACTATTTGGGATACTTTTAGAATATTCTTAAAGTCAAGAAAGCTAATGGTCATGGAGTTCAATTCTAATTTTCCTTACAACTCCCACTCTTGGCAGTAAGATTCCATATGCAGTAAATTCCCCTGCACTCAGATGTGTGTTTGAAATTTAAATAACAGCTTTGTTCAAGGTTTACTAAAAAATTAATGAATGGTCAGGTTCATTTTCAGCTTCAAAACCTGAAACGTGTTTTGATAACTTCATCAAAAAGTTCCTATATGCAGACCAGTATTTTAAAAGTAATCTAGCCCCTACGGGGATTAATGGTTAGATTTCTTATCTCAAAATTATTTCTAATAGCCTTGGTTAGCAATTACTGCATTCTGTAAGATCTCCTAAGAAGTCAGCAGTCTTTTGATGGCAGATGGTAAGACACATAATGAATCCGTAGAGATTTTTCAGACTCTGTATACAGTAACCACGATGTCCTTTGTAAGTGTAATGTCATACTCCCTGAAACTAAAACCGGTTAAACACACATTAGAATTCTGTACACATTGCTCAATGTAGTTTTATTATTTTATGCATTTACTTTAAAAAAAAGCAAAAAGAAGGCAATTGCAATACATCTTTCCATTTAAAGCATTTTTTTAAGGCCAAAAAGTGCTTAATCACAGCAGAAAAGCTAAGGGCCTGACGCACCTTGAACAAAGCAAGCAAATTCCTGAATCAAACATTTGTGGAAACTTTAGCAGCTGATAGCTGATTATGGATTATGGACACAATACCTACCTAAACTCATACACAGTTCCAAGAAAGGTTTTGTTTTGGTTAGGTAATAGGGAGTAAAGTATAATTGAACCAGATTGCAAGCCTAACACTCTAATGTTGAAATACACAGACTCAATATGTTTTTTACTTAATTTTTCCCTTCTTTTTACTACATGTACTTATTTATGTTTATGCAGGCACTCATAAAAACTCTGACTTCAAATTAAAAAAAGAAAGGAAAAATATCACTCCTCAGTGCCTACACAAACTATTTAGAAGCTATTTATACTCTACCACCACTCTTCTCAACTATTTTCTAGCTTTCATATAGACCCACTTTAAAAAAAAAGTCTTACTCTGTAATTTTCCCTTTATTTGCAGTGCTGCCTAGAACTGCCACATCTGCAACAGTAAAGCCATACATAATATGAAAATGATTTTTAAGTTTAACAAATTACATTTTACATTTTAATGTTTGACTTTTAACCTTCTAGCACATCACAGATGACCTTTCATGTATGAGAAATAAAAGAACTTGAAGAAATCTTACTTGCCTTGTAACAATGAAAGTTTATTTAATTTCTTTCTGTCCTGCCTCCCTACCAGGAAGCAGAAAATTAATACCAGCATAGAGTAATAGGTATTGTTATATCACGATTATATGTGTTCTATTTGACTTGAGGATCATCAATAACTGAGTTTCGGGAGTATTGAGAGCTTCAGCAAGGCTCATTGATTTTTAAATATCCCGATTGCAAAACAGCATTAGGAATTGAATATTAATATTTTTTTGCTCTACCTGCTTTGGGATAGGAATCTCTAAGCTAATATGACTTTTAATCTGTAACCTCAAAAAAAATCACTATATTCTCTTACCAGGAGTATTAATGAGATGCAACTATAAATATCCTAAAGGTGTCCAAAGTCAGAAAATACAAAGGAAATTTTTAGTGGGCATTCCACTCCCAAGGAATTGGTAATGTGCTAGTTTGCTACAGCATGGACAGTGCAATTTCCATGTTGGCCATCCAACAACATTCTTGTATCCCTCTGAGGCATTACACAGCATTGTATGCCTCTAAAAGTGGGATTTTACCTTGTGTTTATGTGTTTACATAATTTTTTTACTCAAAAAAATAAAAAAAAGATATATTTCCAAATGTAACTGTCCCAATGCCAGCACATGGGCATCAAGAGACAGAAAGAGAACTATTTTACCAGGTAGGAATAGGAAAGACCAGTCTTTGCAATCCTAAAGGACACACTGAAGGCTGGGGAAAAGGTCAGCTGAGGAATATTCTTGGAGCCCAAATGACACAGGGGAAGGCAGCCAGGGGAAGGGATGTTCCCTTCCTCCAGACCCTTCAGGTTGGGCAGCTCCTGAAAGGGAGACAGGGGCATCTTGTTCCTCTCTCTCTCCCTTCCTCCCAGTGTAATGGTTAATTTAGGCTGGATATGGCAGAAAACAGGGAGGGAAACCGTGTCTCCTGTGCTGTCATTTCCAAAACCCCAGCACGAGAGAAGTGTTTGCACAAAGATAAAAATGTAGCTGCCAAAACATTTATTAATGGACTGGTCTAACACTATGTTTTTGTGCCCTCTGCAGCAAAATTGGTGCAGAAATGAGGTGCCAGTGGCCTGAAGAGGTCAGCAGCCTACTCACTGAAGCCCAGTGTTTCCAAACTTATTCTTGTATCTGGGGTTTACTCCCCAATGTCTCAATCAATGATTACTTGGGTTTGGCTGTTATGAGCCTATAGACAATATCAAACAGTTGTTGTGGCTAACACGGGAACATTGCCCATCTTTAGAACAACTGAAACAAAGGCATTTGCAAAAGGGATCAATGATTTCCATCAATATTATTTCTGCAAAATGTTAATGATATGAATGACATTAAGTCAAACTGATCCAAACAAAAATGAACACTTGGTAGTAATATATGGAGTATATGAAGGCCATGTTGCTGCTATAGTAAAGGAAGAGATCAATTCCAGCATTGCCAAATAATAAGCTGCTAACAATCAAACTAACAAAAAATAGATAAGTACATGTAAGATGTCCTTTATCAGCTGTTTTGCTTTGGTGGAATACCATGATGGAAGACTTTTTTTTTATTTTTTCAAATTTTAAGAAATTTGTAGAATAAATGTAGGAAGATAAATTGAAATAAACTCAAACAAATAACAGTAACAGGTGGATAAGTTTTTCCTTGTCCTGTTTTAGCAGTTTTGTTTATTACTTCTCCCAGTCTAATTTCACTATAAATCTGACCATTATTATATAACAACAACTCAAGGTTCTCTAAAGATTTTGTCTCTATTCAACATCTAAGATGCTCTAAACTCATGAGAAGTTTCCAATACTAAGGAACAATTTTTTTTTCCAACAGGCACATTCACTCCACAGTTCTTCCTGGTTGGATGTTTTGCTTGTCACCAAAACACTTAGAAAGCTTACAAACACTTAAAAAGGGATGTAAAATGCAGATTTGTGTCTCCTGCAGGCTCTGAAATCTGAGCTGGGAGGTCCACAAAGGTCCACATTAAGATGGTCTTGTGATCAAAAGTAAGAGTCAAGAGATCTTAGAACTGGTTTTGCAAAAAATAAACCTTGAGCTACCATGATATTTCTCAATTGTTTTCTCCATGAGATCATGAAGGTAAATTGCTTATTGCTCAAAATGAACTCCAGCATTTTCAAATGAAGTAGTCCTTAAGGCTGACAAAGCATTATCATCAAGAGGAATTATAATATCATCATTGTTACAGCTGTATCACAAGATCTCAATCATGAAAAAATAAAGATTTCACTTTATTATGCTAAAATAAACACTGAAACAAAGTAAATGAAAACTAGCATGCAGTAGTGCATAATTTATCCACAGTTACTTACACTGGGGTTATTATTACATCACCCAGGAGTCTGAACAAGCACTCCCTACAAACATGACATCTACTGTATTACAGTCAGAACTTTACATTTAAAAGTATCATTTGGGGGGAACGGGAACAAGCAAATTAATTTTGAATACACAAATATTCCTAGAAAATGCTGCTATTCCACATACTACATCTGCTTTCCTAGGTTTATGTATAGAATTGTGACATTACACATTCAATATCTTTGCTGCAGAAGAAAACTACATTAGCATAACCAATTTGAAGCTAACAAAAAAAACCCCAAAACACCAAAATCATTAAAAAAAACCCCAAAGAAATAAAATGGAAGGAAGGCATACCACAGGGAAAGAATAAAAAGGAGAAGACGTATTCCTATGGTCTGAATAATGTCACATTACATTATTGATTAAAATGATTTAAAATGATTTTACCATGACATTTCATTCATCAGATTCCATTTCTCATTACACACAAACCGTGAATATTTATCAAGCTTACACAAGGCTTTTCTTCCCATCAAGCAATGCGTTTCCTCTCTCCCCTTTAAAACTAGGTTGTATTATGTTGAAGGGTCTACACCATCTTTGAACTCTCTCCTTCTCACATTTGACCTCACTACCATGACGTTTTATCTCATTATAATGGGTGTTATTAAGTATTTATGTCTAACAAGGTGATTTCAATGGTTCATCCTTTTTAAACAATCCTGTGATCCTTTTCAGTTAGCAGGAAATAAAGACATTTTATTAAATCAAGATCTATCTGCTACCACTCAGAATTAACATTCTTTCCATTCAGGACATTTAAGACCATCACCATATACAATTGCAATGCATTTTTGATGGTTAAGGATGGAATTCTCCAATCCTTAGACACCCAGTATGTACATTAATTTCAAAGAGTTATTTCAGACTTTTACAGAAAGTAGGCTCAATACCTTCATTAAAGGAACAGGTTAAACCTGGAAGACATTACACTGTTATTATAGATGCCTAAGGAAAGCAAAGGTCATAGGTTTGCTCCAGATTAAATAAGTCTTTGTAATCACCCTTTGAAAATGTATTACATTAAGATATAACTCCTATTAAGGCTTATTATTTCTGGAAAAATATGTGAAACTAATTTAAAAAGAGATTAACATGGCAAAAAACTGGTGGCATATAAAAGGTGATTCTGTATTCTGTACTAGTAAACCTTTCCCAAAAACTCATAGTGAAAGTATGCACAACACGAGTAAAAGTGTGTAAAACCTCAGCTCTGATATATTGCAGCTCATGAAAAAGCTTGTATTCATTTCATTAACTCTTTGACCAAATTTCATAGGATTAGTAATAAACCATTTCACCTTATCGAGGTTATCTAGAAGACAAAGTGCTACCTACTCTTAATACTAAACACAGTCCTGCTTGATCTGCACAGCCTTATACACATCACTGGACTTTATCACTACAAACCAGTTGTGTTTGCAGAACTTCATCAAAAAACCTTCACTTTTTCTTTTCTTAAATAGATTGACAGGCTTATGATCCTCTCAATCTTAATCCTTAGAACAACTCACAGCTTGAAAATACTCTATTCAAACACAATATACTGACTGGTAGAAAATCTATTTACTAACAAAACAAATAAACAAAAAAACCCCCACCAAACCAAATAAAAATATACTGAAACTTGATCTGTATTATTTCGATGATTAACAATCTGAACTTACAAAGACACCTTTTTGTTTTATAAACAATCTTTTCTGTTTCAGAATTTTAAAATGACTAAGGGTTTGATTTTTTCTAATATTTGTCCAGCTTTGGTAAAGAACAGAACCGAGTTAATATATTTATACTTTATTTTTTATAAATTGCATTTTAAAAATTTGTGAACCTGTATATTTTGCTGTGCTTGAACCTGAGAAATAAATTAATATTTGACTAATATCAGAAATTGTCATCAGAAGAACCAATTTTAGACTTTGGCCTCAGAGACACAAGACAGTTAAAATGGCTTGATTATTTCCCATATAGTCTGAAAGTTTCAGGGCAGCTGCCCAGTTTCTAAGGTTTCCCCCCCAAAAATCATAGCTGGAGAATGATGAAGTATAATACAACATACAGCAAGCACATGGCATTTAAGCACATGTAAAAGACATTGCACAAGAATTTGACACTAACAGCTACATTACTTCCACTCCCAAGAACTAAAACAATCACTCGAAGAAAACTGGCCACAGTAAAGCAGTGGTCAATAAAAGCAATCATGTCAGCTAAATTGTAGCTGAAGTCAGTGGCACAATTATTTTTATTTTTAAAACAGTGACATACCAGTGAAAACATTCCACTGAAGATGAAGAGTCTGGGAAGTATCTATAAAGCAGATCCATCTGGAAGAGCAGCTGAAATAGTGAACAGAATGAATTTCCCACTTTTAGGTGTCTTGCATAATTTCTTAACCCTTGCCCTTAGATTTCAGCAGATCTCTTCAAGCTAAGGCATTCAGTATTTAATGAACAGCCCTAGATAAATACCTGAAAAAGGGGGCCACTTGTCTGAGCCTCCTTAGACCTTACTTAGATCAATAAAAACAAGCCATTTTCCCCACATACAGTACTTCTGTTCTGCTTAATCTCTACCTTTCTCTTTGGCTGTCTTTTGGATTTCATCTGTTGATATTGCACTTTCTGCCTTCAAAATAGAAATTATTTGTGTGTTGGTGCATATTTATGAGAAACAGCAATGTGTAAGAACTCAAGCTGTGAGGAAGTCTTTACCCTGAGATCCCTGTGGTCCCTCAAAACTCTCCTCAGCTGTTGCAAACCCACAGGAGACCTATTTGTTTATGGAAGTATGCCAGGTGTTTCTCTTTCATAAATATTTAATTAATCAATCTTGTGAGGAAAAAATGCAGCCTGCACAACACTCATGGTAATGAATATGTGTTAGCTGTCTCGATTTTTTCCCCTCAGAAGCTGATTAGTTATGTCATTTGTTAAAGAAAGCGGATCTATTGTATTTCAAACAGGAAAGCAGAGCTCAGTGGGTTTGGGGGAGAAGTTTGTGCCAAATAAGACACAGAAAAAGGGGATTAGTAAAAACTATAGCTGTTCTGTTAGCAGAAAGAGGATGCCGCAGGCCAGCGGATTTGAAAATACACTTTAAATTTATCATGAGTCAGTTCAAAGGGCTGCACAAAACATGCTCACCCGGGTATATCAGGTCACTTGGCTGAGTCCTGATATTATGGTCAAGCAGCCCCTCCTGAGATCTGAAACTCTTTTCCCTCCTTTCACCCATGAGAACCTATGGATCACATCTCACTGAGTGTAAGCAGCACTAAACATGAACTCATTTGTAAAGGAAAATAAAAGTATATCTAAGGGAATACTCAACACAATGATCTGCAATTAGATCTAAGTATAGATTATCAAAGATTTTAACTTTACATTTGCTAGAAGTACAATTCCAAGTATATGGTTAGGAACATAATATCTTGATGTAGGAAGACAAAGATACCACCAGACCACAACTCTGAGGATGTAAGATTGACACCTGACTCTGCATGGTAAAAATCTATTTAAATGGCAACAAAGAGCTTGCTCTGTCACACATCTGCCATGCTCAGGGTTTGCCTGGGGTTGGGTTTGCCTGAGGTTGTGCAGAACAAAATTAAAACTGAGTAAATGTACTCAAGCTTTAACTATCATAAAGAATTGAAAATTGTGTAAAAGCCAAAAGGAACTTTAATGTGTGGCTAATGATAAACAATATGGTGACTATCACAAAGTAAAAGAAATCTCAAATGGTCTTTGTGTTTTACAGTCATCTTTGGGCCTACTTTCTTTCTGGGTAGCACAAAATGGCTTTTTATATATTATAAATGTAAAAATGTAAATATAACATACATAATTATTTTGCTAAGGGAAAGTGTGTAGTAGAGCTATACCAATATTACATTTTGCCTACCTGTGAGGTTATTTCAAGACTATTATCTATAAAATTTCTTCCTCATCCAAGTAACCTAAACAAGCATCTGTGGAAAATTCAGTCATCATGTAGTCTAAAGATTATGCAGAAACACCATCACATTGAAGTGATTGTGAACCTTCCAGTATATGCTGGTACAACATCCAAAGCACAGAGCACAGGAGGCAAAATTTTGCATTTTGTTATATATTCTGCCAAAGAAAAGAGGGCTGGGGGGCGAGGGCAAGGCCTGAGTCCCTGATTATCCACAATGGTTAAGTTACTCACTAGCTCTGTTTGGATCACCTAGGGGTTTTCTGCCCAAATACAATATTTTTTTCTCTAGAAGACATTTTAACAGGGGCTTAGTCCTTGGCAGTGCTCAGCACTGGCATCAGGGGTTTGTTACTTGTCTTCTTATTTAGCAACATCACATAGCCATAGTGCTTTACTTTGTGGCTAAAACACAAAAATGACAGTTGAAAACAGTCTCATAGTCAATGTCACTGTGGACAGGCTTTTGCTTCCACAAATTGTCACTTAGGAATTAATTAAAAACAAAACAAAAAAAAAAAAACAAACCAAACCAAACCAAAATAACCAACCAAACAAACAAAACCAAACAAAACAAAAAAAACCCAAAAGACACAAATAATGTATTTTGGATTTAGCAAAAGGCAGTATTTTAGCGCATCATCTAATAAGGCAATATTTTTATATCCATTCTCACAGGAAGTGAAATAATAGTGACAAAAATGCTCTAAGCTAAGGAAGTTTTGATTCCTGTATTTAGATAGACATTTACTCATAGACACACCATTTGTATTGATGATGGTTAACATTATTTAACTATTGTTAATATTATCTGAAGATATGTGGTGGGAATGGAACTAGTGCTGTCTGACAATGTATTTCAGCTTTGCTGCACATTTTGCAGACATGGCTCAACATACATTATTAATCTGACTCATGTTTAGGCTATTCTGCTTGTAATAACTTGAATTCATAAACAACTTCTTTTTGGATAGTTGCACAAAATTTACATAAATTCAGGCTGGGATTTCTCCTCACAACATTTCAGCTACATGAGACAAGAGCAAAATTTTTTATTTTAATTTAGACATGACAAGTAATTCTATGACATGTAACAGTTCAAGAATCATCCCTACAAAAGCAGAAATTTCAAAAATCAAGAGTTGCCTGTAAAAATGCACTTCTCTTGTAATTTTTACACAAGTGTCACTTCTCCTTTTCTGTATGTCTTTGGTTTGATACACATCACTCTTTCGCCCTTCTTTGCTTTCTTGGCAATCTTCCTTTCTAATCTAATCTTCCTTTCTAAACTGTAAATGAAGGAATACACATTTCTTCTCATTTTCCCTCCATTCAGAGCCCATAAAAAGTAAACATGCAGAGGCAAAGTTGTAAACACGAAAAAACAATGTCAGTCACCTAAAATACATCTGATTTTAAACAATGAAATGTGACAATACAACTACTATTTCATAACTCCCCTCTGCTTTATAAAGTCAGAATCAGTGTATGGTACAAAACTCTGCCTTATATAACACAGATACCTGTCAAAAAGACACACTTGGCACTTTGAAGCACACTGTTCATTAGCTGATTTCAGTGTTTCCTCAAGTGGTTATTTAAAGGACCATTGAATACAAAATGATGGTGGCAGAATAATATGAAGTAGCATAAAAAGCTTACAACTGGTGACATCTTTAACTTGAAACACCTGACTGTACAAAATATCTCACTTTTCACATAAACGTTTCTTGCACCTACATAACTCAAATACAAATGTAAAATGAAACCCACAAAAATATCTTAGGAATTATCTTTACAAGCCCTTTTTCATCTAAAAGTATGCTTCACATTTACACCCACATGCTTCATGCAAAATATAAACAGATTAGATGTATGGAGAGAAATTGTTTTACAATAATTAAAGGAGAAATCATAAACGAGGCATCACCTAAAAAAAAAAAAAAAGAAAAAAGGCAATCCTCCAAAATGACAATATGTAGAGCTTTATGGCATTGATATTATCTAAACGGATGGCTTCTTTTCAGGTTATCATGTTTCTGAGGTTTTGTGAGAGATATTGGTTGAGACATTTTTGAAGAAATGACTCAAAAACCTGAAACTTCCTTATTGTTTATGTATCTATGCTGCAAACCCCCACCCTTCATGACATTCCTCCCCGGTGCACCCCATCCAGAACACATTTGGAGTAGGGTTTAGCTAAACAAAAATGCTAACAGGCTTTTCCAGCGGCAGACAAAGCAGTACTTAGTACTGAGTGAATTCACAGACAAAAAGGGTACCTGTAGTGCTACAAACCTTCTCATATATTTTCAGTCCTATCAGAAAACCAGGGGCATGTTTACGTGTACCATGTTAATCTGAAGGAGTCACTTAATAATTGGAAAGGTTATTTGGTGACATAGGAGATCAGTTTCCTTGTTATCCCCTCTTTTACTTTATGCATCTTGACCTTTTCCAGCTATCCCAAGAGGAAACTAATGTGATCTCAAAGAAATATTCAGGCATTGGTATATCATTACTCTATAGCTCAACTGCACAAGGACTCAGTTACCGCATTTACAGGACTGAGGTTTCTTAAGGGAACTTCCGTGGCTCAACATGACTTTTGCATGAATTTGTTAATATGGTTAATGGAAATATAGCCTGGGAATACTACATTAAAATATCGATTCCTTCTCAGAAAAGAATGAGATAAATATCTGTCAAACATTACTACGGCAATAATTATAATCTCAAAGGGAGCAGTTTTAATATCTGGTTTCACAGTGAATAAATTGCAAGGTAGCATGAAAACTTATCTGCTATTGAAAAATAATACAACACTGGTTTTGATGTAGTGTGCCCTGGCATTCTTATGCAGTTGAAGTTTTCTTTCCATTTTTATCACTGTGGATAAAATTAAGACTTGACAAAGAAAACCACCATCACTACCAGCGATGACATGCAAGAAAAAAATACAAGGAAAACAATGGGACAGATTGGCAGGAAGTTTATGAAAAATAGTGTTATTTACACAGCAATGCATCCTACACACACACACACAAACCCTCAACAAAACAGCAAACAAACAAACAAATACAAAAAATGAGGTAGGTATATAATGGAGTTTAATGCATATCTCTCATGAATCCCATTGTAGATCACACAGTCAGTGGTACTCCAGCTCCAGAAAGTCACTTAGCACCACGCATGACAGCACCAGCAAATCTGCATTTCATTAGCAGCAGCAGCAACCAGTGATTCTGGTGATTCAGTGAGTCAGTCTTGCTGGCTCACTCCAGCCAAGAGCCTAAAGAGGTTGCTCCACCTCTCTAGTTGTCCTGCCTACATCCCAGTGGAGCTCACTGGAACCTCTAGACTTCATGCCACCAGTTACTGTCATAGAAAGGTGGAGACAATTTAATGATCAGTGAAAATGCTGGAGGAACTTGACATGGTGCCCTGGCAATCATGGTATGTGCACCAGCACATGACAGACCAAGTATTCGAAGGAAAAGGCCCTCTCCCTGACAGGGCACTCTTCATCACTTTTTTCCCTAGGTCACCAACAAAAGCTCTCACTATTGTCCCTCTTCACTGGAGGTCCCTCCACTGTTCAGATGTTTTTGTTACAGAAATGCAACGTTTTAAGATACATTTTTTTACTACACTGATATGTAGAAACACACAGAATTCCAAATCAGATATTTCTTTAAGATTTTTGTCCCTTTGCTAAATGGGACTAAAATTCTATATTTATAGAGCCTGGACCTTGATAGAGAGAAGTGACTGCATTCTGACAGACAGCTCGAGTAATATCCTTGGGAAAGAGGCTTAACAGTATTTAGAGAAATGACAGGGAGGATGACACACAAAGTTTGGGACAGACAAGGCACAGAAGGACCAATGGTTTCTTAATGGAAAGCTAATGCCAGCCAGATTTAAGTAAAGAAATCAGACAAAGCCTTGTCTTTGCTGAAGTCCCAACAGAAACTGTCCCCTGGATTTATTTTACATCAGCTACCATTAGACAGCTCAGCATCCATAAGCTGGCCAGTGTTAGCAACAGATCACTAATGGTGGCTGCTTCTTAGGGCAAATTCTGCAAGCCATGCTGTGCATAATGCTACAATGCAATAGAACTCACCTCCATGATTGTCAATATCACATTTCTTGCAATACAGTGTATGAGTGACCCAGAGCAGAAAGCAAGACCTTCGTAGTTTGGAAGGAAAGACAAACCCTTGGTGACCAGCATATCTACACTAATGCACCTTACATGTGTGGTTCTGATTCATCCCAAACCACTGCTTTATGTCACCCTGTGTTCAATCTAACAAAGACAAAATTTTTCCAGTAGGGGTCAAAGGGGTGAAATGGAAGAAATGCAGTATTGGGTGTCACAACATAATAAAGCTATAAAGCTATTAGACAGGATCCAGGGGAGGCCTATGAAGAGGCTCAGGAGTCTAGAGAGGAAGCATATGAGGAGTGGCTGAGGTCACTAGGTCTGTTCTGCCTGGAGGAGAACTCATTGTGGCCTTCAACACCATCACAAGGGGAAGCAGAGGGGCAGGCACTGATCTCTCTGTGACCAGTGACAGGACCTGAAGGAATGGCCTGAAGCTGTGTCAGGGGAGGTTTAGGGTGGATATCAGGAAAATGTTCTCCACCCAGCGGGTGCTTGGGCACTGGGACAGGCTCCCAGGGCAGTTGTCACAGTATCAGGCTGGCAGAGTGCAAGAAGTGTTTGGACAATGATCTCAGGCACATGGTGGGATTCTTGGAGTGTCCTGTGCAGGGCCACAAATTGGACTTTGATGATCCTTGTGCTTCCCTTCTAAGTCAGGATAGCTTATGACAACTTTAGTTTTCCCCCGAGTGTAACAAACTCTACCAAAAAACCTCCATCATACTCAAGAAATTTGGTGTAAAACAACAGCAATGAACTGAACATTTTGGTCCACGCTTTCATGGCTCTTCATAACTATCAAGCAATGCTATGTTCTCAAATTAATGGCTTCAGAATCAATTCTACTTTTTCTCAACTGATCATTTCTTTGTAACTGGAACACAAAAAATTAATTTGTTTTATTAGGAAAAGTTGATTTGTTTTTTTTCCCAGAAGTTCATCAAATCTGAGTGGTTCACTTTTCTGAACATTCAGAAACATTAAAACAAGGCTATAGTAAGAAAGCTTAAACAATGTAGTTACAGAATGGATATTTTTTTAATCTTTGTGAAAGATTAATGATAGTTATAAAAAGCAAAGCTTACTGATCTGTTATATGACAGACAGCAGCAAATAAAAAAGCAGATTTGGGACTATTAACAAGTATAATTATATTCAGTCATTCCTTTTAAAATTGCTTAAAGCTCAGCTGGATTTAATATTTCCTTCAATCAACAACATGCAGGATGTGCGGAAGAATAAATTATGATTAAAATATAGACAATATGAAGCAAGGAGATGTAGACCATTAATTTAATTCATGACATTTTCAACACCACTTTTATGAAAGTCATGGATTTTATTCAAATGGACTTTTTAGAGCTTTTGAAGTAAGCAGTCTTCGAAGTTCCTCCTTTATTTGTTGTTACACTTATCATGAAATGACAAAGAAAAATGGTTTATTATTATCAGAGGTGCTTTATTACTCATTTTAGGGGGATTATCAAAATGAGAATCTTCATCCAAGCACAGATTTATCAGGTCATAAATTTTGCATGTCATTTTGATAATAAAAATTGGCATTGTAATTATCCATTTTCCCCAGATACTTCCTCCGGAGGAAAAAAAGCTGACAAAAATTCCACCACCTTATGAAAGTTTGACTCAGCCTACACTCATTTTTCCTGCATGATGAGGCATACACATTGTTTAAAACACGGCTTGATATTCACATGTTCAATATCTATGAACTAATCTCTGTTATTATATGAGTTTCAGTAAATTTAAAGAAATATTTTGAATTCTAATACAGAATAAGGATTTTTTCTTGCTTACTATCACTGTTGCAAGGGGTTTGAATTGTTTTCATAGTATGATAGCCATAAGTCAATAAGGGTTGATCATAAAAATTAAAAAAAAACAAAATATAGGTAATAATGTCTTTCATCAAAAATGATACATTTCTAGAATGGTTTGGGAGAGGAAATATGGGAAGGAAAGAAGATACCACTGTTCTCATTCTCATTTTGCTTCAGTGTCAAATGATAGGCATGTAGAATTCTATAAATTTCTGTCCAAGGTTGATATGTTGTTATTAGGACAGAAGAATAAGGAAGATGGACATTAACTTGCCCAGCATTCTCATTTGGGATTAAAAATTGAATTCTGAATCCCAGTTTACTAAGTCCCTTATAGCAAGACTGTAATTTGGACCCACATGTATGGCTTATATGCATGACCAAGCACAGAAAAGAGTACATGTGTACTCTGGATGTATTCTTATAAAATTATACAGCTAATGCTGTCAGTCCAATACAGTATAGACCCACAGCACTACAGTAGAGGGAAAGTGCAGGTGGGGAGGGGAGGAAGCCCTTAATAATCAAGAAATATGTATCTTTGAAGTGGAATTATGCTTCTGAAAACAAAACAAAACAAAACATACAAAAAAAAAAAAAAGGCTAGGTCACTTTTGGTCAGCCTGGGCAAAACTATATTCTGCTGAAAATTTGTATCATTAAAAAAAAAAAGCATTTTTTAACACTGTGAGTACAAAGTCATGCAATTGTTGTTTAACAGAATACTGATATCCCTCTTGTTCCAAATGAATACTTTTGCCTTTGCTTTTTTTAGGAAAAGGATTTCATGGCTATGGAGTGTGCACTTCATGCATATGTTTCTATGTTCTTTATTTATGGAAGCTTCTTAGATCCAAGCAGTAAAATGAGACTAATTCCCTGTTCAGTTTTTAACAAGAATGGATGCATATTAGGATCAGAACAGAATGTCTGAAGACACATACTGAAAAGGATGTCATATGTGTAAAGTTTTGAGAATAATAAGAGGATTGGATGCTTCCTTTAACTGGAAAAGCTATGAAGTGTAGGAATGCCTTTTATCTGCTGTTGTCTGAGTCTTGTAATGGATCACCTCTCATATCACAACAGAAACATCTTTCAGTGACTCCTTACAAAAAAATCCCACCCAAAACAGCAAAACAAACAACAACGACAACAAAAACGCAACCAAAAGCTTCTTCCCAGTCTCTTTCCAAAATCTTGTGGGGTATTGCCTCAGAGAGCTTGGCAGTCTTTTCCCATTCTTGGGAAGGAGTTTGAGTAGGACAGTTTCAGGAAAAGTCCGTGTAGAGCTTAAAATTTCTTGAAGAAGTAAAGCTTTTAGACATGGAAACTCAAAACATTCAGAAAGACAGGCCTTTTGAAGCCTGTCAAAACTTTGAGTTTCAATCCTTAGAAAAATCTGTGGGCAAGAAGAAAAAAATATTGTGGTCTTCCCAGTCTTAGGCAATTCAAGATTTTTCTTTAAACAATAACTGAGGAATGTAAAGGTAGACTCCCAAATTATACATGGGATATTTATAGCTTTTACAAAGCACATTTTATAAATGATTGTTTGGTGCCTCTCAAAATGAGCTCAGAATGAGAAGGTGACCATGATGACCAGAGAAACAATTTCAGAATACCTCTCTGTGACACTGAAAAACACTGAGCTGGAAGGGAGCTGAACCAGTTGGTGCTTGCCAGCTACTGCTCCCTTCTGAAGATGAAGCCCCTCCAATACCCTCTTTCCACAAGCTTATAAAAAGTCAGTATGTTCTTAGAAAGCAGTGATTGTTGAGTTTCTTTTATCTTTCTTCAATTCTAATTTAAAATAATGATAAAGGGAGCAGGTCTAGTCAGCCTTGATTCTCACGAGAAGACTACACCATATCTAAGTGTTTTGGATCCTGTGGGCACAGGGGGTGACTGACATACTCTGTGGTGCAGTAGGAATACCTGCTCCCCTTTTCAGTCAAAGGTGGTTTAACCACAGCTCTCATTGAAAATCTGCCAGAGTTTAGTGCTTACATAAGTCAGGTACTTTATAAATATCTACCACTGATTTCAGTTATTAAAATAAATGCTACATTGCAGAAACCTAATTCAGAAAGTAGATATTTCACTCTCCTACACCAAATGGATGCCAGTCATTGTGAACAATAAATCAACAGCCTATTTTGGCTCTAAATAAAAGAGGCATTCTGGAGTTGTTTCTAATTAGAACACCATACATTAAATGCATTGCTGAAAGTCAGTCTTGCAGATTTACAAGGCCTTTCATATTGAGAATGATGATGAAGGTGCAGAGAAATATGTGTTACAGTAAAACCAATCCATAGTACCTTTTAAATGGCGAGAAATTAAACCTTTTTGTAGGAAAATATTCTGTTTAGGTTTATCATGGCACTGCAAAAGTCACAGTGAAATCAACAGATATTTGTGCTTTAGGATCCTGCATAGAAAAAAGCCGCCAGGTTGCCTTAATTAGATATACGAAAAACAAGCACAAGGCTGTGAGACTGAGTGTTTATGTATTTTGCGTTGTGAAACTCAGATCTTGATTTGGATCAAGGCTTTGATCTCTGCAGTTTCAGGTGGTTCATTATAAAGACATAGCAAAATCTGAGCAGAAATTCTCCAAACAAGGCAGAGTATACAATTTGGGTCCAAGTCTATAACCTGCTTTATGTTTAGTGCTGATCTTCAGACAAATAATTCTCTTCTCACCACTGCCTCAAATTTCTCTGGGGACAGCAAATAGGAAGGAAAGCAAACATCCCAAATGTAAAGTCACAAAGCCCTCAACAGACTTCCAGTTGAAACTTCAGCAAGCATGTTGTTGGCAAACATTTACTTTTAACAATATGCAAAAATGTTAGGTTTTGGTATATGAATTGTGAAACTAAAAATTGACCTGAAATGTGAGTAAATGGAATTTTAGATCATGTTTGTTATCCACTAAATAATTCATTGTTCCATTTTATACATGCAGCCTTTAATTAACTTACTGACTCAGACACATGATACTGCTAATCCATTCATTTCCCCAAGCCCGCTGAAAAGTATAAAACATGTGTGGGCACAAGCAAAAGACTGGGAGATTATTAAGAAGGAATTTTTAGTCAGAAAACCTCAGACAACTGGATCCTCTTCTCCCAGCTATGAAGACCAGATTGAAGAATGATTGATAACACCTGTTAACTACTGTCTCTTTCCTGAAGCTGTTGAGTCATAAGCTTGTACAACAATTTTTTCCTGAAATGCTGGTCACAATAGCACCAACCAGATAATAATAATTCTGAGTAACAAGTTTAAGTAGCTGCATGTATCAAGCACCCAATTCCTGCCTGACTGGAAAATAGATTTAGTAAAATAGCCTTCAATGACAAGCAGAACTTGGATAATTTGTTCTAAAATACATATAAATGTGTCTATATACACAAATGTCTGAAGAGGATGTATACTTGTTACAAACCAATTCTGTCTTACGTACCAGCAAAAATATCCAACCTCTTTTCTGAGACCAACCTCTAATTACTTATGTGCTATTTTGTCTTTACAAGTGCCTTGGTACCTACCTCTTCAGGAAGAAACAGATTTTTTTTTCACCAATGAAATACAGAACAAAGGACTTCCAATAGCACCCAACTATATGATAAGAGCACATAAAAATGATACACTAAGTGAAGTATTTGGAATAAAAAAAGAACTATCACAACAGTATTCCAGTAGCTAATAATTTTCCTTTTCTCTGTTTCAGGCAGCGTAGTTAATTTTGCTGGAAGACCTCTTTCCACCATATCACACAAACCTAAATTTTACTCCAGTCTGTACTGCCTTTGTGAGTAGAAACATATCAATAACTGTTTTGTGTGGACATACGCTATAGCAGTGAGAGACAGATGTAATTCCTACATTCCTCTCCCTTGATCCTAGTCTACATAATTAAGTATCAGGCTAGATAATCCCTTGGGACCGTTCATTATTCCAGTCTATTTAATACCAGCATATCACTCTGGGATAGGTTACCGTACTCTTACAGGCCTTAAAATGTACAGGTTAAAAGATTTACAAGGTAACTGAAGTTGTGACCTCCTTCTGGGGAGAAGGGAAGAGGCATTAAAGGAAGGATAATACAGAGAAATGTGACTTAAGTGCAGCACTAGAGCTATAACCCCTGAATTTATTTAAACCTTTGTCTTTTACCACATAGTCCCTGCTGGGTGAAATCTCCAGTTGGCCTAAAAGACTTAATCACCTCTGGCTGGATGAGTATTAGCAGTTCATTTGCATAAGTACTTGTCATTATCATTAAGTGTGTTTGCTTCAGATATATTTAAGTCCACATTAACTCCTTCTTGCTTGACATTAGGATCTCTCAAATTGGCAGTGGCTGCATTGTATTTCCTCTGAACCAGTCTCCTACTTAAGACATATCTAGGACAGCTGTATTCTTTAAATACGCATCAAAGGGAAAGGATTCCATGAAAAATTTAAGACACATAATTTCCATACGAAGCCAAGATGTGGTCGCAGAGAAATGAAAATGCAGGCTCTAAAGCATAAAATGTTATAGTAAGTGGCGTAGAGTAACCTAGTTCCCAGAACACCTCCCCTTGGGGCTCAGAATCTGTAGTTGTAATCATAGCTCTACACAGACCACAGCAACAGGCAAAATTTTAAGTGTCTGCAACTCAATGTAAAGCCAAACCCTAAGGTTAAGCATCCAGTCACTGTGTAAGAGATGCAGATTTACCAGGGAAACTCAGGAAGCTTACACGCCTCTGTCATACAGTCTGGGAAAGCAGCTGGACATACTCGCTTTTGTTCTTCCTTGTGTTGGCTTCATGCACCCCATCATGGAAAGAATTAGGAAAAATTATTTACTGTGAGGGTGATGAGGCCCTGGCATAGGTTGCCCAGAGAGGTTGTGGATGCCCCATCCCTGGACGTGTTCAAGGCCAGGCTGGGTGGAGCTCTGAGCAGCCTGGTCTGGTGGAAAGTATCCACGTCCATGGCAGGAAGGTCAGAAATAAATGATCTTTGTGGTCCCTTCCAACCCAGGCCATTCTGTGATTCCATGGACACTGTGAGGAGGTGATGCCTCAGGAAGAAGAGTGAAAGAGTTCTCAGCAGAACCACAAGTGCTGCTGTTTGGGGCTGGCAATTCCACCCTTCCCCAAAGTCTGAGCAACTCTGTGGTAGTCCTGGGCATGGATCTTTCCAAGGATCTACCTCCTTTAGTCCCAAAATATGAGCATTTTGGACTTTCTAAGAGAAAGGTGACTGCCCTTGTGAGATGAGGGCACTGAAGCCTAGGGAATGAAAAATGCTTTACAAGACAGGTAAAGACATTCTTTACCTGCTGGTTATGGTAAATAACCAGGAAGAGAGACCTGCCTCTAAGGCTTACTGTCTGAACTTCTATACATCTTAAATTGGTGAAAACAGAAGCAGACCTGAGATCTAGAACTGAAATGAAGATCCGGTGATGAAATATCTGATAAGCTAAAGAATCACATCCCTTTCAGTCATTCTCCTTCAGGGCATATGAGTCCTGAGGCCTTTTTTCTACCTAATTTTGGAGAGCATCCATCTTGACAAACTTACTACTCTGCATAGAGCACATTTTCAGATTGAGACAAGACTTAACTGAAAGAACAATCAAACCTTGGTGTTTCACTGCCTAGTAAAACAGCCTAACAATTAAGCTAGTGATATAGAAGTTAAGGACTATATGAGAGTGGCTTTACTCTAAAAGCCTTTTAACATAGTTTTAAAACAAAACAGCTAAAATTATTTAAAATAAATAACTTATAAACATTTTATAAGAAATTACTTTCATCTGACATGTTCCAGAAGTGTTCAGAGTTTACAGATCTGACGGGTATTTAGGTATGAATCTGTGTAGTTTCTGATTATTTTTGCAGAAACAGAAACCGTGTCAGTTCTAAGCCTGTCACATGACATTTAACTTATTAGCTGACAGAAACTTTAAAGAAATTTAAAAGAGAGCTTCTCAGTAATATTAGACAGCTCTAAACATTTTGTCTGAACATCTGAGCAGGTTTTTTTGGCCATAATTTTTACTTCAGATGTCAAATCCCCAGTTCATGTGTTCAAAATAGCTGTTCACATTTCTTGTTCGCCTCTGACAAAGAACAGATTAGTGCAGAGCCTGTTCTTGTAATGTACACAAAGTAACATTTCAGAATATTTCCTCATACCTCTTTAAGTCAGTGGAAAAAATATTCCTTACTGATTCCTTAAAACCTGGTTTACAAAACCCTCTTCTGCTGCAGTGACAAAACGTGGTAATGACAGCCTTGGGCTTCCCTGTGCAAAAGTTAGGCTACAAAATCTTGAAAACCTTTCTTGCATTTTCTTAGCCTGAGACTTTAGGGAAAAAGACTAATATAAACTGCTGCTATATCAAACTAACATATTACATATTCAGGTCATATTAATAATTAATTTCCTACATGTGGTATAAAATACACATTTTTGCATCTATTATTTTTCTTGAGTATAACATATGTGGACTGTATTTTGCATATAGCTTTATTTATATTTGTGGTAAACTGTGTGTAAACACAGGTTTATGCACTTGGAATGGATGTTTTTAATAAAAGTTAGTCACGGTCAGCATGCTTAACTCATTGTTTTCTACAATCTCATTTTAGTAGTGTTTTAGGAAAAAAGACTTAATAATGTGTTGTTCTATTTTTTTAATGTCTCCTCTGCTGAAACATTCATCACAGAAAATTAAGTTGGAGGGCAAAGGAAAACAGACTTGTTTAGAAATCTTAAACTGGCAAAGTAAACAAAGTGAATATCATTTGGTAGGAATCTATGAAGTAGAATTACAATCTTTGGAGGAGTTTTATCAATGTCTGAGTTGGGTGCAACATTGTTTGGCAAATTTTCATGCTTGTTTCCAAAATGGATGAGTACAGTCCTCACCTCATGCAATATTTTCCTACAAGCAGAAAGCCTGAATTGCTGCTTACATTAATGTGCACTAGGTCATGCCTGCTTTCAGCAAGTCATATTAAATCCATGTTATCTCTGCATGTACTTGTGATAAGCTTGTAAACCTGTAAACAACATTCGTCAGTATATTCACAGCTGAAATTCATTTTGCATCTCTTCCACTAACCCTCTGTTTCAAGGGTCTCATAGAAATAATTTCCTGATAACATAGAAATGTCAGTCATATTTCCCAAATTTTAATGTGAGGCGTAGTCACCTCACTTCCTGAAAATATCACAAAATACATTTTTAAAACAAACAGGATTGAACATTTATAAATCTAAACAGCACTTAATGAAAAATAACACTAGGACAAAGAGCCAGCCCTAACCAACTTTGATTACTGAGGTAGCATGGATATTTCTACTTCCACTGCTGTTCACAACACAGAGACCCCTGAACTGAAGCGTGTGCAACACTGACACAGGAATAGAACCTTCTGAAGCATTTCTTACTTAGGGATGGCAAGAAATTTTTCTGTTAAACATTTGTTTCTAAAGCTCTATCTGAGAATGAACAAGGTATGATAGCATAGCATATCTGCCACTCAATATGCTCTAAACTAGTCAAATGCATCAAACATAACTACAAATGTGTGATTCAGATAAGATTTCTCATTAAAATAGCTTATTTTCTATTTTAAAATGGAAAAGGAAACATTTACATTTTTTTCTACTGTAAATATGAATGTTAAGTACAAGTCTATCTGAAAGACAGCAGTATATTTGAAGGCATAATACATATTCTGAATGGAAAGCAGGTATTTTTTTTTATTTTTCATAATTTAATTTTGTTTTCATTTAAGAGACTTGGGCCCACCACTAGCACAGAAACTCCCATTTGGGAGCCAGGCACTTTGCTTGCTTATTCTATTTCCTGCAGATGAGACTAATAAAAGACAGTGCTAACATGAAAACATATATATTATCACATGTATATTTGCCTTGAACTCAACATCACCTCAGCCTGCAGTTCACTATATACAGGTAAACAATCTAAAACACAAAGCAGAAGCACAGTGGAAATTTGCAGTACATTTTTTTGTCTTATCTCTATAGTCATTAGGCTAAGTATCTTGGAAAGGAAAATTCTAAACTATTACGTGTATTAATTACCAATAAGTTTCTCCCCAGAATGCTTATGCACTTCACTCTCTTCACATGTTAAACTCTTTAGGACAATAATTAAAAGAAGCTGTTTTCTAGACAACAATACTAAAATAGAAATAAAAACAAAGGACCATTATCCAAATGGGTTTTTACCTAATGGCAGTTAACTCCAGTCATTAGGTAAACCATATTAATGCACATCACTCATTATGTCAATAATTTAATATTCCCCAAAATAATTTACATAAACACAGATAAGGATTTAAGAAAATAGAAAGAGGAATTAATCTAATGCTCCCTGAGTCAATAAAGGATTCCTGTGAAGGCAATTCCAGTTGTTACTCACACAACACAAGGGCTGGGGTAGTCACGCATGGATCTCCAGAGGGAGAAGGGAGTTTTAGGTCTCTCTAATTGGCATCACCAAGTGCCACAAATCATAGTGACAACTGCCAAGTATATGAATTAGGACCCGGAATTAAGTCTCCCAAATTTGGATCTTGCTGCCATTACATGTAAAATTTAGACTCCTAAGTACTGATGATATGTGCCATTAGATATAATATTTAGATTCATAAATGCTAATGACCTATGTGGAATAATTAATACCAGTGAAAGACCAGGTCTGTAAAGTTTTCCATGCTGTCTACAAAAATTCTCAGAATAAGTGAAAATTAATGCTATTTTCTGATGCACAGTGTGGTATGATAATGGCTTTTACTTTGTCTTAAAGACAGATTTGGGCTCCTCACTGAAAGAAAGACATTGAGGTGCTGGAGTGTGTCCAGAGAAGGGCCACAGAGCTGGAGAGGGGTATGGAGCACAAGTCTGATGAGGAGCAGCTGAGGGAGCTGGGGTTGTTTAGTCTGGAGAAAAGGCAGCTCAGGGCAGCTCAGGCTCTCTACAACTCCCTGAAAGGAGCGTGTAGCCAGGTGGGGATTGGGCTCTTCTCCCAGGTAACAAGCAATCAGACGAGAGGAAATGGCCTCAAATTGCACCAGAGGAGGTTTGGAATGGATAGTAGGAAGAAAATTCGATATGGAAAAGGCTGTAAAGCTGTTTCAGTGAACAGGCTGCCCAGGAGAGTGGAGTCACTATCCCTGGAGGTATTTCAAATGGATACAGATATGGCACTGAGGGACACGGTTCAGGCATGAACTTGGTGGCACTGGGTTGTTGATGATCTTAGAAGTCTTTGCCAGCAAGAAGGATTTTATTATTTGTTTTAATCTTTATTCTATTGTAATCTAAGGGAAGATATAATCTCACAATACCTGCAAATACCTATTTATTCTCTTTAACCTCATTCAGATTGCTCAAGCTCAAACTGAAATTTGGGTAGTTTTTACTGAAGGCCTCATGAGAAAAAAGTATGCACAGATCAAAAACAGTTTACAAATTCTGACCGTTTCATTCTGACTCACACCAAAATGTTGCAAATGACCACACCAGGAAAACACTACTGAAAATGTGCACTTTTTCTTTCCACTCCAATACATTTGCAAAGGTGTGCAATTCCTTGGGTTTCTTTAAGTAAAAGGCTCTATTAATCATACTAACACTATAATCCTCACTTTGCCAGACTCCTGAGTTTCAATAATTAGGTTTAATTGTTTTCAACAATGTTCCCTTTAGTATGCACAAAGGTACAAATAAATTTTCTTATGCAGCAGGAACTTCTCCATGCAATGGCATGAAGTTTTTTTATTTATTCTTTTAAGATCATTTAATAGTCAGTACAACCCGAAGGCCACTTTTCGTCCCTTTATTTGATGTCTCAGCATCATTTATTAACATAAAATAGAGAATTAGTGTATTGTTGCCCAAGCATGATCTAAATGTCTGTTTATTTTTATTCATCCTTTAAAACTACAAGCGTCATTTCTTTGTCTTCCATCCCTAGGCAAGTTCCAAATAATGCACATCTTGGTAACCTCTCAAGTTCTCCATCCAGTAATTAAAGTTTTGGCTTTTAAAGTAACAGAACATGCTGTGCAGAGTCGACATAGAATGCAACAGCCAGCTTTTAACACAAAAGGGAATGGCACCATATTGATCATAAAAGGTCACTCCTTTTTACTAGTGGAAAAAAAACAACACAACATTAAGTTCTCTTCTGACCTACTTTTGACTTTTCCTGTGAAACTTGTAAATGAAAGAAGGCTTAATTTCTCTGAATGCAAAACAGACATTGTGATGTTTGAATCAGAGGGACTGGAAGAATAAATACAGGTGTGTATTAAAATTCAGAGAAACGTCCTTGTCTGGGAGCCTACATCTTCCACTTTCTTAGGGCCACATCTTGCACTCAGCTCTGAATGTCAGATTTTCCACACCACAATGACACTTCCAAGCAGCACTTGTCTCTGTTCAAGTAATGTGATGGCAGAATTAAAGGGATGATCCACAATCTGGTGTAAACTAGAGCTCATTAAACATAAGAACATTCTCCACAAATTTAAGATGAAAAGATATCTTTTATCAGGCTTTAAAATTTGCATTAGTTTTGTAGGAAGGCAGCATCTGAGCTGCTAAGCAAGATGGTAGCTGTTTGGACATGCACGATAACATTCTCTGACCCTGCTTCTACTAACACATGTGGGACCATGTGTACGGCCATACCTCAAGCTCATGACAATATTGAGAAAATAGCCCCCTGGAAACTGATGAGTGTCACAAGAGGTGGAGATATAGGGATTTAAATTTTATCCAAGGTGATTGCTTCTAAGAGAAGTGGTTAAAGAAAACACAAAGGGAAGAGCAAATCTTGTAGTTCTGAGAAAGGTACAGTGCCTGTGGTTCAAGATGAAGTTATTGAAGCAATACTCTGAAATAGTCCAGCTACTCCTTTCTTTAAAGAAGGGAGCAAGCAAAAAATTCATGATACTATATTAAAATTCAAAGAATTTGAAGAACAGAAACTAAGGAATCTGGTTAAAAGTAAATTGAAAAGAGCTAAGATGACACCCTTGTAAAGAGCATGGAGCCTATTTGAAAACATCACATTATAGGTTCAGAGTTTACCAGCTATTAACCACAAAAATCAGTCTATGAAAACCCACCATAAAAAGTCAAAGCCCAAAATCTATCCCAAAGAAAAACCTAGAATAACCAAACACAGTGCCTAGTAAAAGTAAGTCATGCCTCTGAATTAAGAATGTGGAAATCAAAAGCAAGGAAAACAAAGAATGAATAGTATGTAGCAAGTTAGAATCCAAATAAAAGGCAGACCAAAGATTTTGAGAAAGAATTTGCAAAGCTCATAAAAAATGCCTATGAAAGCCTGTTCTAATATGCTAGGAACAGTAAGCTGGTAAGATTGAGAGAAGACAGAAAAAAACCCCAAAAAACCTCTTAATGCCCTTCACCACAGAAAAGCATATATATTTTAACAATTGCAATTTTTTTAATATAGGAAAAGTTAAATAGATAGTCTCAAACAGAAGTGTCAACAGAAGTGGTTTTAGATAAAATGGATAAAACAATAACTAATTGGATGGATTCAGTGGTGCTCATCTACTATTTCTAAGAGAACTTTAAAATATGTTTTTAAAGCTACTATGTGATGCATTTCACCACTTTTAAAATCACAGACTTGCACAGAATGGCTGAGTGTTGAAAGCACCTCTGGAAATCACTTAGTGATCTATGTCAAAACCTTAGTAAAGTCAGGATAAATAACACCCACTTCTCTGCCCTCATCCCCTAAGTCAGGTGCCCATGTGTGGAGAGCTGTCAGGTTGGGGACGTATAAACTCATACTGCTGGCTCCCAGTCCTTAAGGAGGGTCCTATGGTCACTACAGCCAAATTCCTGCGGTAAAGTTCAGCTGCCCATCAGGTGTTGACCTGGAAGACCCATCCACTCCCCTCCTCAAGCCTTCCCCCTCAGGGACAGGATGAAGGACACAATCCCTGCCTCCCTTGCCCTACGCCCTCTCCCTCAAAGCCATATGATCACACTTGACACACCCTGGGCCTTCCCTGGGTGAACCTCAGCCTTCTCTCCACCATGTCCAGGCTCTGAGCTCCCAACAAGCAGTGATCCTCCCTGAGCAGCAGATCAGCTTGGCAGGCAGGGCCGTCCATCTTCTGCCTCAGGGAGTCTCCCACCATGATCCCTTCTCCCAGTGCTGCTCTGTGACTCAGGATCTTGTCTGGATGTAGGTCCTGGTGCATCCTCTGCATCTCAAGTGTTGACCTCAATTTTCCTTCCATGGCCAGAACCCTCCAGCCTTCACTGTCAGTGGATCAATCCCTTCTTAAGAGCCCCATAAGCACAAAACCTGCCTGCTCCCCCTGGGTACCCCCTGGGCACTGCAGCTCCCCTTCTGTCTGGGGTCTCAGTCTCTCTCCTTGTCACCTTCAGTGATGTGCCCTTCTTCCACAGACCCTCTGCCCAGAGTCAAGAAGAAAAGGAAAGTGACAGCAGATCTTGAGCAGGGCTTCAGCAATGCCTGTGGAAGTACATGTCCTTACTTCCATAGCAGGGACATCAATAGAAAGCATTGTAAAAGATTAGACTTACTGGATGAAAAGATAAATTTAATATATTAGGGATGCAGTAACCACCAGCTTTTATGGAAGGAAATAAATCTTTAAAACTCTACAGAATTCTTGGGGAAAAGTGGATAGATGAGTGTGATGAAGGCAATATAGAGTGCATGGATTTCCACTTGTCACTTTTGACAAAGTCCCTCACTAAGAATTCCTTTAGAAAACAAACTACAAACGAGAAAAGCAATATGACCAAAACATGAATTAATACAGGTTTAAGAACAAGAAACAAAGTAGCCAGTATTTACTGCAAAGATAAGTTTACTACTGGAAGAGCCCTGCAGAGCTCTTATATAAAGGCATCTTAATGTTCAGCATGTCCATAAAAAATCTGAAAAGGAGACTGGATATGGAGATGAACAAACTGGTACTTAGTAATGGTGGGTTGAAAATGAAATGGACTATCAACAGTCACAAAATGTTCTTATGATACTGTATGCCTAGGTAATATATTTGTAGATGTAACAGAAATGTGCAGGAAAAACACCAAGTTTCTATCTCCCAAAAAAGAGATTTTGAAGATCTTGTGGGTATTTGCCTGTACTTATCAATTTAATGTTCAGCTGCAGTCTGAAGGAGAGTTAATATCAGGAAAATAGAGAACAAATAAAAAACAATAAAAAGTTCATACCAGTGGATGACTTTTGAATGCTGCATATTGCTCTCGTAGCCTAATTAAAAATAGAAAAAAGGACACAGAAGTAATTCGAAAAATAGAAAGAGGGGCTAAATAAAAGGATAAAGAAGATACAAAGTTTAAATCTTTTAACATTTCTGGGAAAGAGATAACATTTGGGGAAAGAGCAAGAGATGTATGGTCTTACTGGCATAATTTCAAAGAAATTGATAAAATTTATATGTGAGTAAATATGAAAGATTTTTCTCTTCCTCAGAATGAAAAAACTAGAGGCATCAACTTAAGTTGTCACAGAAGATAAGGAAGTTTGGAAATTTTGGAAATGAGCAAAGACAGGACTTTTGCTACACAGTAGGTAATCAAGTTGTGGAACCTTTTAGTACAGGATGTCTAGATCAGGAACTTAATATGTTCAAAAGCAGTTAAAGGCATTCACAGAAAGGTTTGTGAATTGTATAATGCACATACATGGATACTTCCACTTCAAATATGAATCTCCTTTTCAGAAAAGACAATAACTTTCGAAGTCAGAAGGTTATAGCACTTGAAATACCATTCTGGTTTTATACTCTATCCCTAATCATCTGTTAATGGCCACATGCAAAACTAGAATGCCAGATTAAATGCACCTTCAGCTGGAGCCATGATAGCTGTTCATATATACTTTAAAATTAAAAACAAAGTATTTCCCTACAGTTTGAAAACCTCTATCACTCCAACATTCTCATTGAGATAGTTCATTATGAATTAGCTTGACTAATAAAGAGAATAAAGTTTAACAACTCTGCGGTAACAAGCACACTTTATGTATTTCTAAAGAAGGAAAAATCCCCTTTCAATTAGTAGCAGCAGGGGATGTTAGATGTAAATTGCAGTCCAAATTTTTTTTTTCCCTGAAGAACAAGTGGGAATTTAAAAAGCCAAATGATTTATTCTGATCTATACTTCTATTTGAAAACTATGAAACTCTCCTGGCAGCTTTCCATCCATCATTGCATTCTTAATTATCAAGGTGAACATTTAAATTTGCTTTATCTACTCTTTACCTTTAAAACAGCGTTTTCTCCCTGGATTTCAGCTAAACACAGCTGGAAACTCTAGATAAATGCAGCCATTTCTGATGGAGACCAAAGTGTCTCTCAGATGTTCCCTCAAATGTGCTAAAAAAGCTACAAACTGAGTCACTTCCACAGTAATGGGATTAGAAATAGCCTGCAGGAAAGCATGTGCCAAATGGTGCCAACTAGCAAGGATTATAACAAAAAACTGTGACATTATAAAAATACCTCAGAGTGAGGCTCTGGGTGGTGGAATTGCGACTTGCCAGCTCAAAATAACGTGCCTCATTAAAATGACGGGAGAATGACAAAGCAGTGATTTGCGCAGAAGCATGATGCTCCTGATAGCTGAGTAACTAATCTTTTTCAAAAACCTTGTCACTTGACCATCAAATTCATAAATGTCAATTAGAGCTGCAAGGGAAAAAAAAAGTGGTGAGAGGGCATGGTGGGGCAAAGAAGGGAGAGAGGGAGGGAACAGGAGGGAACTTTGGGGAGGGATCAAGTGTTAAAAGTTTGGGTGTTTTTAAAACTTCAGACAAGGCAAAAAAAATGCATAGCAATATACCATAAACTTTAAGAGCAAGCAAGATTTTAAACCCTGTATTATGGTAAACAGTTGAAGACAAGAGGTTCAAATGAGCTCTTAGGTTTCCACACAATTTCAAAGGAGCTGAAACCCCTGTCTGATGAAGATTATTAGCATTGTGGGCGCTCGGCATTTCTGAATTGTTTATTTGGCACATGAAGTCAGAGAGCACTTCTTAGGTCACTGTTGCCCTAAACCATGCTACTATGAATTAAAGCCATGTAAGGGTGTGACTCCCTCTTCACACAGGTTTGTATCCTGTCAAATGGAACTATTTCTAAAACTTAAACCAAATGTGCCACTAAGGTTTTGAAATCTGAAAACTGTTCAGGCATCAAATACTGCCTAGAAAAGCAATTGACAAAATCCTCACCTGTGGAAAGGGAAAATTAATCATCAGCTCTAATAGCTTCCATTTCAATCTGTCTGAATCTTCAAAAAGCTGGTGTTTTGTCTAAGACTGGTTTTGTTTATTAAATATTTTCTGTTTTTTACCTTTTCACCTTGGTAAACATATTTACTGGGATTCTCTATATACATGCTTTTATTCCTCATATCCATGATATTTTCATTCTTTTTTATTATTGTCTGTTTCTATCCCGTTTTGCAGTTTGCATCAGTAACAATATTAGGCAATTTGTTAGTAACAATATTAGGCAATATTATCCTTTTTGTTGTGGATTCAAATGAAACTTAAACCAAACGTGATAAAATACAGAGAGTCAAAATGTAAACTGAGTCTCTCTTTAAGACCTTAACAAGCAAACAATGTGAAACCTAAGCTGAGGTCAAAAGGTAGCTAAATTCATATAATTAATTTGCCATTCCTAAAATACATTTAGGACCTGAAAATGTCCTTTGCTTTTGTTTTTAAATATTTAAGTATTCAAATTCTGGTTAATGTATGTTGCAGTGATGGCTAATTTTGGTTTCTTCAGGGTTTTCTTTTCCTTTAGTTAATCTTACCAGAAAAGTCAAGCTCAACTAGTAGCTCTGGGAATTCAAAAAAATATCAAGGTGCATAAATTTGTCAAAATACTATACACGTTGACATACAGAGCACTCAATATACCTTTTAAAAATAAGCTAAACACCAGTGCCTTTTGTAAAAGCTGTTCAGTATTTTTCTGCTTATTTACTTGAAAGTTTCAGCTCAGTGTATATAACATGGAATACTGTATATTTAATTTGCAAGCAAGTAAGTGCCCTAACATTAAAATTAGATCCTGTTCCCTTATCTGCAGAAACATATGGGATACTCTCCATGGAACTGAACTCCACTGCACTGCAGTTCCTTCTGAGAACACCCTCAGAGAACACACTGTTGAAGCCAGTCAACTGCATTAGTGCACTGCTCCCATTCATTTCAAAGTCATCTGCTCCTTAATGTACTTCGCCTAAATATTTTATGAAATAGATGTTAGGCATCTTAACTGGCTTTTGTTCTCCCTGTTGTCCTATGATTAAATACTTCCTCAATAAACTCCAAGGGGAAATAAGCCTTTAAATTTATGATTGAGGTAAGGAAGTAAACTTTGAGTGTGAGTCACTTGCCACTCTTCCATTCAGGTGCTTCAAGGCATATCCTGTGCATTATTAGGTAGAAAATTCAGGGCACTGACTGACTTCAGCAGAGCTGTGGCAGTTTATACTAGCCTCCCAGGAATGATGGTAACTAGTCATTTCACAAGCATCTTTATTTTGAAATATTAACGATCTTTAGTTAAGGCTTTCTAGACTTTTTCATCCTCAAGTTGTAAAGTGTCTAAAAAATTCTGAGTCTTATTTTTACATAAAAAATACAAAGTGGTTTTATAGTAAAAATGGAATATTTTTTAACTTCACTGGTGTAAGAGGGGTAAGAATCCTTGAAAAAGTTGTGATGGGCCCTGCAGATTCAGTATGCACAATGTGGGGAATGGATGAACGGAAGCACCCTACACTGATGACTGTATAAAAGTTTCCCTTATTTGTCAATCCTTTAGGTCATCTAATTTTCCACATCAGAATATTAATACCCCAAAACTATTGCTTAGTTCCTCCTAATCTCTAGTCTTTCTGCCTTTTGAGTCACCAAATCAGATACAATAAGGTGGATCCTTCCCAAATTCAGGAGTAAACAAGAGGAAAAGCATTTAGAGGACAGATGTGTCCTATAACTGTAAATTTAATATCCCAAAGTTAATATCCCAAGGTCCTAAGTCTTTCTTATCTGGCCATTCCTGCTCACGTGTTTGTACATCTGCAAACACAGGTCATTGTAACTCTTGACTTGGCCATTCCAGTACAGCCAGCACACTAGGTCAGTGAGTAACATTTTGAAAGCAATTCCCACTGACCCTTTCAAAAACACACTGAACCCCTCAATGTGGTGGATGGCACCAAGAAAATTACAATATAGAGCTCCTCTGAAGGCATGGATTTTAAGAGATGTACATCTAAGAAACAAGGCTGTCTCAACTGAGTGTACAAGCAGGCACTTTTTCTGCTGCAAAACAACAGGACAACTTTTCTGTCTTTTGGGTCAAGCACCAGTGGAAATAATACTAAGTTTTAAGCTTCACCATTTTTGAGTCTTGCTAGGGCTGTGAGAAGGGATTCATACTGTTGTGGGAATGAGGATAATACAAACTTACAAGTGCCAATTCTAGAAGTGCCGTTGCAGGACACTACAGGATGTTACATATGCTGGGGTCACTGAACACACTGTGGTTTGAGGGTCTGGCCCCTTTCTCTCCTACCAAACACATTTCTGAACTCCTGAAATAAGACAGTGCTCAGGAAATTATATTACCAGAGTGCTATAAAGGTCAAGGTAATACTATATTCCATTTTTCTTTTCTCCATTCTGTATGATGGATTAAGGACTTCATTCTCTTTATAAGTTACAGGAAAAGAAAAAATGTATGCTGGGCCAGATACTCCCTGATCTAAAAATGGCACTGCCTCAGTTGCCTGCTGTGAAACCAGAGCACCATGTATCAGTTGATGAGCCAGTCCTACATATCAGTTATGATAAAATACAAAAATAGTTGTGCAACTACTCAAATGCTGCTCCTTTGACATGGAAAATCTTTTCTTTGATCTATAAACCCAATTCAGTTTATAAAATGTGGTTACACTTATTCCATATATAAATATATTCCACATATAAAATGTGATCAGTAATTTTATTTAGGACTCTATGAAATCTTGATGTATGGCTATTTATCAGATAAATTGTCAAACCATTATTCCTCAGCAACATTCAGAATCCCACTCCTATCCAGCAAGTACACACAGGTAGAGAAAGGCACATAAACCAAGGAGGTAGTGGGCTGTAATTGTGAAATATTGCTGCTTGTTTCTGCCTCACAGATTTTAGATTAGCCCTTGCTGTCTAGAAGCACTGTTGAATAATATGCTACCATGAAGTACTAAGGATTGAATTCTTATTCTACAAATTTGTACTAAATAGTAAACAATACATTATTTTAATCTCTTTTTTCTTCTCGTTTTAATCTTTCAGATACAATTTTATCTCCACTTGCACATATATAAAAATATATTTACATATATACAAGATATATATTTATATCTATGTCTAGATTAATAAATTAATCGAGGATGCAATCACTATAACATGAAATGTATAAAAATGTCTCTATGACTTTCAGGATCTCTGAACACAATAGTTCCTCTGGCACAGCTAATTTCTACATCTGCCGATAATAATAATAATAATAATAATAATAATAATAATAATAATAATAATAATAACAATAAAATTGAAAACCATTTCTGTGATTGATTGGCCAGAAGCATTCCTACACATAACCCAAGCTCTGAGGTTTGGGAATCCTAAAACTTCAACTGGGTGTTTTTACGAATGTAGGACACATACCCAGCTCCCATAACAACACTGGCTCCTTAAACACCCTTCTTGCCATACTTCCCAACTCCAATTTTAAGAGGCCCCCCTCCTTTTCTCCCCGGCTAACCCTGCAGTGGTCACACCAGAGTCAGCGTTAGGCATCAGCATCATTTCTGGTACCACCTCTGCCCAAAGCCTGAGTGCCCTTTCTCTGCTGTAGACGCCTTTTAGATAGGAAGTCAGGCCAGAGATCAGAAAATATCCTTGGGGAAAACTAGCACATATCATCCTGTCCGCAGTACAGTGAGAAGGTTATTCAGCTGTTATTGTAGTCCTGAATCTGCTAAACTGCTCTTGGCATTCGGAAACACATTAAGTTCATTCAGTCTGAAAGATGGAGAGATCAACTCAATTTTTAAAAGGGGAAACTCTAATCACATTCGAAGTCGATAAATGAATATATCTAAACAGCAGTCACTTGCTACAACCTACTGTTTTTCTTCCTCACAGACCAGGGATTTTGAGTTTTAAAAATGCATAATTTAAGAAAACCTTGGTGTGAAAATATTTTCTTGTCTAGCTTAAATAGTTTATCAGAAATGTCACAAGCTCTTGTCATGAGTAGCCAGTCCAAGTATAAAGCTGTTGAATCCTGCACTCTTTTGATTTTTCTCTTGTGCATAGATCACTAAGGGAAAAATATAAAAATTTTTCAAGATTTCAGTGTTTCAGTTTAAATTTACTGTAACCTTAGTAAGCAGAGCTTTACTACAATGAGAGAAAACATTCACATCCCAGATGAAAGGAGCATGGCAGAGATGTGGAATCTTGGAGACACTGTCATTCACAGCCTCTCCACTGACTCCTGACAAACTTGTTCATGAAGTTTAGAATTCATACATTTTTTTCATATTATGTTAGGAAGGTTTCAGCCTCTTGCCTGATCACATTAATAAATTTGATCTGAGAATCCTTGTGTGTATATATAATTAAAACAGCCCTAATGGAGCTGCTACTTTTGCATACTACATCTCTGCAAATCCAAGATTTACCTAATAATTGTTGTAATCTATAAATTGGAACATAGTCTTCTGTATTTGGTACCCTTACCATTTTACATGCAGAATGAAGCCAATGACCAATGTCAAGCTCTATTTTTCTTGCCAATAATTAAAAAAACAAAAAAACAAACAAACAACAAAAAAAACCCCTTAGGATTTCAAAATCTTCGGAGTGGGATTTTTAAAAGGTTGGAAAGACAACTTCTCACTCTGTGCAGAAAACAAACCAGCAAAGCATGTAATCTTGCAGGTCAGAGGAAAACATATTCTTTATCTGGTCATTGATATTGATTAACTCTGTAACAGTCATAAAGCATCTCAGGAAACCATGTAAAAAACAAATGTAATTCATACACCTTGTGAGGCATTTATATTCCCTCCAGAAGAAAAAGTACTATGTGCATACTTAGTGTAAAACAATCCATATCAAGACTAAAAAAACAAACCAAACCAAACCACAACCAACAAACCAGCAACAAATTTTCCTGTGTGAGACTTTCCTTGTTTACTGTCAATGCCTGAATACTACATAATATCAGAAATCTGTAACCTGTGCAGAGGGATTGGAGTTTCTCTTTTTATGCCACACACTTATGGCATATAACCTGGTTTAACATTACACTCTAAATTTCCTGGTTAAACCTGGATTATGCAAAAGTAACACAATGGGTTCCTCTAAGTAAAAAGGTCACTAGACTACACAGATGTGCTTTTTTTTCCCCCCTCTTAAAAATAATATCATGGTCTTCTTCCTAATGAAAGCACTTTTGAAAGGAAAAACCAAACCAAACCAAATCAAAAAGCAAGATGTATGATATTTTTTTAGAGAAGACTCAACTATGTCATATTTAAAAAAGCCAGCCAACAACACAAATAATAAAATATTGGGGTTTTTTTCCTGTTTTCATCAAGCTCTGTTACACAGACAAGTCAAAACAACATACTTCCAGTTGTTCCTGGTAATTTTACTTATCCTTTTACAATCCTTGCTTGTTTTCTGTGTGGGTACTTTGTCATTGCATGCATTCATGTGAGGTCATGTTTCAATATTCTAAAACCAAATTTATAACACACTAAGTCTGCACTGTGAAGTTTCTGACATTATCTACAGCAATATTATTGTTGAATTGCAGCAAAAGCCTTGTCAAAATGTCATTAAAAGCACTGCTCATGCACTACAAATAACACTAAAGAACTCCTGATCTAGTTTCAGCACAAGCATGTACTTCTAGCCTCTAAATTGTCACTTGACAACTAATCACATTCTGACCTGAGGACTATATTTAATTAGAGGACAGAGACACAAGAGCATTTGCAATATATGCATCTAGGCATTATGTCAGTAGCCGTTTTTCCTATGTTACAGTGTTCACAATCCTGACATTACTTCCTAATGTTCTAATTAGAGCACAGTGACTAAGAAAAAATTATTTGCCTGGTCTTGTGTACAAAATAACGTATGAAACTCATCAAATAGTCAATATATTTTTGAAAAATAAACTACTACAATGAAGCCATGTGTAAAGCAAGATACAATGAAAGTTATGTAAAACAATTTATTTAAAAATTTAAATAGTGTGAAAATTATCCAGCTAGATAGGCTGATTATATGGTTTCTTCTTTTTGCACATTTCTAATTTTGAAAAACAGCAATTATTGTAAAGTATTTGAGAGAAGTGGAAAATTGAATGTTTCTGTTTCTTCTGGGTTTTACATTACCTTAATCAATACTCTGGGGAACCAAAAGATTTGTTTACATCAGCTGAAAATATGGTCCATAAGATAAAAATTTGCATCTAGGAATTTGTCTAGCATGATAAATTATCTGACAATAACCGTTCACCATTTCGAGCTTTCTAGATTGAATTGTATACATATCTATACAGGATAATAATAATAATGTAGCATAGAGTAAGCAGAGCAGTTCAGAGTTCCTGAAATATTATGAAATACCAGATTTTACTTCCTATCTATCATCCTGATTCGATGGCTATTTAATTCTAATACGGTTCAATGTATCTCCACATTAAGTGCCAGCCCTGCTAGAGTTACTCAGAAGTCACAGGGAATCTGCATTAACGAATAGCCATCTTCAGAGATCCTTCTGGAAAGGGTTCCAATGCTTTATAGTTTAAATTCTACTGGTTTAAGCAGCAATGGGTACTCTGCTCAGCTAAATGATTCTATTCTGGAAATATAAGACAGCTCACTGATTGAAACAGGAAAAGCTAAAGCTTAACTTGGTATTATACATGGAAACCTAATAATGACTTTTATTTTTTTAGGGACTTGACTTCTAGGATATAAATACGAGTGAGGAAAGGAGAAAAAGATTACTGGGCAAAAGAGCAGCATGGTCACAGTTGTGACTAAGAAGCAAACTATGGTTGCTTTTATATTCCCAAGGCAGCTACTGAAGTTATGAGATCGTTACCCTGGATTTCATTCATCTTTGTTAGGGCCTCCTATTTTCCTTTGCTTGATCCCAGACAGGCTTCTTAGGGGAGTGCTGCTGTTTGGGGTGTGAGGATGAGCTATCTCCAGTGTGGCTGGTCACTGCACAGGAGGGACAGGGCACAGAGCAGCCGCTGCCTCACTGGCCAGTTGTACCCAGGGTGGGGTCCTAAACAGAGCCCTTTGTGCACAACCTCACTTGACATATGTAGCAGAAAAAAGTCCTTTGCTCACCAGAGAGAAGCTCTTCTTAGCTTACTTTATAATCCCTTGATTTCACTTCTGATTTGGTCTTAATTGTTAGAAGGTTTATTAACCTTAATCTGCTCGATTTACCTTCAGCGCAAAAAAACGGCTTCCTTGAATGGCACTTTGCAGAATTTTTCTTCAACTGGTAGAAGACCCAGAAAGAAACCTGCCTTCTTTTTACTGCTTGCATAAATATGGACTCCAAGGAGATGGCTCTGGTATTTGAATTAAATTTCTGCACAAACTAAAACTTGCTGTTTCTAGGGACTACCTGTTGAAGAAATAACTCTTCCACTCATCTTTTTATTTTTAAAAAGCAGAACTTTTTTTTTTGGCATAATGTACTTTCAAAGGTATACTTAGAAAATGTTTGTTCCAAATAAATCCCCTTAGAAAGATAAAATGCAGACCCTTCTGTGTTGCTGCAAGATAGAAAAGAATCTCAGCATCCATTTTTAACTCTTCTTATCATCAGACATCTTCTTAAGGCAAGCAGAGAATAAAGGAATACCCAAACCAACTACAAAAAAAAAACAAAAACAAAAACAAAGAGGTGTACATGAGAAACTTAACTAAAGTTTTTGAAAACAAAATTTACTACTTGAAATTTATGCTCATAACTTAAACTATGGTAGTTAAAGCACCCTTGGAGATTTGCTTCAAAAAATACAAGACAGCAGACAAAAAAAACCAGCAAGAACTATGCTAATCAAATGAAGAGGATATGTAAGAGTAAATAATGCAAAAGACATTAAGTAGATGCAGGAAGGTTCAGAATTTAAAATGAACATTATGATGTTTCTGTTGAGCTGGTAACACTCAGCTCTGTGTATCATAAAACATAAGAAATATAAAAGACCTAGAAAATCAAGATTTACCTGCATGTACTGCTTGTGACTAATGATGAGCACTAAAATAAAATAAATATTGAAATACATTTAATGAGGTTTTAGTTCTGTGTCTACGTAATTTGTGGAACATTAGGAACCAGAAAGTTCTGCCAAAGGGGCAAAGTAGAAAATTATGAGGAAGCATCTAATGGAATGCAGGGAAAACTTTCTTTTAGTTAAACATTTCAATCATTAGGGAACTGCTAGGACAAAGACATGAAGAAATGAACAAGGATCATATAATGAGAAAACATACAATGAATTCTTAAACTTCAACTTTGATAATGTGGTTCAAATGTATCTGGTCCTTTTTCTGGGTCTCAAAAACAAAACTCAAAAATATGAAGTAATTTCTATTGAAAATAGAAACTAAGCCCCTAGTTTTCCAAGTTACAAAGTTTAAAGAACTGTACTAATAAAATGAAAAACTTCATGTAGGTTCAAAAAGCCAGTCACAAACTGCAGAGCTGGGGGTCTCAATCTCAGGGTTTTCTATTTCATATAATGGGTCTTCATGTCCAAATTCACAAACACTTTGAAGCAAAGACAGTTTCTTTGAAGTTAGGAAATGTTTCAATTTTAATCCACCTTCTCTCTATATACACAGCTTTTATTTTAGATTGAAATATTATATTATCTTGTCACTAGAAATGATAGATAGCCAGGGCATAATTTAGGAATATCTAGCTGTAGCACTTCTCAGTTGGTCTTATCCAATGACTTGAAAAAGCTGAGATATGATTTCACACATGAAGATGAAATCTGTTGGCAACACAAGCCTGAATTTGCTGTACAGAATAGGAAAACACCTATAATAGTCCTCATCCGAAATTGTCAAAATAACATGACTGAATCCGAGTGGCACAGGCAAATTTTTCTTTCTTTTTTTCCCCCCTCAAAACATAGAAAATAGTTAAGATTTAGGCAACCTTGCACCTTGAGGAAAAAAAAGAGAGCAGGTTTGAGCATTACTAGTTTTGACAGAAGAAAACAGACAGGGGCTCCTCTTGTGGTTTCACTCCCTCAGGACAAAGAGATGTTACAATATTCAAAATTACGTAGAAAAACCTGTACCAAAGGTATAAAGAGAATAACTAAAAGTTTTTCAGATGACATTTCAAATAACACCAGACAAATTGACAAAACCTGAAATTATGATTACAGGAACTACAGCTGGAGACATGACCTGGAGGGATGTTTACCTCAAGGAGGATACTCCTTATTGTGACATAATAACAAATTACACAGAAAAAATGAAAACTACAAGAACTATCTAAGATAGGCAGAAAGAATAAGATCATCTCTTTAAGACTGCTGCGTCCTTCTTCTCCAGATTTGCTGAATGAAGGTATGGAAAGGACAGCAATAATATTCTCCTTACTCAGTGTATTTGCACACAGGCCACCTCAGTCTGCAGCATCAGATTCCAAGAGTGCTCTGGAAAATTTGCCCAAGCCTTTTGCCCAGAGCATGCCCAGCAGAAAAAAACACTGGTATTAAACATGTTTATCTTTATTCAATACATCTGTTAAACCTCAGTTCTCAATGACCTTCTGCTGATTATATCCAAACCAACATTATTCAAGCTTTAGCTTGTCAAAGGCAGTTGAATTTTTTCCCCCGTGGCACAAACTAGGATAACACAACAGTGATATATTTGCAATCAGAGCCCATCCTTAACCAGACTTCAGCCACTTGTTTCACAGCATGTTATATGGTTGAATCACTGCATAACATTTCTGAAATTTTCATTTTCTAATTATTTGAGTATGCTTGCTTGAATTTCACCAAACAAATTGCTTGCGGGAGATACTTTAGGAAAGCTTAGTCTGAGCAGTTAAGCCTTAGATATGTAAATGCAATTAAAAACAGGAGGAGAAAATGTCTCCATTAGTGGCCTTCTATGGAATAAATACAAGTGTGAAAATTTGATCTCCATATCCCAGCTTGTGGTGGTTTAAGAAGTTTGGGAGGTCTAGCTTTTAGGGGCCAAAAGATGGCTCCTGTAAGGAGCTTCCAGAAGCTCCCACAGCTGTCCAGTCAGAGCCTATCTCTGATGGCTCCTGGGAAATTGATGTGCTGTTTTCCACAGTTGGGCCAATTAGGAAGGACAGAAACGCCTCTGCGACAGTATATTTAAGAAGCAATCTCTGTAGTACACACACGCGCGCCCTGTAGTCATATAGGTAGTAGATTAGGCAGGGGAGAAGGAGTACAGCAAATAACTAGGAAAAAAAACTGAAACATCAGATATGAAAGCCAGCAAACGATGCCAGTCTGCCAAAGAAGAGAAACAATGGAGGAGAAGGTTCCTGCATCATCAGAACTGATACATCTTCAAAGCCTGTGGTGAGAAACTTTAATCAAACTTGGAG
>VZRZ01003364.1:27198-90508 GCA_013398175.1 Climacteris rufus | reverse complement strand
ACCCCTCCAGGTATAATTGCTAAGAAGAGGAAACACCTGAGCATCTAAGGACTAAACTAATTAGAGAAAAACCCCCTCCCTGGGTTCCCCTTATGATCTGGGAGAAGAGAGAGGGCTGTGAAGTTTTTGGGGGGTAGAGGGGTGTAAGATGGGGAGGATGGTGGAGGAAGAATGTTTAGGAGATGTTCCTTTGTTTTTGCTTGCTCCTTTGACTCTGTAGTAAATTCACTTTATCACTTAGAAGCACTGACCTTGTCTCAGCCTAATTTTGCTCCTCTGCCAGCATTCCTTATCATGGGTTAGTAACACAGTTCAATTCAGAAGGGGGAAAAGAGCGGTACTAGTGGGCCCTTGGCCGTTGGCCGGGGCTAAACCACTACACAGCTGATAATCACTATCAGATTCCAGTAACTGTGAAATTTGTTTGTATGGTAACAGACTGATTTTAAATCACTGACTCACAAGGAATGGATGAGGCACAGGGCACACCAGGAGATCAGCTATAGCAGGTTGCTCAGGACTCTGTCCAGTTGGAGTTTGAAGTCCCCAACGATGGAGACTCCAACAGCTTCTGTGGGCCACATATTCTGGTATAAAATCACACTTACACACGCACACACAAAAAAAATTTTCTTAAATTTTAATGTCATTTTCTGCATGTCATATTGCAACTATTGCCCCCTGCCCTGAAACTGGGCACCAGTAAGAAGAGTCTGGCTCTGTCTCCTCTATTCCCATCAGGTAGCTATGCACATGGATACTGTGACAGGGCAAGAGGCAGCAGGTCAGATTGTATTAAGTGAACTGGTTATTACAGAAAAGAAATATCCATGAGGGTGGAAGACACAGAGCAGCTGCACAGTTTCCATTCACAGAGGATATGGCCATGCTCAATCTGGCCTTGGTCTGCTTTGAGCAGGGTTTGGGCCTGGTAAACTACAAACATCTTGTCCCTCCTCGTTTATTCTGTGATTCTCAATCCATTTTAAGAACAGAAAATATTAGTTTAAGGAATCTGCCCAGTGTGACCATTCACGAGACCCCTTGGCAGTCACACTCCCAATGTCACAGACTTTCAGTGCTTGAACTGAGGCCCCTTCACAGGGTGGCTCCAGTGAGCCAATGTGTCCCTCTTGACTCCCTGCACACCCCACTCAGAGTCAGATCAGGTTTCATTACCAGCTCCATCCCAGGCTTTCCATAGCAGAGTCTCAGATGTCTGGTTTCAAGGATGGACACTGAAAAAAAGACCCCCTGGGCTTTTATCCCCTCACAGTCCAACTGCTCCAAAGTCTCACTGTTCCCCTGAGCCACCTGCTCCTGCCATGTCCCTCAGTGTCCCTCACCTGGCTGTACCACAGGTCCCTGTGCCCTTTGTTGTGCAGAGGGTGGCAGTTCATGGCCTCTTGTCTCTGGCTCCCCCGCAGAGCTCAACCTGCAGCCTCCATCTGCAGCTGCACCCCGAGCTACCTTCACTGAACAAGTTTAGAGAACATGCCTGAATATGGCAAGTGGGCAAGAATAAATGGCATTTGCTTTTTAACGTTTCACTTAAGCACCTGAATTAGCATGTTCTGCTGATTCTGAATTATCATGTTACAATTTATATTTTGTCAAAATGTTCTCGCTGTCCAAACTTCCTTCCTTCGAGATTTGGGGATTACCTTATAACAGTTTAGCTAGTGTTGTCTTCTTAGTTTTTCTTTTATGGTTTTTAACTCTCTTTTTTCCTTCAACTTTGTTTTAAACTAATGATGGTGATGCTTTTGATGACATGTCCCTGATTGTACATTAGTTCCACAGGTGATCATTTCAGCCATGCAAAGAATTTTAACTAGAATAATTTATCACTGGATAACAAAATCTATTGTTCTATGTTCCTCACTGTGTGTGACTGGGCTCCTTTACTAAAGTTGTTTTTCCGGCTCAAAGTAGATAATTGTTCCAGTGAATCAGAACTGTCTGTATTTTGATGTTTTGACAAGCTACTTTAATGTTACTGTCATACATGTCTTATGTAATTACAAGATTTTTTCAAAACAAGGATATTTATTTACTGATTATTTCACTCTTCTGTGTCATTGCCAATTTCTATAATTTATTATGTTATGTATGTTTCTGTTACTTATATGGGCTCCAAAATACCTGGGGGTGGAGGAAACTTTTTTGTGTAAATAATATTCTGCATGTATTCCAACTCTTTTTTTTTTTTCATACAACTTCACAATGATACAATACTTTGTAAAAGAGCTTAAGGCAAATTTCCAAGAAGGGCTCATTGACTAAAATGTGACAGCAAAGAAGCCTAGTCATCAGATTGGATTGTAAAGTACTAACTCCTGTGTCCCAAAGCAAAAATGTTAAAAATAATTGTGAAAAGCAGAACTCTGCCTCGATACATACAGATATGAATCAACACAGACCATCACTGTATCTGAATTTTCATCATCATTTTACCCATTTGTGGCAGTCAGTCTATTGAGTTCTGGTTAGGAGGAAATGCAGTGAGCTCTGCAATTCCATGAAGAACAGGGAAGCTATATCAGAAATCCTCTCTCCTATCTCTGAAGTCTGCAAATGTCACTTACTACACCAGCCACTATGATGAGTATTTGTTTCAGACAAGCCCACTAGCCTGATGCTAGTGATGCTTCCAGCTCTTCCAGACAGAGTCATCCCTGGGATTGCTTCTTGCTCTCCAGGCTGCCAACAAAAGCAGACCATGGGGCAGCTAGCATGGCTGGTTACTCAAAAAATGACAGTAAAGAAGGAGTTAGTGATCCACGGCACACCCTTCTATTTGCCTGCCTAAGTAAAGTAAGCCACATTAACCTTTTAGTCTTACAAGATATTTTTGTTTGGTTTTCTGTAAGCAAACAATTTGCATCTATCTCCACTGCAATTTGAAATCACCTGTACATCTGATTCAGTCAAATTTGAGAAATAGGAATTTCAGGAGATAGTCATTAAAAAAAGCAGCTGCTTAGAGGCAGTATCAAAGAAAGGCAAGGAGACTTCAGCCTTCATGTATTCTCCTTTGTTTTTAAAACAAACTTTCACATTCTTAAAATAAAAAAAAAAAACATGGCAGTACCCATAGGGCAATATTCATAATTCATAATGAGCTAAGAATGCTGAATACTATTAGTAACCTTTAATATGCACCACTCACGATGAGCAGCCTATGCTTTAGAATTTTATCTGTCTTTTGAGGCAATTAAGTACCATTTGGAAAGATTTTCTTTGGCATATTGGATTTTGACTAATGTGAACGAGAGATAGAGAATAAGTTTAATATCAGAGAAGAAGTGCATGTTCAGAATAGAACATGTTCAACCTTATTCTTCTATTGAAATTCCCCAGCATTTGCATATGAATGGGAGAGAAGATATGATTTTGGTGATAGCTTGTATGGTAAATAATAACATGCATTTTATAACACAACTATCTCTGAACATCCTGAAGGAATTTAAAACCATCTTGAGACTCAACCTACTGCTATGCAAAAAGGGTTAGAAATTAATGTTGACTCACTGACATCTGCTGTTCTTTCTTAGTTTCTTAATCCCCTTTTTTCCTAAAAGCAGCAATATATTATATTATTTAGTGTACTTCAGTGTTTTAGTCACTTATATAAATTAAAAATTAAGTTGTTCTGATCTGATTGAAGACCAACAGGCTTCTGTGATTTGCTAAACTGGGAAATTGTACTCGAAGAAGATGATCAGAGAGGGATGTGGGTGAGCCCCGAGGTAAACCTTGAGCGTAGTGGCAAGTAAAACTGGTAGAATAAATTAAAAAACAATCAAACATCTATTTTGAAACTAACAGAATAGAGTGTTAGGAGCACATGTGTATCTGGCAGAGATGGAAGGGAAGTGATGGTGAATACAATTAACACCAGAAACAAAGGGAAGTTCTGAAAAAATCCAAGACTATCTTTCTCAGCTCTGTGTGTGCAAGAGTCAAACTGGTTGCAGCTGTACTGGGAAAAAACAAAAAACCAAAACAAACAAACAAGCAAAAACAAACAAACAAAAAAACAAAACCAAAAAAAACCAAAACCAACAAACCAACAGAAAAACTAATGCAAATGTCTAAAAACTGTACTATGTAAGCCTGAGTTTCAGAACTGTGTGTTGAAGTACCACTATGAATTTGTAACTTTATTATGAATAGAAGATTGAGGGAGAAAATTAGATTACTCTTTTAAAATATATTGAAGTGCAAGGAATTACATCTCATACATTCTGAGAGACACTCTTTGGTTACCTCATTTATTCATTCTTGCTAGTTCACAATATCCCCTTTCCCGCCTGGCTATCTGGGGACCTGTTCAGGTTTCACATTGAAGGATCAATTCACACAGCAATGAAATACCATTGCCTCTTGGGGGGAGGATGACATCTGTTAAATAGCACCCAGCAACACTATATAACAGTTTATAGCATCAAATGCAGAACAATTATGAATTTAATTAGAATCAGAGTGGGATTTTAATGAGAAAAAATGCAATTATGCATGATGAAAATATAGGGCTAGGCTCCTTTATACTCACCCTGATTTCCCTTACTAGATAAGTATTTCCAAGGATTTTGCTACCAGCAGTGGGGTATAACCTGCCCCTAAACAGTTAAGGACCCAACCTCTTGTTTACCAGTAAAGAGCTGTGTTCTCTTTGTGCTAGCAGCATGTTACAGAGATTAACAAGCTTCGCACTGACACCATCAGCTTAACCGAGGCTTCACATTTTTTTCCCCTCTAATACTGCAAATATCTATTCGTCACATGTTTAGCTGAATGGGCTACATCTCATCAGCAAATTGGCACATGGGTTTGGATAAAAAATGATAAATAACTTTGGCCTGGAGCCTAACTAACACTCTAAAACAACATAGATCAGCCAGATCTCTGAGTGCCTGTGACACAGGTCTGCAGGAGGGAGAGGTTTAATGCCTGTACACAAAATAATAATAACTAGCTGGAGGAGAAGGAGATAAATTAATTTTATTTTCTCCTATAGTGCTGTACGTGATTGCCTGCATAACTGCCTGTGAATAATCAAGAATCACTGTAATATTATGACAATTGTTTCTAAAGTTGATAACAGAGAAATTATAGTATTGCCATATTGATAAATATTACTTTTCGTAATTGCAAGTTGGCATTAAAATCTAATTTGAAACAGTTTGAACCAGTTATAATAAGGATTTTTATGTGTAACTGAGAAACTTTTTATCAAGCATTGTACAAGCACATAAAAGGGAAAAGGTCTATCTTAATGTAATGGCATAGAAAATCTCTGTCCTACAAGATGTTAAGTGTTGGGTAACCTGACTTTTCTCTTTCAGAAATGCACCTTGAATACATAGGATCTATTTGTCAGAAGTAACAAGGCTAGAAAAAATTGCATTTCACTACAATGGCCATTTTGTCTCTTTCACGTTTTTTTGAGGCACTAGATTAGAATAACCAATATGTTTCCATGTAGGAAAGAAAAAAAGAAAAAAAAAAGAAAAAAAAGGGCTATAAATGGGCTATAAGGCTCTGAAACAGTGCATTGGCATACATTTCGCAAAAGATGAAAGGCAACTGCCTAAGCATTCCCTCTAGCTGCAGGAATGTTTGGCAATTACAAAAGAAGAATCATGATTACTACTGTTCCTCCCCCTTGGAAAAAGGACAGAAAAGCCAAAGGCCAACAACATTTTTATGTCCTATGCCACACTTTCCCCTCATATCCTTGGTTTAATCTGTAGTACTCAAACACTCCAACATAACCCTAAAATATAATTTTATGGGAGGGGAAATGGCTAGATGCACTTTAATGCACACTTGCTCAGAGTTGTCATGGATTTCATGTTAAAACTCATACTTTGAAAAAACTATTAAAAAAAATGAACACAGACAACTGTTTATCACTGTACTATTTGCTTGTCAGTGAGCAAAAATGAAATTTACATAATGATATCTAGAGATTTCTCTGTGATGTTAAGCTTTTCAGTTTTCTATAGGAAAATTTGCCTGAAATAATATTTGCTTGTTTTTCCTAAATTTATTCTGATTATGGTCAAGGGTTAAATTCAATATTATCACCCTCTCATACAGACCTATTGTGATAGTTCATGTAAAAATGTTAAACAGTAAAAAAAAAGACAATAAATAATGTCTACCTTTTCAACTACAGGTTGTCTCAATCCTTACTGTGATAAAAAATATAAACAAATGTAGATTGTCTTTTTACATTTCAACAAACAGTTGCTGAATTATTCATATTACAGGAGTCTGATCATGCTTGACTGAGTCCTCTGGATTTAAGTTAAATTTTCTATCTAGTATCATAGAAAAATAGATACAAGTCCAAGCAATCTGATGATAGGATATATAGGTTTTATGAAAAAGGAAATAAAATGTGCAAGGCAGTCTCTTTTAGCTTTTAGGTAAAGCTGGACACTACAGTGGTGTTGTTGCTTTGCTGGTATACCTGCTAACCTAAATTTTGTTTCCAGCTGATATTTCCCAAAATAGTATCTCTTACAGCAAATTGATCTCTACCTAAGATATATAAAATACTTATCCTATCTTACAGAAAAGCTAGTAAGGCCATGACCCAACCCAGCATAAGCAACAATATAATATATCTATTTGTGGTGTTCAGTAATACAGATTTTCCCTAGCTGCTGTGGTTTTTCTTACATAAAGATACAAATACATTATTACTTATTAATAATACTTTTTATAGATCACTGAATGTGACACGGCAAAAAGAAATCCACAAACCTACATGCTCATTTTCTGAAAGGGAATAAAACCCAACCACATTCTGAAGAATTTAGCACCGAGTAGCTTCTGGCAAAAGATGAATTAATGTTAGACCAGTCTGGCAGACATTAATTGTCTGTGTTAACTTATCCACATGGCTACATTTTTGTCCTGTCAATGTGTAAGCTGGGATGGATAAATTAAGATCATTCAACTCATTCAAACCACTCCTCAATTTATATATGTCTGAGAAAGCNGGGGGGGGGGCTGGGGGGTGAGATTAAGTCAAAATTCTCCTAGCCCTACGGTGTTCCTTTGAATTTCAGGGTAGTCGTCAGGGTCTGGAAGATACCCTGCACAGTCTCCTCTCCTTCCTTCCCAAAAGGGGCCAGGAGCAGCACCACCACCACAATGCTCTTACCTAAATGTCACCTCCTGAGATTTCCAGGACAATTTTACAGAAGCAGTAAATTCAGAAAACAGTGTTGTCTGATGAACCTCAGGTGTATACAAGCTTTCAGGCTTTCAAGGTTCATTCATCTCTGGTCTCAAAGGATCTTTACCTAGAGAGAGTGCAGGCAAGGCAGTCAGCCTTAAAAACTAAGGGAGAGCAAGGGAGAATTATTTGCAATAATCTTTGGGATATGCTAGGGATGCAACCAATAGATTATGACAGTGAGGTAAGGATGAAGAAAAGGAGGGATAAAATGTATTTAGAGTAGAAAATAACTACAGCAATTCCAAGTATGCAGAGCACTCCTTTTGGTGATGAGGAAAAAAGCAATAAAAGAAACTGTATGCTGTGTGTTGGCAAGCTCCCTAAAGTCACTAGCTTCTGAACATTCAATTACTATGCTTATTCTTAATGCCAGATAGCACTCATCTGAAAATAAAGACCAAGGAAAAACAAAAGGAAATAATTTTGGCACTAAGACCCTCTCCAAGTGTGAGAATCACCAGCTAAGAAAATGGAACACTTGGATTAAGTTTTTTTCATTAAGGCCTCTGTCACTGATTTTGAATATGAAGTGAAATCAAAGTCAGAAGATTTGTTATGGGTCAGCAAGAAGGAAGGAAAAGAGGTGGGAGTAAGGCTTTGTGCCAAGAACATCTTTAAATGCATGATCCTCTTTCTAAGAACACAGGTTATTAACAAAAGGGAAAGAAAGGCATGGCTTAAACAACATAACGTTTTTAGAGTAAATCTAACAAACACAGATAATTATATACGTGATTTAGTTCTTGAAGCTGCAATTTTAGTAGTTTTATTATTCTAAATTACAATACATCATCAGATACTTTCCACATTATAGTCATTTAATGTCTCCAAATTATAGTCTGCAAGCCAGAACTGGGGATTTGGTCTAAGTAACAGAGTGGTAACTGCAGGAAATGGATGGATGTCAAGTGTTACAAGGTTCACTTTGCTGAACTAGAGAGCACCAAGAGAGATATTGTTACAGTTCTAAAAGTTTAATCTGTCCACCTCCTACTGTTTGGATGTGAACAACTCTTTGAATTTTATGATAATAATACAATTGACTTTTTTTTCCCCTTTGTTTTCCTCCCTTCATCACCTCCTCTCTCTTTTTTCTTTAACACAAAGCCTGGGTACCAGCTGGGTGGCAGGTTATTTTTTTAGAAATGAAGAGGACTTGGCCAAAGATTCAGTAAAGGCCTGGTGGAATGCTTTACTCATTGGGCTTGGGTCTCCAGTTACAGAGGAGGTAATATTTCTAGTTGTTCTTACAGCTCACCGTCTTTTATTAGGAATTTCTAACTATGTCACGCTAGTCTTAAAGTTACTATTTGGCCACAGGCTGAATCAAGCCTACATCTCAGTCACCCTAAATAATGCACGACTCATGTATTATCAACTCTGAAATGTCACCATGTCTGTAAGAGACACGGGGTTACTTGACAGAGAACAAGTTTCCTTTAAAGAGGGCCAACGACACAGACATGAACTACTGCACACTCACCCAGGGTGCAACAAGACCTTTAGAGAAAAGGTAATGAACCAATATGATTTCGCTCACACAAGGGAAATCTCTCACACAGAAATAATAAATGAATACAAACATGTAAGAAGAAAGAGTTTCTCTCCAAAAATACACATGCTTCTGATGACAAAAACATTATAGGAAGGAGAAGTTTCTTCCTGCCAGAAGCAGGAGGCTGCAATCCCTGATCAGGAGATTTCTACAAATCCACAAGGATTTAAATAGTTTCCCCCTTCTCCTCTTTCATAAAATTTGGGCACAATTTAAAAAGATTTCAAACTCAAAAGCAGAGAGAGAATTCTTCCCTATCCACCCCCAACCCCCACCAAATTGTTGAATCCAGCAAAGTGTCAGGTAAACAAAGATGTTGAATGAGAAACCTGGAAAGGGAAGATGAAGAAAACTGCCCTGGAAATAGAAAGAATCCCAGTTCTTATACACTAAGTAGAGACAAACAGCTTGAGTCCCTTCTGCTCACTGCAGTAGGAATGTCACACCAAGCACTAATGACTACTTTGCACTACAAGAGAATGTCTCTGGGATGTGGCATTTCAAGTATCAACTACAGCACTACAGACATTTGGGCTTTGCCCTCAAAATATAAAATTGGTAGTACAAGTACTGTATTTGAAATGTTCCCTGTGAAGAAAAATGGAAGGCAATTATTTACATCCATGACTTTTCACCTGTTAATATCCCATCATATAATTTGCTTTCTCATCATTGGCCTGTGCTGAAGCCACTAGGAGCCCATGGATGAGATCACGCTGGAGTAGGCACTATGCAAAATGACTGCAGTCTGTGCAGGACCCATCCAAGATTTCAGGAAGAGTGAGAAATGAGGAGTGGGCAGAGAGAAATCATTGCCGACCTCCTGGACTGCTTGTAGGCCTAATGGAGAGACTGCAAGTAATCTCTACAAGGTTGTGAAGTAATAAAGAAGATTCTAGAAAGGAAGAAGGAAAGGAAAGGAGCCTGGAGTGAAGTGGAAGATGCAAAAGTGGGAAGAAAGGTGTTTCAGTCTTTGTTTTCTTTGTTTCCCAGCACTGGAATAGGTAATCAAATATTTATTGTCAAAAAAATAGTTCAATTCCCCAATTCAAGTCAGATTTCCCAGTCTGTATTTTGACCCATGAGTTTTCTTATTCCCCTTCCTCCTATTTTCTTCCATGTCCCACTGGGAGGCAGGGTGAGTGACCGGTTGCAGGGGTGCCTAGCTACTAGCTGGGGCAAATCCACACTGGATGTCAGCAATGGAGCTGGGCTGTGGCCCAAAATATCAGCTGGCTGGCTCATCCTTTAGTTGAGTTAAAATGCTACAATTGCTCTTGTAAGAAGGTACCTGAGCTGCTCTAGCAACTTGCCCTCCCAGGGGGAGAAAGCAGCAACATATTTAATAGCAAGAGAAGTTTTCACAAATAAGTCTTTGCTGTATTAATTCAGTGCCATTAATTTCAACAATCCTCTTATACTACTCCAAATAGAAATCCCAGCTAACTTGTTTAATCCTTTTGCTGTCATTGCAAGAGATAGAGTTTGAATAATGTGGCTTTTTCATTCCAGTCAAGCATTTCATTTGGTTTTATCCTGCTGAAAAGCTAAACCCGTGTGTTTCTGACAACTCTCTGTCTGTTAAAATGACTGGTGCAGATTGAGCACTGCAGGACTGCAAAGTGGAATTCAAGCAGAGAGAAAAAGGAAAACCAGAAGTAAGCACTGTTCAAACCATAGCCACCTTCAAAAGCCAGTAAATATGGAGGGGGAAAAAATGTATCTGTAACTTTGAACCTAGCTTAAAAGTCAGCAAATTTTAGAAAGGAGTATCTTAGAAGGAGAAAGGCTTGGGTAAGTGTAGCTGAACAAAGCAATCGAAGTAATAACAACTCATTTTAGTCCCGGAGTGGGTATCACTGATTGCTTTTGCAGATTTCTTGCCAGAGTCTACAAACTCCCAAGGCGGACAGTCTCCTGGCAAAGAGCATCTTCAACTCTTCCTCTTGTGTTGCTGGGTGGAAACTCTGGGAAAACACACACATTCACTTTTTAAAAGCAGTACTTTTTGCAATGAAAACAAGAGAAATGACAACAGACATTTTGAGAATATCTGCCACATTCTAACAGATCAGGTTATGCAGAAAAATATTATGATTATTTTAAAGTTTTCTGGAATTTCTGACCTCCTTGCAGACAACAAACTTATTCACCAATCACACTGAAATTTTTCTGTGTTGAATTTCCAGTCCTTTGATTTTAGCACATTCTAACTGCAGAAGCTCCAGCAATATTTTCTTACATTCTTCTTATTTGGTGTTCTATGACAAGTTCTGCTCTTATGACACCAAAAAAATCTTATTAAGTACAGTTTATTCACATAAAATGGAGTCAGTTTCACCGGGTTTAGAGAAACCAGTAATTCAATAAAAATATGCGATGCTTCTTCATGAACCCAATGCTAACAGCGCTCCGAACAAAAGAGTTAAATAATGATGATCCAACAGGGGCCTGTAGTGTGCTGAAACATCCTTTTTTAAATCAGCATTTTGTCTTCTAACGTCCCAACCAAACTGCATCCCACAAACCTAGAGTTTTATTTGCCATTTTTTCTTATTTGAGAAAGCAGACATAAATACCTATCCCTCAACAGTCAGCCTGCTATGCTCCACATACATAATCAAATGAAAATTTTAAGAATGAAAGAAAAAGGACAGGTCTGGCTCAGACCAATTACACTGCACTGCTAGGGGGGAATTCCTGAATTTTCAGAGGACTGTGTGGGAAGCTGCATTTAAAACCAGTTCAAGACTGTCCAAGTTCACAACAAGTAATCTAATTCCTTTTGCAGCTTTAGCACAGTCTATATACATATTTGTTTGAGATCTGAATTGTTCAGCCTAGAAGTGAAAAATCTACATCCCAACACTATTCTCACGGACTGTGAACACTAACTTGATGCAGCAGGGAAAAAAATATAATCATCAAACCAGCTCAGATTACTCTCTATCAAATTTTCTAAACTAAGAAACTACATTTGACCTGTATTACTAATCACATCTACTTTTAATAAACTTGAAATCCTTTAGACACTGGAGGCCGTGGTATGTGAAGTTTTAAAATCTGCTCAGAGATTGTCTAATGGGGGGAAGCAACACTCAGAAAACCAAGGAATTTTAGCTTAAATTATGCAATAGTACTTTAACTGAACTGAGCTATCAAACCTTCATTTTGCATAAAAATTCATGTTACTGAGTTCTGTCATTTCCATTTTCAAGGATAACATTTTATAAAAATATATGAGCTTAGAACCTAAATCATACTTTGGAAAGTTTTCTCTTTATTTTATTGCAAAAGTGAAAGGAAACTCAACTGAGATTCCACAGGTATCTGTCCCGGACGCAGCTTTATGCTCTACTTTCCATTACAATTGAGAAATTTCTGGATAACCCTAGGTAAGAGGCACTCTGGATGACTGAAATCAACAAAGTGGAATTCAACAATAGCAAATGCATGAAGTACTATTCTTAGGAAAGACAAAGTTAGATGCACAAATACAAAAGGAGTAAAATGGGAACAGGGAGCACTCTTGCAGAAAAAAGCCCAGACAAATGGCAGATCCATTAGGAATCCAATGCAAAGTTTGGGGGGGGCGGGGCATGGGGGAAGGCTTTTCAGCTCTTCTCTTAGTCGTATCGATAGGAGTGGTTTTGAGAACATGCTTAGGTGGTGATTCTATTGGTGAGACCTCAGCAAGAGAACTGTGTTAGTTTCCAGCATTACCCCAAGCAAGCTGGGAAAAAAATAGTTCAGAGAACAGCAGTAAGAACGATAAATTGTTTAGAAAACAAGACACACAAAAAGGATGAAAGATTGAGTTTGTTTAGTCTGGGAAACAGTATATTTAGAGGGAAAATATAACAGTCCTGAAACAACTAAAAATTATTTTCCATATGGACAAGGAGAAAGTCAGGATGCAATTGGCTGGATCTACAACATAAGTAAGAAAACTCACTCCTTAGCTGTAAAAGGCAACTATGTCCAGCAAAGGGTTGTCAAGGAAGGATTTTAAGAATCTTTGAAGAGTTTAGGAACAAGAGTCAGTGTCAGATATCAGCATTGCCACTTACTGGCCTCCTTGACCATTGAACTACTGAACTCCCAATATCTAGCATTCCTTTCCCTTAATTCTCTAACGAACAGCTGTATTTTTTGCATTAGTCTCACCCACTTTTTGTTGAGAGGGTGGAAAGCATGACCTGATTACCAGGAATAGGCTTTCTTGAATGCTGTCTTCCAAGTCTGCATTGTGCTTGGATAGGGTGGAGATGTTGCTTCAGAATCCAGTCCTGAGCTTTGTTACACAGCACAAAGGCAAAGCTATTCCACTCTACTGCTTTCAGCTGCAAGCAAGACCCAAATTCAGCCCTCTCAACACTAAGTAATTGGCTGTGAACTCAGATGAGGAAGTGGCTTGTTCACAAGGGTCTGATTCTGGCAAAACCACCTTCCTGATTCTCCAGATTTTCTTTTTTTTTAAATTTCTATTTTTTTTTCCTGGGGGAAATTCATAAAAAAACCACTGAATTATTTAAAGGCCTCCTGGAAATGTTTAACTACAAATCACAAAACCAAAAACAGAATTTAAAAAAAAGGGGAAAAATGCTCCAACAAAATATAAAGCATATGCTGGGATTCAGGTGTGATTTTCTTTCTTTGGAAACATGAAAATGTTGTTGGCACTTACATGCACAAATCATAGGTAAATTGCTGTTAATAATGAAATGCTCTGCAAAAGTACAATGGTTCCAGTAAATGTCAGAACACATCTGCTCTAATTAAAAATTAACCATGTCATTAAAGTTATATTACTAGTCAATTTCTGAAAATGTTTAATTATTAGAGAGTTATCTTTCCAGCTTCCAGGGAAGAATTAGAAATATTACACTTTGGTGTTTAAATCTTCCTCTGCCGAGCACTTGAAGTTTTAACAGGCATATATTTTAAGATATTTGGGAGATGTAAGAGCTTTGATTATTACACTATAAAGTCGATGAAACTTGTGTCATGGCAGATTTTACCCACTCTTTTCAAGCTTCTTGAAACTGATTCTTTTTCTCCCACTTGCTATGGGAGGTGAGACTAAGGGAAAGATGCCACTTGTGACAGCAGCAAATCTGGCCAAGAGCCCTTCTCAAGAGGAGCCTTGTCTTTGGCTTCATCCTCCTCCACATCATGTCTCAGCTCTGGCACCAGCTGAGTGTGACAAGCAACTTTTAAGTTAGAAATTATTAACACAGGCAGACTAACCTGAATTTAGCCTTATTACCTAATGTTAAATGCTTTCAGATTTAGGTTAGGTGAGGTTTCAGTTTGTTATAACTGCCTACAGTTTAATTTGAGTGATTCTCAAATATGCAAGGGCCAAAGCCAGGAGCACTAGAGGCAAGCACTTGTTGGGGTTTCTATGAGCTTTGCTTTATGATTTCCTATAAACACTAATAGCTCTACAATCCACAACATGGTTTTTTTGTTTTGTTTTTTTTTTCCAAAAGACCTGCATATCAGCAGATACAGTATGATGATTGTATAGAGTCAGAGAAACCTTAATCCAAGTAAATCAAGCCCTTTTACAGCCAGACAGGTATTCTAATAAAATTTTACTTGGCTATCTGTACAAATACATTCAAGCAGTTAATTGCCTAATTTAAGGCACATGGTAAACAGACATTACTTGCAACTGACAGCACCAGGTGGACTGAACATTTCTCATTCAAATCAGACATACAACATGAAACTGAAATACAGAAATAAACCTAAGAGCAGAGAGTGCAGAGAAAAAAAAAATCTTAATTATGGGGTGTCTACTTTCTGTAACAGATTGTCCTCCTAATTCACCCCATGTTAATCAACCTGCCAGCTTGCTTGGGAAACAAACCAGCAGCTGCACACCTAGAGCTCTGCTTATCAGGCATATAGGTGTCCTTGTTTGCATGTTGCAGTTATCCCATGGTTCACTCTGGTGTCAGGGTTTGCACTGAAGGAATATAAAAAATCCTCATTGCCCAGAAAGAAAATATCCTGTCTACTGTCAAGAATGACTGCAGCCTCAAGTCAAAGGAATACAGCTTGTTTTAAACAGCATCCAATCCAGTTTTGCAGCTGGTGCTACACTGGCTGGGTTGTTGCATTTTGAAGTACAGCGGAAGAAGAAAACCAGCTCTTTTAATTGTGTATGGAAGGGAAGGCAGCATCCCCTTTTGACCATTACCAAAACATGCAGGAAGCCTGAGATATGCATATTAATATGGGTGATCAGTAAAATAGTAACCACAAGAAAACAATAAGATAAATGGAACAATACTTAGCTAAGCAGAAGAGCAGTAACTATTTATTATAAAGGCTATAGAAACAGATACTACCTGGAAATAGAGATAAACCATCATGAGCTGAAAGATTGTTAAATACTCAGAACACAGCTTAGTTCAGTCCACAGAAATAGGTCAGCAAATGTTCAAATTCAAGGATGGCAGTAGGACTGCTGCCATAAATCTCATACATCTGTTAGAGAAGAAAACAAAGGCTTGGTTAACTTGAGACAATAAACCTAGATTTACTTGAGCTCACCTAGAAACCAAGATTACCTCAAGATTAGAAACTTAAACAGATTATCCTCTAAGGTAAGCTGGACAACAAACTTTCATTTGGTCTTGTTAAGAGTAAACAGCATGTTTTGCCAGAGTTCCTATGAAGATGTTTTTGTTTAGGTTATGTTAAACATGGTTTAATGAAAGCTACACCCCTTTATTTGTCCTAGTTAGGTTTTGAAAGACGTAGCTTTCTTTTCAGGGCAATGGAATGATAGGTACTTGAAGAACAAAAAAATCAATTCATTTTCAAAAATAATTACAATAAAATAAAAAGTTCTTACTAACAAATCAATTACTAAATATTCCTTGAAGTATTGCATGCAGCTAAACTCATAGATTTCTAAGGCATAAAATTAAAGGTCCATAATCTGATAGTCATGTTTGACAGATGTTTCTAAGTTAATGGAGATAAAGATCAGTTTAGAAGAAAGTCTCTTACATTTTCAGGTTCATAATATATAAAACTTCCAACAGAAGTTACTCTGGTACTTAGGTCCACCTTTTCAGAAATTAACTTAGCACTCTGCTGGAGCAAATGTAATTTGTGTTGGTCAGACTGGCTGGATTTAACCACAGCCTAGGGAACTGGCTGTAAATGTGCCACAGCCTCTCATACTCCCTGCTGTGCTTCCAGCCTTCTCCAGGAGTTTCTCAGCACGGGCAGAGGTTGGACCTGCTCTGTCCCTTCCCAGCCACGCTCTTGACATGAGCAGCAGCTGCCTACACCAGGAGAGGATTGAAATGCACAAGTACTTTCTGAACAATCTTGAGCAGGAAACACAGGCGACACAGGGAGTGAATTAAAAAGATTTACTAAAGATCTCCTTGGAGGACATAGGTTTGCCACAAGGCATAAGTTGAGGGTGTAAAATGTGTATAGCAAATAGAACTATGTGGGGAGGAAGATGCCCCTTTAAGAAGTAAAATGTTTCTAAAAGTGCAAAAAAGAAGCAGACATTCATTGCAAGAGAAAACTGATGGGAACATATAGGAAAAGAAGGGCAGGGCAACAATTTTTAATGGATCTTTCCACTGATTTGGAGACTAATAAAGAAATCAAAACAGCTTGATTCTAACAAAGCTGACACCCTAGAAAAAATGTAATCCTCCGTCTAGATGAGGAGTTCTGCTCTAAAATCAGAGTATTTAAGTTTGTACAGCAGAGTAGAGAATGAGGTCAACTTGGCATGTTCAGTAGCAATCTGTCTCGTAGGCAGACACTGCAGTTTGGAGTAAGCTATTCTGAACCTACTTTAGTTTAAGACTCAACTTGAATCCCCTTGTTTTTAAGGCAAGACCCAAACTATCTTATTACATTTCTAAACCAAACCACAGAGCCATGCAGCCAGTATAAAGAGTTCTAGGAAAAAGTCTAATTTGTATTCAGGTTTTCCTGCATACCTGCCAATGTGGTTATAGAATATTCACATGCGCATACACACATGTACAGATATCCACTGTTTATACACAGGCATATGGGCTCTGTGTCTGTGCAGCTGTGCACACGCACACATCTCTCAGGAGTACTGTACATGCTTAACAATGGCTGTGAAGCTTGGCTTTTTAGTTCCTTAGTTACCCTGAAAGCTACTTTTTTCTTATTTAAAATTATTCTTGGGATGTAAGTCCACTATAAAAAGTGAAGTGTTATTATTAAATGACCATTTGGAATTTTTCTCTGTCTTTTCATGACATTTTTCCTTGTACTATTAGATTAACTTGTGATTTTGTTTGACCTGAAATTAAATATTTGACTAAATCTGAAAATAAATTCTATTTTTTAATTGAAAATCATTATTTACACATCCTGTACATTTTCTTCACAAGTGCAGTGACTTGCTGGAAACCACTAGCCTAAAAGGGACCCTATATCAGGCCAAAACTAGAACATACATGACATCTGTCATGGTTGATAGCTAAAGGTTGGGTTCAAGAGGTTAAATGTTGCTTGGCAGTCCCTTGGTGGGAAAGAAAATGTAAAAAGAAGGGGGAAAAACATCCTCTTCTATTTGTTCTGTTCGTATGGTATTGAATGTTCACACTGAAAATTATGGAGAAAAATATTGGTTTTATCGAACAGATGATTTAATTGTAGGCAGTATAAAGGAAATAACAAACTACTTTGATTTTTCTGTCTTTGTTTGGATGTGGGAGTAATGGGGCAAAATGTTATTTAAACAGAATCAATGTGTTGAAGATGTTTTCCACCCTCTGAGAATGCATAGCTAAGCACACAGACCTTTCCCTTTCATGTGCTGGGATAAACTTATAGAGAAAATGCAAGTACCTTTCTAGTTAAAACCAATCTCTCCTCTGTAAATATAAATTTATTTTAACAAAGGCTTCTTTCAGTAATATAAGTAATGATAAAAATAATGGAGTTGCCAATGTTGATTTCGTTCAATACCTGGGACGAGTATCCCCTCAGGTAAAGCCGGTAAGCCTTCTGAAGTCAGCTATTAATTATTAACCCTATCACTCCTGAAATGCTTTATTCCATTTATTACCTATGTCAGCAGGCAGCCCATCTTCACACCTCAAACTGGTGATCCAACACCAGGCATTTTCTAATGGTGTTTAAGTGCAAGGGATTTAGTTTGCTTTACTTAGCCTGTCAGAATCTTCTACACAATTTTCCATCCTCAGCTGCTGAAAATCTTCCATATGGTTGGGAGAATAAACTGTTATCTTTGTACTTCCCAATACGCCACTTGAGAATATCTTGGTTTAAAGTTGTAGCTCCTAAACAAGTTGGTTTTTGTTGATTTTTTTTTTTTAAAGAAAGCTGACTTTATATGAATGTTCTCTTTTCCAGGGCAACATCCTCCCTTGCCATGCTGATGATATAGCATCAAACTGAAAATGAACATGGCCTGAGAAAGGGCAATTTTTTTCCAAAATATCTATCTAGTTTTCTTTTTCTGATACAGGCCTAGGGATATTTCTTTTTTAAACCTTAAGGAAGATGGGTGTTTTGCATTGAACATGAGTTTGAGTAGGGTTCTGTGACTTTTTCTTGTTGGTACTTAACAGAAAAAAATCTGTTCCTTTAGGGGAAGATTTAGTAGGTGAGCCACTCTATGGAGCATCTGCTTCTAGTCTCGTGATGGAAAAAAACTGCTGAGAGAATTGGGTTTGCTCAGTCTGGGAAAGGGGAGGCTTAGTAATGACCCAATTATGACGTTCCAGAACCTGAAAGGAGCCCACAAGAATGATGGAGAGAGATTATTTACAAGGGCATGGAGTGGCAGGACAATGGGGAATGGTTTCAAATGGACACAATAGGTTTAGATCAGATATTAAGAAAAGATACTGTGAGGGTGGTGAGGCACTGGCACAGGTTGCCCAGAGAAGTTGTGGATACCCCATCCCTGGAAGTGTTCAAGGCCAGGTTGGATGGGGCTCTGAGCAACCTGGTCTAGTGAAAGGTGTCCTTGGCCATGGCAGGTGGGTTGAAATGAGATGATCTTTGAGGTTCCTTCCAACCCAAACCATTCTGTGGTTCTGTAAAACATTGCTTGATTCCCCTTTATGCAGCTCCGTTTCTGAGAGATGGGACAAGTGTGTCAGGCCAGCAAGGTTATCAGTAATCCCCTTCCTTGTGAGAACATTGATGAATCACCATCCAACCGTTATGGTGGGGTTTATGATGGAGTTATTATGGCAGGGAATCACTGTCAGCAGAAGCAGCCACGAATGCATCCACTCTCTTCCTTTGTTCTATTTGACTCCAGGCCTACTACATGACATATTTTAGAAACCGTACTTCAATGGGAATCACAAATAGATGGCAAATGACAGTACTTATTTTGTGGTAATCATTAAATTCTTAGCCATAAAGTAAGTGGTGACACAATGGGATGTTTTCAAAGAGAGTGTGTGGGTGCACAGCTCTGCAAAACATGCGGAAAGAAATGTTCGGCCAAAAAAATGTGTTTGGTTCAGAGTAAACTTATATATGATTTGCAGGCAAAACTTCTGCTCCCTAAATGTGCAAGAACAGAATGTCTACAGACACTATCTGGCTTAAAAACATAAAAGATTTAAGACAATGACAGCAGATAATGTGCTTATCATGGTATTTTTTTTGCAAGAAGTTAGTAGCCTTAATATGCATCCTGTGCGGGTTTGAAGCAGGTGATAAATTTGTGTAAAATGAGACTTTCTTAAATCTGTTACAGTGGCAAAGACAATGACATTAAAGTGGGTTTGCAAGTATTTCATTCAGCACTCAAAGTGGAATATTTTATTACAATTCCAATTATGTTTCAAGATCTAAAAGACTTTTAAAATATGCTAATTGAGACGTTTAGGATGAAAAAAGTTTCAGTTGTGAAATCTCCTCTTTCTTTGTAAACTACTTAGAATACAGTAATATTTGGTTTCTCATGATCTGGCTTTAGATAGTTAATATCAAATACTAAATTAAATGTCAATAATCCTTAAGGAGCCTATCTTAGTCACACTTTTTTAGTCAAGGTTTCCAATGTGATCTTAAGGACCATTTGTTCCCAGAATATAATGAGAATTACACATATCTCATGCATTGCCAGGCAGAATTCAATACAGACGTTTAATTTATGCTTATGTAAGCTACATTTTAAAGGTTTCACATGAAAATTTTGGTTCCAACAAAAGCTACAGAAAAAATAAGGGACTGCAAGCTAATGGATTTTAAGTTGTAGCTTTCAGAAAAACAAACAAAGAAAACTTCATGAAAAACACCTCACAAATTAAAAAAAAATCATCAGTACGTATTTTAAAATATTTTCTACAAAAATGTCAGAAAGGCAAATTCAGGTTTTATTGTGTAAAATGTAAAAATAGTTAATGATCAATGCTTTAAGCAGAATATCCCTATCAGATGAGGATTAATTAGTGTTATCTCAGAGAAGGTGGTTATTGATAATTTGATACCACATATCCACTATCCTAATCATTATTGTCAGAAAGTCTATTAAAGATCATAGGTCATGGATCTAAAATTAAATATGCCATAAAAAAAAAAGATTAAGCAAGGGACAAGGACAGACATTTTTATAGATTAAGAATTGCACCAAAATGCGTTGTATCAATTAATTTTGCCACATTATTATTTGATAAAATAAAGCTACAATCTTCAGTGAAACATTTCTCATTTAAAATGAGCTGGAGGTAGAAGTTGAAATACTAAAGCCCCCACAACTCTGACTGTTTTTTAACCTGCTCTACACAGATCTATCTTCAAAATCTATTTCTACTACATATTATGCTGGAGTACTCAATAATGTAATAAGATAAATTGCAGGCTTTTTTTTCTCTTTTGCTCTTGGAAAATTCTACCTTTTGGACAATTCCACTGACTTTTCTCAATATTCTGCTAAATGAGAGGTTGAGAAGTGCATGGGTTCCCATGTTCATATACTTTGCTTAATACAACACACTTATACTTAACATAAACTATGTTAAAAGGCAAAACTAAAAAGAAGGTATTATAAAAGGCAAAACTAAAAAGAAGGTATTACCACTTTCTTTTAAACAAAATAAAACACAGAAACAACATACATATGATGTCTTTTGGTGTCTATTAAGACAGAGATGGTGAAGAAAAGAAAATAATGCGTAATTCCAGTGTTTCATCTTTATATTCCAGCCATTACCTATATTACTTAAATAGCCCCCTTAAAATGGGACTCAAACTACTAGCATATTGTTTTCCACAAGCTGAACTTACAGAGAACATTTTCTACCAATGCTGCTGTGACAGCTTTCTTACTGGGATTCCCCATGGATTCCTTTCGGGTCCAAATCTCCTCATCCCTCCTCTCCACTGTTTCCCTATATCCTGATTTCTAACATTCAGGAAGAGATCTCAGCTCTGCTCTCACTTCGTCATTGGCTGGCTCTTTTGGAAAAGCCAAAAGCGTGGATGATGCCTCTTCAGAGAGAACAAGGAACTGGACACTAAGCCAGGCTTGGTCAGGCTGTGACCAGTCTGCCTCTGGCTGAAGGACCAGCTGAAGAGGTGACAGCACATTTTCACAACCCCCTTCTGCATAAGCACATACAGATTAGAGATGTTACACAGTCTCATGGCTGGCATTAAAGACAGCAGCTGCTGTATGAGTGCAGGCATGAACTAATTCAGTCCTTTGAAGGGAACTGTGACAAGTTTCAACCAGAGAAGACGCTTAACCACAAAAATTCAAATAAGATCTAGCGTATTTCAACATACAACACTGTCCAAAGCATGTCAGAGCTCTCTGGTTTTCAGTTTAGTGAGTTAAAGTAGCTCAAGTGCCTGCCCAAAGTCAGCACCAAAGGTGATGGGAGTAGTGTGTGCAGGCGCAGAATAAGCACAGGGAGATTCAAGCACACGCTGAAGAAAGAGCTGGAGAAGTAGAAGCAATGGGAAAACCAGCATTTCCCCTTTTAATAGCAGTGATGAAATCGAGCCTGGATGACTGGGCTCATATCTTAGGGGCTGGCATGACATCACCAGCTTGTGTGACTGTACTTGAGCCATCAGATGGCACTGTTTGGGAAACTGTTGCTACCACCTGTTTGGCTAAGGAGCTGTGGGCTATGACATCAGGAAATTTCCATTTAAGCCCTACAGAGTCAATTTTTGCAGCGGTCCGTGTGCTACCAGGTGGTGGTGGCAGGAGCTGAACTCCCCAGACACTGTGGATCTGGGTTGGGGGGGGTGTTACAAACCCACAGAGCACCATGTTCAGCTGAGGCTGGACCTACGTATGTAAATCATGCAATGTTGAACAGGTTTTTTCTCCCACTTATGTGATTTAGAAGCACTTCAGAAAATAGGCTGTGGTCACTGCTGCTTACTCCCACAGAAGTTTATGTTCTTCAACAGGATGGTTGCCTCCAGCACTGACTCAGGAATGCCAACTGTAATTAAAGACTCAGAAAAAACAATACATTTAATGGCTTATTCAGCTTGACAAGTGTTGTCCTACCTTGGGAATGTCTATGAGCCTAATAGGTGTAGCTTTCCATTTGGATTTCCTTGCTGCATCATTTGATATTAGCTTTCTTTTGCAGGTTTTTGAGACCTACGTTTAAGATATGTACTTGGTAATCTTGTGTCAAATCATAATAAAATGTCACACTAATTTATTCGCTGGGAATACTGTGCCAGCTTCTTGTACTAATTCCCCTCAAAGCTAATTTAGATGCTTGTTGTCTGTGTATGCTGCATCTGTCTGTACTAATAATTGTGCAAGTGTCTGAACAAATTAAGACATTTTACAGCATTTAAACATCCCAAAGATCTTATCTTTTCCATGACAGTGGAGAGGTTGTACTATAATTTATGGACGTTTTCCCATTAATCTCTGAATTGTTTTGGCAGCTACTGCCTAAAAGCAGCAGCTACCTGGCAAGGACAGAATATCTGTCAGACCATGAAGGGTGCCTGCATTCACTGGAGAGATAAATGGGAACACTAAAATAGAGTTAAGCCCAGAGAAGGAAGCTCACCCTCAGACAGACTTGCCAAGCCTGTTTCATTATAGCTTATAGCTTTCATTGTGGTTTAGTGAATGCTGTTAAGCATTCTGTCAAAGTAAACTTACTTTTCCAGACAAGTAGCTCTGCAAAGCCCTAAGGTGCCACTGCTAATACTTGAACTTGTTTACTGTGAGGTTTTTTGGGGTAAAACATACAGGTACTGTAATAAAAAGCCCAAGCTTTCTTAAAATGTGTTTTCTAATCCAAAACATCTAGGAATTTTTTAAATTTTTACTTTTTCTGTCCAGCCATAATGAAAAGACAGATTATTTCTCAAGGTCTGTCATTTACAAAGGAGCATTTTTTTCATGTATTTTGTGGGCAGAAAAGTATGTATCTTTCAAGTTCCTATTGTTGTGATAATGTTACTCTGTAGAATCTTAATTCATACCCATCACTTGGGCTACATATCATGGAAGGTCTTCCTTCAACTTAAGCTACAACTTTTTCAATGTCTAGAACATGTAATTATGGTGTTTAAGTGTCTTTGAGAAGAAAAACCAAAACTAAAAAGAGAAGACTGTCTTGAAGATGTAATTTCAAACTTTTTGTACACGCCTATTTAAAATTTACTCTTTTAGGTTCTTACCTAGTCATTTAAAGTATTTTCTATTAGTTAACTAACTTATTCAAGCCAAAAGATCAAATCAAGCTTTTAGCATAACTAGGAAAAACATCATTGATTAAAATAAAGAAGCTTAAAACTTACAGGAATTTAAGAATTATTTTCTTACCGAGAAAGGAGAAAAATGAATACAGAAACTCTGACTGTTAAAGTTGTGTATGACATATTTTCTTTTTTTTCTAACAAATTATCAAAATTTGACATTAAATAAGGAAACCTGCAATCTCTATTACACTTGTGATGAGAACTCTTAAGAACCTTCAGAACAGAAGACATCTGCAAAGTTTCAGGATGTTTTGTATCATGCTGGAGAGATTTATTTAGGCCTAATTAGAACGAAGGAAGCAGGTTTTCTGTTGTTTTTCACTAATCATATCATGATGATTTATAATCAAAAGGAAATAAGACCACAGGTCCTACTTATAGGACATTTTGCCACTGTGCAAATTTGCAGTGATATTTTCCCAATCATAGCTAACTAGGCCTTCAGTGTAATATAATGTACTGAGAGCAGCTGCTTTAAGAGATTCCTTTCCATGTTCATGTATTTACAATCCATATGCTTAAGTGGATTTCACTTAACAACTGTATTAATGGACTGAGTTACTAAACATTTGTGGATCATGTAACTGTTATGTCATTATATGTTAAATTAAGCTTAGTTATAAGCCTCAGATCTTTAATCCAAGATCAACTCTTCCAGTTCCACAGAAGTGTTATTTGCATTATTTTCCATTTGGATCAGTCTGTGATCTGACTACAGAGTTAACAAGTCTTTGCCCTTAATTATTCTCCCTCCTCACTTCCAAGGGACTTTGGATGCCTTTTTTGCTTACCACAAGACAGTGAAAGTTTTGTTGCTTATTGCATATTCACCAGCAAAATCTACTTATAAGCAGGTCCAGTACTGCCTTTTCCCTAATACAGATTTGCAACAGTAATAGTGCCTTTTGAACTGATGAGGAGGCAGAGAAGGAACTAGTTGACCTGAGATCTCTTTCACCTCTAATTTCTGTGGGGAAAAAAATACAAAAAGTTCACTGACCCCTTTTGCAATGTTTGCTGTCAAATAATGATCCTGTTATGAGGTTATTACAGAACATATTGAGATACATTGCAAAACTGTTTAGAAAATTATGCAATAAGCTCTTTGCATTTGCAAGTTCTATAGCACAGTACACTGTATGGAAGTATTTGAACAGTTAATTTAAGAAGGCTTTATGAACATACTGAGTGCTTTGAAAGACATTACAAAAATCACTTTTGTTACATACCATGTAGTAACCTAGTAGACACTAGACCTATCAAAATCAAGCCCAGGCTTTTTCCCAAAGTGATTGTAAACAAAAGTATAAAATACCACTAAATCTTATTTTAGTCAACATTTTGGGGATTAAAAAAAAAAAAAAAAAAAAAAAAAAAAAGGACCCTNAAAAAAAAAAAAAAAAGGACACTGTATGGTTCAAACAATGGTCCTTAAAAGAAAAATAAAAAAAAGCAATCATTGGATTGCATCCCATGAGAGGAAATTGGGCCAAAATTGATCTGGATAGACAAATTTATTATTACATGAACTGAATGTACAATGAAATTTGATTAGAGCAAGTGTGCCATCATTCCCTTTTGCAAGATTGAGCACAGAACAGCGCAGCCTTGATGAAAGGAATCGATAACATTGAAAGCAAAATTGGAGGGCTGTCAAATCATTTTAATTCCTATTTTCTGAATGAGTGCAGTGAGATTGCTTGATGCACATGCTAATAACCAAATTAGTGTGCTTTTGACTCACTACAGAGTCAAGCCTCTATAAAACTTAAATAATATTGCTAAGAGGAAGAAAAAAACTTCAAACTCACATGAAGGAGAAATACCTCAAAATACATGTTTCACTTTGAATTTTTAATTAACAGAGCTGCATTTCTCTTAATTTTGTAGACATTAGGATATGTAAGCTACAACTTTACATCTGTTAATAGATATGTTGACTAGCAATCTATGTTCTCCCATGACTGGAAAGAGGATCTACTCAACAGGCGCACACACACATATATATGCACAACACACATAGCAAGAATCAACCTGTGAGTCTCTTTGAAATCCATCACTCAGAAGTACATAGGAAAGAATTTCTTTGAGATATTTCTCACAAAATTTCCTCAGAAAGGTCTGAGGGTGGTTACAAGGTTATCTGAAACCATCCTAAAACTGAATTGCCTTCAAATCCTGCCTTCTAACATCCCCCTCATGTCTCCTCTCAACCTCCCTCATGCACAGCAAGGCAGCTGTTGATGTGGCCAACAAGTGTGGAGACAAGGTGACAAGGAGGTAAAGGTTGTGTGGACACATGTCACCCACCACACCCAGAGAAAAATTCAAGATACCCTCATAAAACTTCAGATTCTTCAGCAGCAACCTGTCAGAAGACAAAGTCTCAGGAGCCACAGATAAATGGTGTTCAAACTTCCCTCTGACATTTTAAAAGGCATATTTGAAATTACATGTTTCTATTTCCAGCTTTGATTAGTGCTATATTTTCACAAGTACAAGCTTGGAGAAAGATATTCTTGAAGTATGAAAAAAATAATCTGTGGTTGCAGCACAGAGAAGAGTCACAGACAAACGTGAGAAAGAGCATCTCAGCAGGGAGTGTCTGCATCTCTAGTTGCCTCAGAACATGAACATCAGAACTGCCACCCAGCAACAACACTGCATTTTCCCTCACCCTTAAACAAACAGATAATCACACTGTTACAAGGGCACAAGAGTAAAGAGAGATTTTTAGGTACTCTTCTTATATGATTAGTAAAAAGGTAGCAAATAAACTGAAGGTCCAGGACAATTACACAATACCAAAGCCTGATCAGGACTTCCTTAGCAGCTGGATCCAGCATTATGATGGATCCAGCAACACCATGTTCCATGCTCAAGCCAGATGTTGAACAATGAGAGGCCAGAAGTAATTTTATTACTCTATCATAGCTAAATAATATAGAAAAAACTCATATTGCACTTAATAAGTAGGTTCAAAACAGGAGACATTTTTAATAGTCCATAAGAGAGCAAAATGACCTTTTATGTATAGTTGCAGAAGGCAACAAGGACTCTCAATTCTCCTTTTTGAAATGTTACAGGTGAGTCATATTCAAATCTATGATCTTTAACTGCATGTGTTTTGTATTTTTGCTATTTCCTTTACTGTTTTTTTCATCCGAGCTTGGGGAAAACATACTGATGGACTTACACACAAGATCTCTTAATTAGGAGATTGACTTCTGCAGAATTTAAAAAAAAATCCTAAATGCAAATGCTACCCGTATGACAGAGGAGTAAGGTAAGAGCACTAAGAATAATAACAATACAGCACAGGTGGACAAGACTAAGCTTTTCGCATGCTGAATCCATAAATGGACAGATTATGTACTATAATTTATGAGACAATATTGCTGCACTACAGACTTGGAAAGTTATGAAAAACATATGGAGCACCTTCAGCTTTAACATTTGGACTTGGCTACTAGCATGGTGTCCTTGATGGTTATTGTGAGCCAGGCACTTGCTTTTAATTTTTGCTTCCTTTGTAATAATGGATCGCTGAGAATGGTTAATAATATGGAGCATTATCTTAAAAGTCTGTTAACTTACTGAAAATGATTCTTACACTGTCAGGAAGTAAAGCAATGTATTCATTTATTCATTTTAAAATAAGACATGGAAGCAAGGAGCCTGACATTTGTTGCATTTGAAGTAGAGCAGTGCAATTGTGACCTGCTCAGCTGCCTCTACATGGGTGCCTAGTGAGAGTACCAACTTGTGAACTATCACGAGTTCAGGATGCACTTTGTACTCATCTTCATACACAGAGGGAAATTATCCCATATAGCATTAGGCACTTGTATTCCCACTTGTGCAAGTCCTTCCATTATATTGTTATCAAATGGTGGTGATGTGTATATAAACCTGAGCCAAAACAAGATCTTCACTTGCAGTTTGTACAGAAACAGGTATTTCTTTGTCTCATTGCTTGATGCCAACACATTGCAAATAGCTTCTCCAAAGACTTGGGGTGATGAGACTCCAAGCGTGAGCTATTGGTAACCACTGTTGGTAACACAGGTCCTGTGAGTATATGAGAAGGTTCTAACCAGCTTCCAAACTTCCAGCATCTGTGGTTTCACTGTATTCTCATAGATGAAGCAATTTGATCCAGAAGTTATAGAGATTAGCTAGGAAAATAGTTTTTACACCACAATGAGGAAAAAAACAAAACAAAACCCTGTATAATTGTAACAGTTCCTTGGGTGAAGATCTTTGATAACTGAATTGCCCCAGTGGATCAGATCTTACACCTGCTAGAAAGCTGATGTGACAAGAAAATACCTTTCCTGCTAGTCATATCAAATACATATAGTGAGCTATTTAAAATACAGCATCACTATTTGGATACTCTGGTTACTGAAGAACTATGGACACTACTCTTACAAAACAAGTGAGTCTGACCTCCTATATCACAATTTGAAGTGTAAGACCTTATCATGATCAGTAACTGACATATTAGGCTTCTGTGTCCCTCATTAATATGATTTTTAATTTAATATGTCTCTTATCAGTAAAAGAACCTTTTTTACCATAAAGTTACACAAGTATTTAGACATGTGAACAGATAACTTTTAACTACCATGATCTTTTGCTCCCTTAAGTTCGGTTAGAAATTACTTTTGCCAGTATTGTCATTAATTGAATTGGACCCATGAAGTCATTCAGTGTCTTCATTAATTTAATTATAAAGTACTTCTCTAAACTCTAGTTTTAGAGCATTTCACAATGAAAGTGATGGGTGGAGCAACCTTTGTACAAAGTCAAATTTTAATCTTGCAGTCAAACCTTTTTACTGTATCAAATAGTACCGGGCTTGCATCTCTTGCAAGGCCTGAAATGAAGAGCTGCCTTTTAGTAACCACAGATGCTAGGGAAGAAATGCACCCTAATTACATGGATGCTTGCTGCAGCAGACTGATCCTGGTGCCTGCAGAAGCAGTGATATTCACAAAATAAGCCTAAACACATATGCAAGGTTATAATAGCCATACTTGCATATCAGCAATGGCAAACCAAAATGTTTTCTCTAAGTAGCTCACGAGATGTAGCTTGGGCTCAATAAAAGGAAAATCATGGAAAGACTGAAAATCAACAGATACACATAACAGAGGTTGTAGAACCCCTGTCCAATTTAATGGTATTTGGCTGTTCTGCTGGTGTGTCAGAAAGAGAAATAGTATAAATTTTTGCAAGCTCACCGTTCTCATCCACAGGCAAAACAGGCTACTCTGGGAAGTAATTTCAGACTGCAATTGTTTATACAGAGCATTGTTAGAGCCCTAGGCAAAAAGTTCATTTTTCCACAGATAGCTTGCAAGAGCATCTCAGTGAAGTCTGCAGTGATTTGCAGCATGCCATGTTTTATGATGGCAGAGGTGCAGCTTGATTTCAGGGCCTTGTGTTTTCAATTTTATGCTTTTTCTGTGGTTGTGGTACAAACCATGTCTGTGCTTACATAGCTTCAGCAATGCCCACAGTGCCCTGATTTATCTTTTTTTTTTTTTTTGTCTAAAAAAAGGAGTGACCAAGTTCTGTTAGAGTAGCTGTGATATTGAGTAGCTCCTGTAATACTATGCCTCACTGAAGCTGTAACCCCTCTCTGAGGATGGAAGAAATTTTTTCTGAGTTCTGATACCCAATAATTTCTTCTGCTGTACTTTCAACACAGGACAACAGATTTTTTTTTTTAAAGCAGTTACCTATTATTTTGTTAATTTGCAGTTTTAGTAGTCACTTAAGGTGTCTTGCTATACAGACAAAACTTCTGACATTCAGCCACATTTTTCTTAGGCCACCCGAAAAGCTCTGAGCCGGGAACAAAGCCTTGCCTTGCATATTGGTGTGGAGAATGATATCAAACTCATGTTAGTGTTCAGTTGAAGAGTCTTTCCTTCTCTTATAAAATTAATTAATTGTGGGCTAGACTTTAAAAAAAATATTTATTCACAAAGTTACATAAGAGACGTTAGGCTTACTCAAGGTTTGGGAAAGTATGCAGAGAAGTTCAGACTTTAAAGAAACACTCTCATTACCATTCAAGTGCACACAGATAGGAAACAAGCACTCAGAGCAGGGACAGGTTCTTCTGTCATTTAGGGACAGAAGAGCAGAAAGGGTAGAGCATAGCAACAGTTACAGGCACAGCAAAAACAATTCCTAGGTCAGGATTTCTGATTCCCTCCTTCTTGCAGAGCAGCACTTTCAGTTATCCAGTGCCAATAACAGACCATATTGTGTTTAATAAATTGGCGGAGTTTGCAGTCCTGAGGGTCGGTCAAAGACTAAAGTCAGGACCCTGAATTTAGGAAAGCAAACTTCCAGTTCTTCGAGGAGTTAGACAGTTGGATCCCCTGGAAAACATCCCTCAGCGACAAGGGAGCAGAACAGAGCTGGCAAACCTTTAAGATATGTTGCATAGGGCACAAGAGCTCTTGATTCCCCAGTGCAGGAAATCAGGAAAGGAAAGCAAGTGACTGGCATGGATGAGTTAAGACCTGCTGCTAAAACTAAAGGGCAAAAAGGAAGTGCACAGAGACTGGAAGCAGGAGCATCCTAGGAAGAGCATATGGGCACAGGCCAGATGTGTAAGGTTGGGGTTAGGAAAGCCAAAGAATGGATGGAGTTGAACTTGGTAATAGATGCAAAGAATAATAAAAAGGGCTTCTACAGGTATGTGAGCCAGAAAGGGAAGGTCAGAGAAGGTGTACTCCTTGCATGAGCAAGACTGCCAAACTGGTAAACACAGATGAAGAGAAGATCAAGGTACCTAACTACTTTTTACCCCTCAATCTTCACTGTCAACCTCTATTGGAAATATACCAGTCAGATGAAGCTCCCATGGACAAAAAGGGTTAAAAAGGTGGATCCTGGAAACTACTGACTTTTCAGCCTCACCTCTATGCCCCAGAATATCACAGAACAGGTCCTCCTAGAAGCTGTGCTAAGGCACTTGGAGGACAGGGAGGTGATTCAAGAGAGTAAGCACAGCTTTACCAAGGGCAAGTCCCACCTGACCAATACAGTGGCCTTCTGTGATAGAGTCACTATATCAGGAGACAAGGGAAGAGCTATGGATGTCATCTACCTGTACTTCTGTAAGGCCTTTGACACAGTGCTCCACATCATCCTTCTCTCTAAACTGCAGAGACATGGATTTGATGGATAGACTGTGTGGTGGATGAGGAATTGGTTGGATGGTTGCATCCAGAGTGTAGTGGTCAATGACTCAATGTCTAGATGGAAGTGGGTGACCTTCCAGGGTCTGAACTGGGACCAGAACTCTTTAATATCTTTATTAGTGACATAGACAGTGGGATCCAGTGTCCAGATGACACGAAGCTGAGTGGTGCAGTTCACATGACTAAGGGATGAGATGCCATCCAGAGGGACGTGGAGAAGCTTAGAAGTGGGCCCATGGCATTCAACAAGCCCAAGTGCAATGTGCTGCGCCTGGGACAGGGCAACCCCAAGCACAAACACAGGCTGGGCAGAGAATGGATTGAAAGAAACCCTGAGGAGAAAGATCTGGGGTGTTGGCTGACAAAAAGCTCAACATTACTCAGCAATGTGTGCTCGCATCCCAGAAAACCAACCATGTCCTGGGTTGCATCTCAAGAAGCATGGCCCGCACGTCAACGGAGGTTGCAATGACAATAAGCTAGAGCACTGGTATGAAACAAGTCAGAATGGCTGCATTTAACATCTTAACATTTCAATGGGATGAGCTGATAATTAAAACTACACAAATTAACTATTTATGAAAAAAAAAGAGATGCAGAAAGATCTATGGGTCAGAGTTCGTTGCTATTTCATTTCCTATTATTTATCTCTGCCTCAAATTACTCTTCCTTCACACCACCCAAAAAAGCTTTAGGAATTGCCAGTTTTCTGCTCTCACCAAGTCTGTCCACCTATCTGTGCATGAAAACAAGCCTGTTTTTACAAAACCTGTGTTTACCTTGGCAAAATTTTTAATCTAAACAATTCATGGAACTCTCAGCAAGAAGAGAAAATGTCTCAAATGTCTGCATATTTTGCATTTGAGTCAACATTCTGAATTGCTTTAATTATGACACCTGCCCGATGTCTTGGGAATCTTTGCTCCATCACTGTGGTTTATTGTCTCACAGAGTTTATGTAGGTGGTACAGTGACAATACTCAAAGTTAAAGGATCACTTATGTTGTCATTCTATGAGACAGTTAATAATATGGTGCTCTGATGAAAACGGCTGGGCGTGGTTAAAAGGCCCAGACCCAAAATAAGCAGAAACTATTCTAATTTTCTTTTGTACTCATTCTGCAGTAGCATGTTCTTGAAATAATATAACTCTTTAAATGAGACTGTTGGTAATGCATACATCCATAAATATTCTCTGAGATTCCTTTGCTTCACCAACAGGACACAGGGAACAGCCCAGCTGCTCTTCCATGATAATTTTATGAAAGATTTGAATTACACAAAGTACACTGGCAAAATAAAACTAATTCTAAGCAAATAAAGAAATGGACTTGGCTTTCATAGTCAAGATCTAACTTCACAAAATGACAGAACTAAAAATATCATGCTGTGGTTCTCATTCTTGCAGTTATTTAAGGTGGATATTATGGAAATCTTGACAGACATTGTAATTTCATTATCTACAGTCTCATGTGTGTGAGCCAGCTGCCTTGCTACTTAGGTTGACCTTACATAACTGAGAAAGCAGCTATTCACAAATGATAATGTCTATTTTCACTGTTATTTTTCTTTGTATTTATCATCATATTATTATTTTTCTATCCTGTCTGCTCTTAACCTCAGTGGCTGCACTTGGGATTTCAAAGTAGGGGATGCATTAGGACAGAGATTGGGTTTATATCTAGTGAGTTTGGGCAATAATAAATTCTCCAAATTAACAATGCTGCGATGCATTTTCAGAAGATCTTTTCTTTGGTTTTCCAGTATTAACCAAGTCAAACTAAGATTAGATGTTCTTTGGCAAAACAAGGGGTCTTTGTCTCCACTAGCACACTTACCTAAAGTGCTTTATAACTTAATGCTACTGTTAATTGATGAACATTCTAAAATATGTCAGGACAAGTTTAAATAGGAAGCATTAATTGGGATTTGTCCCATATGGGAGTTGTCTCGGGCCTGCATGTACAGAGGGACAAATGAAAAGGCTTCACTCCCGTTCAAAATGTGACCTCTCTGGGCTTATTTGGGCTCTTGCTGTAACAGGCACTGAAACAGCTAATTAGCTTGGCACTGTTTCAGACAGCTGGATTAGAGTCAGTGATAAAATGCAGCAGAAGGCACCTCTTGGCACAGGTCTCTGTAACTCATCTCGCCAGCCTGGAAATCCAGTAGAGTAGAGGGGTCTGCCAGGCTGGGACTGGAGGCTCCCCCCGAGTCTGGAGAAACCAAGCCATTTATCAAAGCCACATTTAACTATACATGCTTATACTGCAAGCACAGAGCAATATATCTACCATAAATAAGCCCCAGGACCGAGCCAAACTACTGGAAGTTCCTCCCCTGTAAGCAAATACTCTGTCACTCTTTGTAGAAGAGAGAGAGTTTCACAAACTAAAAGCTGCATTATAATCCATGGACACAGCAGCAACTCATACCCTTTTAAAGAGGAGTTCTCACCAGTTATGCTAACTTTATACCAGGGAGCATGAATTTTGTATCAATGTGCTTTAAACTACTTGGTAAATATACCTAACATTTTATGCTTCTGAAGGGATATTGATAGCCAGCATGACAGGGAAATGTTTCCAAACAAGGGGCGTACAGTTCCTGGGGAATACAGTTCTTGGGTAACACACCAGAATTAAATGTCTCTACATCAGATAAGAATAAACAACATCAATGTTCATAAAAATGTTTAGGGATTAAAAGAAAATTTTCAGTGACTGTCATCTCTGCTGACTTCACTGTTGTGTGCTACCTCACAGGGACAAAACTCGAGAGAGGATTTTTTAAACAATGGTTTAAATTTAACCACAGCAAGCCTTTCAGCTAAGCAGCAGTTACATGCAGTATCCTTCTGTGTTTTACAAGATTTTTATTAATTTAAAACTTATTAATCTAATTGGAGAAACATGATACTTTATCAACAGAGTAGGAAGGAGCTTATTCAGTTATTTCATATGACTGAGACTATTTTGACATTCTCAGGTTCATATATTCTTTCCAATACCTGAGCAACTTTCTATCCCTGTTTTCTCTTTCATATCATTCCCACTCTACACCTTCTTTGAAAAATAATATTAGTATGAGAAAATATATTTGCATATTTTGTGCATACAATAGCATCAACATTGAGGAATGTATTCCTACACCAAGGAACACGGGTTCTAACCGAACTTTGCTATTATATGGTCTCTGAAACATATGAAGAGATTTAAAACATTCACCTTGGAGCACAGCTATGGCAGGCTCACATCGTTTCCCATCCACATTACACCTCATATGATACGAAGGGATTCTTTTCTGCTCTCATTACAGTCTTTGTCACTAGGAATGAAGTATCCAAATTTTAATGCCTCATATATTTTGTCAGCTGTAGTGGTGTGCTATACTACTTTGACCTTTTTGATTGGCTTGCCATTTCAGTTCTCCCTATTTACAGCTTCATTAACCTGTGGGGAAGAGGTGGACTGGCTACCAATCAAGGGACAGTCTATTGAAAAGGTCAGCATAGTCCAGCATATTTACAATCCCTCCACAAACCACATTTGGGCCAGTTGTAGATGCAGACTTCCCCATTTGGGATCGCAAAGTTGCAGCAACAGGAAAAACTGAAGTGACAGCAATTTAGTCCAAATCCCAGACATTAGGAAAATGAAAGTAAGCAGAAAAAAATCCTCCGGCTCAATTTCAGAGAAATACCAGATTTGTTAACCCACAGTTCTTAACAGAAAACATTTGATCTCAACTGGATGACAGTACCCAGATAAGTGGAATCTACAGTTATTACTATTTTGAAGTTTTGAAGTCAAGTCTAAGAAACATATTGCCTGTTTAATATAATCCTGGGAAGCAAGAATGAAAACTGAGCAAGCTCTTTCATATGGAAAGCTTTTTAAACAGGAAATATCTGAAGGTTGCCAACATTCTTTGCTATAGACTTCACTAAACATCATCTTCCATATGAGAAAACATTAGTAACAGTTATGTAATTAGTGCCATTTTAAGATAATTTGAAACTGGCTCATAAAACAAACTTCTATTTAGACCACGAAGAGATAGGACAAAACTTAGACTAAACATGGAGTTTGATAGCAGAGAGCACTGTGCTATAGGAGGCTCTGTCTTTCAGATAAGAAGGAAAACTCAACTAATGACCACTTATGATCACTGAGGTTTTTTAGGCATGCTAATCTGAGTGGCCTGGCCAGACTCCAGCTTCTGTAATTACAGGCCTCTCAGCATACCTAATTTTCCCTAAACCTAATTGTTTCAGGGCGGCAGTGAGGCAAAGAGCCTCCTTTGCTAAGTACCTGAGCATTCCTATTAGAAGCAGAACAGCATTGCTGTGGTGAAAACACAAGAAAATAATTTTACATGCAGAGGTAAAATGAACTGATTTTGAAATTACTTGGGAAAGTAAGATACAGTGAAGAAATTTTAAAAAGCGAGATTTCCCCCATGATCATCCCAATGAATAAATAATGCCAGCTCCAGCTAGTATTTTCTGTCTTTATTGCAAGACACTAATTCTCTCCAGAATTAGAAAAAATCTGATTCAATAAAGAAATGGATGAAATAGGAATTCATTCAGCCTTTTACAAGGCTGCCATTGTGTAAGGTTTTATTTCTCCTATCCATTTTAACCCTTTTGCCATGCCTTCAGTCACCTCAGCTTCCCACAATCATTACTAGTACATATCCAGGGGCTACTGTAATTTACTTCTTTATCTGCTATTCTTTATTTAAATTAAAGCAGCACTTAGGAAACAACAAATTGCTTGTGCTAATGCTTCCATTTCTAAGCAAGAGAAAAATTTAAGTTCAAAAGTAAAAGCATAAATAAAACTGAAGTAGCTAAAAAATGTCAGTGGTAAATTACAAGTAAAGAATTAATTAAATCAAACATTTATTGCATCATGAAAGGTTATACACCTACTCCACTACCCTAAGTAACAACACTGGAAGCATATATATGTGATCTCACACACCTGAAGAAACCAGTGAGAGAATTCAAATACTTATATTTCTCTTCCTGTTTAACACATTGAGAATATTAAGGCGCCACCCATTTTGATATTGTTTGATATCCTTCTGAGATAGTGATTTTCTCCTTTACTCAGTAAAGTCAACCCACCCTCTCATAAAGTTGTTTCACATCTGTTGACTGCAAAAGACCATGCATGATGTGCAAGAAGCAGAGCACCAAGCACAGTGAGACCATCAATGCAAACTATAAGCATACAAAATCTTACATTGTACTTATCCTTATATATACACACGCATACCAGGATTTGAACAAAAATCTTGTCATTGCATGACTTCTCTTTGAAGTGTTAGTCACACAAAATGGTTTTCATAAGTGTTATACTAAGTGGTCATTTTCACTTTATTTACCACAAATTAAAACTGCAAAATTAATTAGATCCTATTGCTAATCAGATTAATCTGGTCCAAAGAAATACTCTGACATATTGGTAACTTGGTAATGTGTTAAATTTCTGTAGGCCAGTAATTTTTCTTGGCTTCCTCTACATAAACATCTAATAGTAAAAAAAAAAAAAAAAAAAAAAANAAAAAAAAAAAAAGGAAACCAACGCAGTCTGTGTTGATTTAAACCATCTGAAGATCTGGCTCAGTACTGAGATTATTTGTTATTGCAAGCAAAGCATACATAAAATCTAGGATATTTTATCTTTAGAGGCTTGGCTGGAAATGTTGTTCTTGGGTGCATGAAGAAAACTGGAGACAAACATTTTGAACACGAAAAATAATTGCTCAGATTTAGTGACTTCTGAAGAAAAAAGCTGATTGATTTAGTCAATTTAATTCTACACCCATTTTATTTTTGTTTTATTTGTGTTGTTGCTTATCATACATTTTCTCTTCCATTATAACTAAGCTGAATCCTTGCTTAATTAATTTTTATAATGTATTAGCTGACGATATCATAATTAAGATTTCTTTAATTCCCTTGATCATTATCTTCATTGAGTCCTAAAAATGTTGTGGATAGATGAGAAACTCCTCAACCTACTCAGCTGTCTGGACTTCAACTAGTAGTCAGTAACAGTGGACTCACAGGAAAACCCCCAAAACAAATCAAACCAACAGGAATTGCAATTGTTACTAAAGACAAAGAGTCGGTAAGTTTATTCTTATTTATATATTGCCATCCATGAGAAAAGGCAGATCACAGCCTATAGCCTGCTGATGACAATCCTCCAACCTGAATTACAGAAGATGAGGTCCATATTCATATTTAGGTTAGGTACAGACATGGACCTGAAATTGCCTTTCCCAACACAGGAACCTGCGACTTTTTTCTCATCCATCGTCTTCTTCTCTACCCCATCCCTTGGAGTTGCCAAGACACAAATAAATGCTAAATACTGCTGCCAAATCTTTTATAAAATGAACTGCAATGTAGACAAATCCCAGATCCTGAGGTAAGGGGTGTTTGCCACAGTTTGTGGTGCTTCTGAGGACATCAGGAAACATAAGAGAGCAGGAGGTACTAAGGTACCTCAGAAAGGCAATTATTGGTTCTATTTGTTGCTTCTGATGAAACACCACTTCTACCTGGAGACAATTTCTGATCTTTCTGAAGAAATGAAAATAGCCTATATATAACCCATTACTAAGGATAAAAAGGTTTGTTCCTGGCCAATGCAGGTGTCTGAGTGAAATTGTGAAGCATGGGTTTCATTAACACATTATACTGATTTAAAATGAAGCTTCCTTCATATTTTATGAGCATCCCAACAGCAAGGCCAGAAACACTCTTCACTCAGTGGTCTATGAATAAATGCAAATGAACACGGGCATTCAGATTCCAGAGTTGGGGAGAACAGCATACAGAAACCATTACCATATAATTTTTTTTTTTCTATACATACACGGACATGAGACGTTAATTAAAAATGTACTATTAAAGCTGACTTTGTAAGAAGTAGTCATTTAGCCCTTCAAATCAGGCCAGACCTTAAAAGCCATTTCACATGCTTAATTATAAAGTTCTACATCACTGATACTTTTCCAAAATGATAAGGCTTCATTCTGTTTTCAAATGACTAGGTAGTTTGCTAACTCTTCTGATATCAAACATTATTTTTTTCCTGCTGAGAGGAATAAATAAAATAAATTTTACTAAAGCAATCAACCGGATATCAGACAAAAATGAGCTTTCAAAGTGAAAAATATACTTAAGTTTAGGCAACAATCCCCCTCACTTTTCACTTATTAGAAGAGTAAAGTTTTCCTCTAAGTACAGTAAAAAGGAGGTAAACCTAAACCCCTTAGAAATTAGGTACAAAAGGCACACAGAGTGATTGGGGAGATGAAAGCTGTGGTAGATCTCAGATGACATGAGGTGTGCCTACAACAGCAAGTAGGTTGATCAGCAGAAAGAATTCAGGAAACAAAGAGGTGGATGCCTCAAAGCAAGCACCATAAAAGCATTTTACTATGACAAGTTCTAGTCTGGTCCTGTGGACCTTCTGGGACTTGTAAAAGGAACCCAGTCCACGTGCTCTAAGACTGCTTTGCAAAGTAAAGCAATCAACGGAATGGGGAGGTTTTTTCTTTTCAAGAGGAAGCCTCTACTGTGAAGTAAAATGCTTTTACACAGCACTGTTATTCTGGATTGCAAATGGGAGAGAAAAAGCAGATGTTCAACTCTGTTCCACAGTGATGACAGAGGTTGTTTACAGGTTTCTCAAAAAGTCATTGCCACATTCTTTCAATTGCCATCATGTATGTTTAGTTGACATAATGCTTACAAAATGCAATTTAGACACATCTCAGTGTAGAATACTAAACTACTGCTTTTTCCTTCAGTGAAGGGTTGCGTGTGACCTGAGCACACTGGTTCAATAGGTGAAATTTCGAAGAGGCAACAGAGATGGAACGCATTAGTGTCACTTACAAAAACATTAGACATTTTGGGGTCATATTCATGCCACCCACAGCCAAATAAAATGCTGTGGGAATATTTCTCAACTGAAAGATTTCACCACCTCATTTCCTGGAAAAGGATTTTATTTGAAAGAATGAAACATCGCCACTGCTTAAATGGTTTGTCTCTAGGCCAAGGAATCATCTCTGTGCTGAGTGGGCACAGCACTTTACAGAGCTGATGATTAAATGATAATGGCAGCATTTCAAAAAAGCAACACTAACTGCTTATAGCAGAAGCAGAAGTGGAGTTCATGCTAGAGATTCCTAAAAGATAAAAAGCATTTTGCTCATACTTCCTCTCCATCACAGAGAAGAAGTGAGAGATCACTTAGCCTCTGTGTCTTCCGACTTTTATGTTAATTTCTTCCTGCATCTCTTACTGATTTTGCTGTTTCTTGATCTCTCTTTCAATATATAAGTACTGAGAAGGGCAGATATTATTTGAGATTTGCTAACAGGTAGATTTTCCCAGCATTAATAACAGCATTCCTGAAGCAGCCAAGATATTGTTAGAGAGAATTTTTACATCAAAATATTGTGAAAAGCCCATCTCTGAAGGAGTTCACTGAGGGATCACATGATAGTTGCATTTTCTATTGTATTTCACTTTACATTTGTATGTCCACTTGAACCTGAATATAAAGTCAAGTTTTAGAGAAACAGGGTAATAAACATCTGCATGAAACAGCACAAATATTGCACATGAAAAGCAGCATAAATAAGCATCCCTAGCATTTACATATAATTTCACACGAGTTCTGTGTTCCACCAAAGAGGGGTTGGTGGTCATTATACCTGAAATCATAGGAAAAGAAAAGGGTCATAAACTTCATGTAAAAAGTACATCTAATTTAATTTTAGAACTTTTCCAGGCTTCAAAAGCAGAGTATTTTTCTGGATGATGCTACACAGATAAATTTTCATGCTGAGGCTCTACATGAAGCAATAGAGATTTACAAAACAATGGGGAAGGCAGAAGCCAAGAGAGTGGAAAAAACTCTCCACAGTTCTGTCACGCTCCAAAGAAAAAGAAGTCTAATAGCAAGACATTTGCTACCACTTCTTTCACAGCCAGTAAAACTCTCTTAAGCAAAGAAGCAAACTCAGACGTCAGCAGCAGAACTCCCTTTAATGTTCATATTAATAGCATCTAGGAATAAATTCCATTACAACATCAAACTTCTCTTCTTTACTCCTGATTAGCTGAATAAAAACATGCTGAGATCTAGGCTTCATACAAAACTTTATGAATGGCAAAGAAATAAATATAATAATGTGGAAATTAATAGATGTCCCCAGTGATTCCTTACAAAGGCAAATAATGACTGAACTACTTGTTTATCTGCAGTTCGCGATTTTACAATGCAAACAAATCTGAACTTATAGAAAAAAGATTATGATGGAGCAATAAACTGACAAGGAGATTTTTTTTCAGTGTGCTTATGCTGTACACAGGGAGATATTATATGCCCAGATTACATAGTTATTTCTAGTGCCTCCTGCCCCACCAAGTGGACTAATAGTGTTATTTTTTATCATAAATTTGTATATTTTCCTTTCAGGACTAAATGAAGTATACGTTCCCATAGCAACAAAAGCTAATTATTTCCAAATTTAAGTCCAAGCCTTTAGCATTGAATTCCATGGAAGCTCACTTTCATAAGAATCTTTGAAATGTGCTATTATACAGGCAGTTTTAGTCTGCAAAGCTCAAAGACGGAGCGGGGGGAATCAGTAATCTATACATGGCATAATATGCACATCTCTAAATGCACCATAAAATTTCTTAATCCTTTCTAAATCTGTTTAACGTCTGCTGCTGCTTTTTATAAATTTTTTGTTCCAGAACATAACAATGGTTGTTAGCCAGTTTACAATTTCCTAACAGAGAGCCTTGGAAAATGAGATATTCAGCGAGTTCCAGCTTTCTAACAAGAGGGAGAGCTATTAGGCACACTCAGTTTAAATAAGCAAATACTCTTTCAGCACATGAAATTAATAGGGCTAGAGAAAACTTCCAAGGACAAGAACAACAGGACTAAATCAAATGCCAAGTCATGTTCCAAAACCTGGAGGAAAAGCTTACTATACTATGTCTAGAATAAAGAAAGTTCATTTAATCAAGAATCTTAACCATTAATCCATGTCCCCTTTTTAAAAAGGTACATTCCACATCACTTCCACCCCTCCCAAAGTGAGTTTGATTTCTTTCCTGTTGTAGCTGAGTGTCCCTTCACTCTTCTCGTGGGAAGGCCACCTCATGGTTTCTCCTCTCCCACTCATGCTTTCATTTCAAGTTTTGAAAGACTAAGTAACCTCTTTAATACTAGTTGCTGAAAGCTTGGCTGCATTTATGCTGTTCTACCATAAATTTTTAAAATAGCTCAGAAAAGAGCTAAAGTATATGCTCAAAATTTAATCTAAAACTACACAAGTTGGATAATATTTTTTCTTTGTATAACATGAAAGGAAGGTTAAACCATACTAAGTTTCAATTTTTTGGCTGTAGGGGGTCTCATTAAACTTCCATAAGCAAGAAATTTTCACCATGTTAATAACAGATCAAATCCTCCCATCTCCCTCTTGCATTAGAGTGTGTTTTATAATACAGCAGTGTAACACAGCATTTGTAATAAAGATTCATGATTTCTCAGAAAAAGCATCTCCCATCTACCATTTAGATTGTAATGCCCATCCGCTCCAGGGACACGCTAAATCACTACACTTCTATCTAATGACCTCTGTCCACTGATATTTGAAATGTTATTGACACTACAAAGCAATGAAACACTTGGAAAAGTATATGTTCAAACAAGCATTCAAATAAAAGTTGCAAGTATTTGCTAAATGTTCTGGTAAGTATCAATGCAGCTATGTCTCAGAATAACTGGACACTAACACACTAATGACCAGTAACCTGGAAATTGCTTTTACTTTTTTGAGACTTTGCTCTGGTTTTGCTTAGTTTGGCCCAACCATGGAAGCAACAAATCTGGGATCAACAGAAAAACTGCAGGATAGCAATGGATATGGTCACAGTTGTACCTTCATGCAGCAAAAAAAAGACAAAACATCACAGTCCATAAGAGAAAAACACTATCAGTAGGCTGCTTCATGTAATCATCTGAAATCTCAATTTTTTTTTCCTTACTAGAAGGAAGAGTAGGAGCATAGCCTAGTCAGCACAAAATAGGGAGCCCCAATCCCACTGTGCTGCATTCTGTCTACAAAGGTGGCAAAGCACGGTATATAAGGAAATTTACTTAACTGCAGCCCCAAAGGCCAGCGTCCTTTATAAGGTTCTGAGACTTTCCACAGACACTGGAAAACTGTAACATAAATTGTGTTCATTGCAGTTCTGTAGAAGCAAAACATATCCTTTTAGGATGTTTATATATTACCTATCTCATACCTTAAAACAAACTTACTGACTGAAGGCTCACTCTATGAAAAATTACAACTGAGACATTTATAAAAGCAACTTTCTATTACAAAAATACTGATTTAATAGTTTTATTCTTTCCTGCTCTTTCTCAAGATATGAGTGTTTTATATTCCTCATTATAAGAGTACTGTATTGAAGTGACAGCTGCTAAAAATGTATATCACTCATGCCCTTGGTTTGAAACATTAGGAATGATGGTCACAGTTCTGGTCTCAAACATCTCAATAAACCCCACCATTAATCTCATAGCAAGGCTCTCATGTGGTTTTTTTTTTAATAAGGTATTACTTTATGCATGCTTGCATTCCAAACACTGATATGGGTATATATGCAACATAAGCCTGTAAGACATCCAGGGTTATTTGATTTTTAAAATTCATCACTAAGTCAGGCTTACAGAATTATGCAATAACACCAGGAATGGCCATTGCAAAGCATGAGCTGCTTTAGCTCATGCTACTATAATCTTTTTTGCATATCACAGGGCAGCAAATCCTGAAATAGGGGCTGTTTTATACTGGAAGCATTTCTGAAGAGTTGGTAATTTTTTAAGACCTTAAAATTAGTATAATCTAAACTATTTACTGGTTACATTTCATCTCCTCTGTGCTGATTGGACTTTCAAGACAAACCATATAGAATCACAGACATATTCTGCTAAAAGCCTTTTACATTTTTACTCCTTTTCCAACATTCACTCCTGAATTATGCATTTAATGCGAACTCAGAAACTCTTTAAATATCTCATCATCTTTTATTTAGAGACAGCTTAACATGAAAAGTCCTGTTAGAAGGATTTGTTTTACATTCTTAAAGAGCAATATTTCTTTACAGCCAAGCCTTAAGTGATCTTACTTAAAAGCAGTCTTATCTTCTTTCAGGAGTTTTTATTGGATTTGCACTAGTGGTAGTAAAAGCCATTTCTGAATATCTAAATCAGTAGCAATACATCTTGTTCACCTCTGTTTGCCCTGATGTTAATAATTCTTCAAGCTAAAAAACAGAAAATAACCCCCTCAAGCCCCCAACAACATGTATAAACATTTATTTCTATGGATTTCTCTTCCTTTCTATATCTGATGTTTCCAGAGATGATCAATATGGCAATTTCCTGCCAACCCAGAAGGCTAATTACCACTCATTTTCAGAGACTGACAAGGCAGAAGTATTAAAGTGTTCTGAAAATAAGTCACAAAGGCTCATTAAAGAGCTCGGGAATAGTATTTTTTTGCCTTTTCCTTGGGAAAATAGGCATCTTATTATGTTTTATAAGAAGTAGGGTGGTAGCACCAGTGAAATTCAAGTGTCTGAGATGCAAAAGCAGTGCCACTGAGTATTTGGCTGGAAGGGGATTTTAAATCATTGTGAATAAATTTTTGTTTTTGTATTTGTAACTAATTTCTCTTAGATTGAAATTATTAGTTCCACAGTAGATTTCTGTGGCAGGGCACATGTCCTTCCAACACACACATTCAGGATATTCCTTCTCACACTACTTGCTGAGAGTTAAAGAGTGTAACTATGGAACTATTTCTTAGTGCCGCACAAGCATGAATAAAAATAAAATCGTTCATCCCTTCTGCAGTAAAATCATACTGAATGCACGTGTTCAACATATCTTCCTCTCAAATCAGATGGCCTGTGCTCATCTGCAGATTTTTAAGAGAAATCTCTGCCACTTGTGCAAGCTTGTATGTGCTAGAAACACCCCATCATCCAGCAAGAAACAGCAGATTTTTCTGGCCTTCTTTGCTGCAGCAGCTTTAAGAGAAAGGGTTGTCGTCTGGCAGCAACAGCTTAGCATTTGGTTAAACACCTGTTTGTTATCCCCTTCTTGAAAGATCTGATGGAAGAAAGAAGGTGTCTTACATAAGGCATTTGGCAAGGGACAGGTGAGGAGGAGGTTGGTAAGGCAAAGACAGAGAATAAAATCAGACTATGTTTGGGAAGGAAAGAAATAAAAGCTTTAAATCTTCCATTAAAACAAACAAGCACCAAAAATAACCAATCCAAAACCTGTACCACTGATTCTGTGATTTTTTGGCATTGTGTTTTGAATTCCCAGGGAAGAAGGTTTTTAGGTTTGCCTTGAGGATCATGAACAAGAGATAAAAGATGGCTTAGCAGAGACATTCACCACTTGCAGCTGAGCACTTCAGTGAATCTTAGATTCCTGTAGAGCTGCTTCTGGCACACAAGTTTTCTCTGTGTATTTAGTTATGTAGGGAAATGATCTGCTGGATTAAGTGCACACACAGATGCTGATTGCCCTGCTATACAGAATATTTTCTGCAGTGCTACTGGAGAAATGTTGGCAGGTTCAGAGAGTGCTCGGGCACAGCCTAAATCCACCAGGTGTATTTTAGGAAGGAAACTAGAAATTACATTTCCAGAAAAAGAATACAATGCCCTATGTCAGAAATGTTGCATAGCTTTCCTACAGAACTCCTTGATAGAGCTCAGATATGTAGCTCATTAGGAAAAAAAAAAAAAAAAAAAGACAAAATGAAAGGCAAGGTTTTCCAGGAAAAGTAAGGTGATCTCTGGTTTGAGATTAGCACTCAGTGTTGTTCAGAGAAAATATTTGACAAATTGACAGGAGAAATTTTGAAGGAAAGTTCACGGGGACTGCAGGAAAAAAAACACTGTTAGGGGTTGTCTGACAAGGGTATTAAACTAAATTTCCCATATTCATCTTGATTGAGTCCAGGATAGATCATTGTTCTATCTGGCATCTCAGAGGCTCCTGGTTGTAGTGAGAATAACCCCCATAAATAAGATGGAAGTTTCATGTAACATGAACTATTTAAGACAGCATTACTGCAGTCAAAACATGTATTTATTAGAAATGGATAAGTGGAAATGAAATCCTTCTATTCTACTCATTTTATCCATCTCATAATTTCTAATTAAATGAAGCCCATATCTCAATTGCTCTGGCTTTTGGAATTAAAGAACTGCAGCTCCTATGATAAGCTCTTTCCTCATCTCAAAATCCAAACCACTTAATTTGCTTAATATACTTAAGTTTGTAATAGTTAAAATTGTGATTTAAAAACAGTAACACAGCTCTCTTTTAAAAAAATACTATGATCTGAAAATAAGCATACATTAGTGGGGTTTTTTTCCAAACCTCTTGAAACATTTAATGTCAGACTTGTATATTATTTGAAGAGCCCGCAAGGATGTAAAGTGGCTAGATTTGTTGTGAGGTATAACTATATTTTAAATCACAGGATAGATTTTACTAAGAAATAGAGCCTGCTCTTTGAAAAACACTGTATTTTAAATACATAGAAATAGCTGAAGGGAACAGTGAGAGATCAGCAGGTGTTACAGAGACATTCTTCTGCCCTTCTATCAAAACAATGCCACACTTCACATCTTCATGTCAAGCAGGTTAAAAAGCAAATATCTCAAAATAGCTTCATCCTCACCAAGTGACCCAAGATCACCTTCAAACAGAATTTCTTTGTAAGATTACCATAAGTTGAACTTCCTGGAGAGCTTTTAAAAATGTGCTCTCAGCAACTTCAACAGCTTCCTTTGAAAGACCAGCCTACGTATAGCCCTTGTTTTCAGAGAATTTGCACTTAAATATATTTTTAGTAGAGTTCAAAAAAATACACCCAGCCCAACATACAACATGATTTTACTTCACCATTTTTACTGGAAAACCTTCATTAATAAACCTGACTTGATATTTCCAGGAAATTGCTAATATCTTTGAAAGCAAAACTGGAAAGTTTTTTGTAGTAAGATTTTTTTAAATCATCATATAAATGTGAACTAATTGAATGATAATGAGACAAGGTGGAATCCTGAATATCCTGAGTGACAGTGTGCCTACTAATTAAGTAACAAGTGTGACACCGCTGAAGTATCAAAATGAGGATCCAGTTTCATTAAAAATCAAATTAACAAACTGAGCAACCAGTACTTAGAGGGACATCGAGGTTTGCTGAAGGTGACAGTTTGCCTGGAAAAAAGAATAAGGAAATATAAGTAAATTTTCCTTATAACTGTTTTAGAGTAGTGTTCATCTGTTGAAGAGGAATATACCAAATTTTGAGCAACAATGGTTGCTTTTTCGACAAAAGGGATGAATAGAATTAAAAGTCCCAAATCCTATCAAAAAACACAAACACCCACAATGCGAGTGTACCAGCACAAAGAAAAACTTTGGATTTATACCTCTAATTAGAAGTGTAAGAGTTTTGTATTTTTCAGTTAGTAAGCATAAGCCTGTTTACAGCCAAGGGTGCAAAGAGCTGCACCAAGAAGAGCTGTGGTCCCTGCACCCCTCCAGGTCTGTATTGCCTCACTCTCCTTAGAAGGTTTAGGGTCACAATTTACTCACAATTTGTTTGTGAGCTGCTTATCATGTACTTTTGTTGAGATAAATTTAAAATTACAAACTGCCAATCATATCCACAAAGATGAATACAAGTGCACAAGCAAAACTGCTCTTCTTTGAATGAAACCATCTTGCACATCCATTTGCAGCCAGGTAAATGTTACAGACCAGAGGAAGAAGGACTGTGCAATACTACACCTATAATATCAGCACAGGTGTCAACAGCCTGATTACACCCAGACCTTCAATGACAACACAGCAGAACACAGTTTAAGGCATAAGGTTGACTGCAGTAGGACCTTCCAAATTCTCACAGAAATATTCTTTTGGGGGGGAGAAGATATTTCACTATGTAATGACACATATGTGGGGCACTATTTTTGTGAGTGAAGCTGGTCCAGTACACACCACTGACACCAGCTAGTCTGACTCTGTGAACCACTTCGCAGTGGTACCAAACACACTCGTAAAAAAAGCCTTTCCAAAAGCCACTGGTCTTCAGGCCAAAAGGAAATGGGGAACATGGCTAGAACTGACATCTACTAAACAGCGGTGAAGTTGTCCCATTTGACTTGCTGCAAAACAAGTTATTCCAAAGAAGAAACCATGCTCAACTGGCTTGAGAACACTTTTGAAATTTACAGAATAAGCAATTTCTTAAAGAGAGTGCAATCCATGCTATAGCATTCCAGTAATTTGGAAAATAATTCCTATGTGTACATAAGTGAGTATGAAGTATGAAAACCTAAGTCAATGACATCTGTGGAAGGTAAAGTTTAGCACCTGTACTGTCACAGTTCCTGAGATTACAAATTTTTGTTCAGAACAAGTTGTCTAGCCTAAACCAAGCCCCACAGTCTGGATGGCAGGATTTTAGGTCAAGTTATTCCCATTTGACATCTGATCATCCACTGCAGTCAGGGTAACCCTGGAGAGGGTCTTCACATTGCTGCTCCTCAACTCACCAGGTAAGGATGTGACCACTGACCCCACAGACCTCGTGCCACCTGACCCCCAGAGTGACCTAATTGCTTGGGTAAGCAATTAGGCTCTCCCTGTGCCTGGCTATAAGGTTTATGTAATAAATACAAAATGGCTGTGGATTAATTAGTTCTCAGACCAAATTTGATCGCTTGAAATACTTTTCTACACTTTTCAAGTCTTCTTTGCTGTTGTGGTTTAACCCCAGGCAGCCAAGCCCTACACAGCTGCTCACTCACTCTCCCACCAGTGGGATCAGGGAGAGAACCAAAAGGGTAGAAGAGAGAACTCATGGGCTGAGATAAAGACAGCTTAATAGGAAAGCAAAAGCCATGCCAACAAGCAAAGCAAAACAAGGAATGAATTCCGTGCTTCCCATGGGCCCACAGGTGTTCATCACTCTCCAGGAGGACAAGGCTCCATCAGGTGTCATGGTGACTTGGGAAGACAAACACCATCACTGCAAATTTCCCCCTTCCTCCTTCTTCCCCCCACCTTATACACAGTCTGGAATATCCCTTTGGTCAGTTTGGGTCACCTCTCCCAGCTGTGGTTCCTCCCAGCCTCCCATACAGTGTAACAGTACGAAAAGCAGAAAAGGCCTTGGCTCTGTGCACGGCCTGCCCAGCAATAACAAAAACATCTCTATATTATCAACCCTGTATTCAGCAAAAATGTAAAACATAGCCCCATCCCAGCCACTGGGAAGAAATTAAATTGTACCCCAGCCAAAACCAGTGGGGAAGAAAAAATAAACAAAGGGGGAAAAAAGAAAATGTTAAAGAAATATTCTGCTACCTTGTCCATTTTTGTGTGTAAGAAGGTTCCCAAAAGCAAGGCCATGAAATGTGAAATATTTCATAGTTGTTTTCACTGTGTCGAATAATGCTGGGTTTACATTCAAAATAGAACAGCTACAAGTGATTTTTTTTTCTTTTGGTGCTGTGCAGTAGAATTTGCCATAAATAAGAATAATACAGATTTTTTCCTAAGCCTACAGCAGAAAGAAAAAAATATCAGTAAACTTTTTACTGTCAGTAAAAGTATGACAAATCAGTGTTGTTATCTGTTTATTCTTGTTAATTTAGCAGAACAACAACAAAAAAACCCACTTTATTAGCCATAATTTTTCCTACTAAAAGACATTATTTCAAACTATACATTAAAAATGTTTAACACACTTTTTTCATGCATATGGGCTCTGATTGTCAAACATATGCCATAAATCCATAGGCAGAGTCGGGACAAATTATTTGACCTTCTTGTGACTTAGACAATCCAGCTGTAAAATTAGATGAAAGCAGAACTGAAAAACAGATGCTGTTGCATCCAATTTGAGCTTTCTTGAGCAAACAACATCTTAAGAGAGCAGAATTAATGTCTTGTATGACCTGCAATACTTTATTTGATGCTTATCAGCACAATTTGTAAATTAAAATAAAAACCTGAAAAAGTTTGCAAATCTGCTGCATGTGTTACATTGAATTTCCTAATTTAAGAATTATTTACATTTATTCAAAGACAGGCAGTAGCTGCCCAGAGAACTGAGCCTACTGGCCCTTTGGCAAGGAAGGTTTGCCTGGAGTGAGCTGGGTACCACAGTCTAAACCATCTGTCACATCCACTCTGGACTCGCAAGAGCTTTGAGGGGCATCCAGAAAGAAGACCCAGGCCAAAGCACCCCACATATGCACGGGTTTAGCTAATTTTCTAGGCAGTCAGCCATCCCATAAGCTCCACCTGGAATTTGAAATTCTTCTTTCCTCTTACCAAGTCACAGGGAAATCTACTTTTTGCTCATATCTGGGTTGCCAGCTTCTGCTGGGCTCCAGTGTGTTGGCAGCTGATAATAGTGTGCTGCAATGTCCTATCCAGCCAGCTCTGCCTTCCCTGCTAGGAGGAATCCATCACACCTATGGCTAGTATCGCAGCTGTGCAATCACAGCTGGTAGAATCCTTAAAATCCTTTAAACCACAGTTTGCTCCCAGGCAAGAAGGCAGAACGTGAGCAGGGGCAGTTGCAGACATCCATGGGGGAATACGAGTTGCAACCTTGCTGGTTTGGGACTTTCTAAGTTTATATGGGAAAATATTTAAAAATCCTGAAGGAAATTTAAAAAAAAAAAAAAAATCCCCTGTCCAGAATGTACACCCACAAGTTTGCTTGTGTTTGAACTTAGAAATAAACACTACTCCTATTTCAAAGATGAATGAGGCAAACATAGCTGAATTTGAACCTTTTCTGTTGACCTCAGTTTTTGGAGATGGGAGAACTGTATTTGGATTATTTTCAACTATCTAATTGGGAACAAGAAAATAAAGAAAAAACACTTTCACCTAAGAAAGAGTGAAATTGTTTGCCTTTTTTTTTTTTCCTATCCTTTTCATTTTCTTGGCTACATAAAGTACTCAATGAATTCAGACAGAACTGGAAGCCACGTTTGCCTCACCCCCTTTTCCAAACCAGAATTTACTCCCTGTTCAGTAAATACCTTCCCCTACTGGAAGCCAAGCAATGCTAAAACAGGTTCTTATGTTGTTGTACATATTTCAAAGCCCTAAGTCCTCACTGATCACTCTGGGTCTAGGATATAAGGTAATTAAACACAACAGAGCCAGAACACTAAAACAAGTTTCAACATGTTTCAACAATTTTTTTTTTTCAGTAATGCTATCCAACTGAGCCAACAGGTGTCGTTTTCGTTACAAATAATAAGGGAATGCTAGCAATTACTGTACTTTATTTTTGGTGACAGCAAAGAAAAGAATTTCTTCCTAAATATATTAACCCTGTTTTTGTCCTACAGGACTAAAGCTGATGGAAATACATTTCTTACAAACACTTCCTCACACCTTTAGAGCTGTTTATGAGGAAAGAGTTATTACATTAATTATCCTGTCATTCTGAAATTTAGATCATGTAACAATGTCCAGTATAATATCCTAAGGGCACATTATATATTCAGATAAAGATTTTTTATTATTATTTCAAAAAAAGCCCCTTTATTTTTAGCAAATTTGCATAAGTTCTTGTCATTTTATCTAATTTGGTTCTTTCATGGAGCCAATCCATCACTTGGTTACTAAGATAGCTTTTGCAATTGAACACTGCTTTGCCAGGGAGTGTATGCATATTTTGTATCTTCTTGAAAACAGAGTTTAAAGAATAGTGTGAATTCCCTGGAAAGCCAGCTGTAGAGAGATGAAGCCAAAGTCTTTGTTAATAAATGTCACAGTTTAATAAAAAATAAAATAAAGGGAGAAAAATTACAAGCTATATAACTAAGAAATTCCATTAGAAGGGCAAAGAACACATCACATTTCACTGATGAGACAAAATACAATTTGTTTGTTCTTGCCTGTTTAGATTATATAATCTCTCATAAACCAACTTAATCTACTTTAGTGTATGATTTTGCACAATCAGTTTTGATAAAATATTATCTAACACTAGATGTACAAAGATACTTTTTAGACAACAAACAAAAGACGGCATTACTTGTTTTGCATAGAAGACTGCAGGAAGTTCACATAGGATTAAACCCCACCTTAATTCCCCAACACTTTGAGTATTGTGGATAGTTAATATTTGCATGCTTCTATCTATCTGTTAAATGTTTCTGTGGAACTTCTCCTGATATTCCAACCCCATCATAAACTCTTATACATGAGGTTAAATATCTGAAGTAGTTCAAGAGTCCTCTAAGCAGAGAACAATAGAATTTCATGTCTTTGTAGCAATACTTTAGTAGTAGGAACACTTCATTCAAACAAGAAAGAGACCAGGGAAATGAAATCCTACCTCACATGATATGAAGCTGCCTCTTCTAGGGGGGCAATCTTGGATTCTCAGCCATTTCAGCCTTAGTATCTCAGTTCAAATACGTATCTGGACACAGCTTGCATAAGAGTCATTTCTGAGGCACTGTTTGAAGCCCTTCTCCAAAAGCTTTATTGTTCCCATCAAAATGGTTTAAAGTCCATAGAAGGTCACACAGTTAAGTCACCTTTTTGGAGGGCCAAGGGACAGCTGGTAGCTGAGAAGCTGAGTAAAAAGAGGTCTGCCGTGGCAAAACAGGGCTGAGCTTCACTGAGTACATGTCCATAAGGAACCAAGCAGAGAGTTTGCCTGCACTTTTCTCCCCAGGAGACCTTGCAAAAGCACTTATGTGCAAGGCAGAGAATGTCACTTGCACTTGTGGCTTTGACATAGGGGAGAAGACAGCCTAAAAACAGGTGAAGTGAATAAAGAGCAACATCCTCCTCAAAGTTTTAGCCTTCTTTTTTCCTTGTGGTTACAATCTGTTTTGGAAGCCTTATACCCAGTTGAAAGTCTGTGCCTGAGAAGCTGACATGGAGCAGCTTAAAGGCCATTGGCTTCAGCTGCATCTTGGCTGTTGGTTTATCCACAAGAAAGGCAAAATATATGCAGGGAAAAAACTATTTAAAGACAGAATTTTAGTCTCTAAGGCTGTCATGCTGAATGGATTACTGGACAAGAGTTATTAGGAAGCAGTGGTCATCTACAGAGAATATGTCCAGGTACCCCTTTCCGCCAGAGAAGGGGCAAAAAAGCACTTTCATGCTCGCAACACTATGGGTTTGCAGCAAGATGAGGGTGGATATCCTGTGTTGCATGCAGGAGAACCAGGAAAAATCTTTTCTGTCAACATTACTTCAGTGGAAAATGTAAAGTGAGACTGTTAATGCATTTTTTATTCCTGAAAAAGGTAGCCAATAAGCACCAAAAAAAACCCCAGAAACAAGAATAACCTCCACCAAATCAGAAATATGTCCAAGAATGTAAACAGCTTAGAGTGCAAGTTACTGATTTCATAGTCATAGGCAGGGGCTTTCAACAGGCCTTGGACCCATATGAGAGAGAACCTCATACAGGAAAAGGTGGAGAGTAAGGAAAGTCTCAAAAGAAGAATTTTTGATATTATGTGCAAGCTTCCCACAGCAACCTCTGGAAAACTTCCAGCTGGGGGCAGAGCATATATTCAAGCATTTTACTATCACATAACCAACCTGTGTTTTAACACATCCATAGCTCTTTAGTCTCCCTGCTAACTTGGCAGAGAACTTGTAAATTACTACTAATTCAGAAAATTAATCTCAGAATATGAAGCTGTACCATATTAAAATTTTTTCTCTCCATAATTTCATGGTGTACAATATTAAAATAATCTTTTCTGTCACCAAATCTAAAGAAAGAAAGCAGATTGACTACTGTCTTACAGTCCATATTGCTTCGGGTCACCTTTTACAATGAAGATGTAACAAAAATTAATAAACAAAGTTCAAAAATCTTTATTTCCGACTGATGGTCAATTTGCAATTATACGAATAATTAATAAAATAATTTTAAGAAAAATCAGTATATGTAAATGCAGACCAAACCCATCCTACATTAATAAATATTGAGCTACATAATACCCTTGAACTGAGTACTTTTTTTTTTGTCAGGAAGGCAAGTTAATTGGTATTCTGACCTTTACTTTTAGTGCTGACCTGAGGCTAGCAGGAAGGACAGTTGTTCTGGAAGGAAGTCTGCAACAAGATGTTAAAATTTCTATTGTCTCAAGCAGTCATTTACATACTTAGTCAAACAGCCTGAACAGAACTAAGCCTGGCTGTGACTGCCAAGTGCACTGTGGCAATGTCAAGGACTTCTTCTATTATTTATATTTTTTTTTGTTCAATTTAGCTGATGTTTGTTTTGCTGAGACCTGATCTCACTGGAAACTGTTCCATTTATCCAGCGACGACAAAGTTCAGAGACCGTACATGCATAAGGGGTGGCAATCAGTCAGCAGAGGAGAGTTTTGTGCCCAATCAATACCCCCGGTACTCACCAACAAGCAGGATAAGCATCATCTCCCCTTCCCCCATCCCCCATTAAATGTACTTGCAAAATGTGCACGTCAGTGATGGAAATGTTATCACAGCACAGGTCAGTAAACTATTGATGGGACTAAGCTATGTTTGCTGATGTGCAGGGAATGATGTGTGGCAGTTTGATCTAGCAAGGGGACTATTTTGTATGCCAAACACAACTGTCTGCTCTGTGTTGTCTTTTTGGTTCACTTTACAATGCTTCAACGTCAAAGCTTCAGCAGATATGGGATCATATTGTAGGGATATCTGCAGCACAGGTTTAAAAAGAATAAAAAAGAAAAGGTATTTTGTAAATTGCAATGTTCTAAAAAATTAACTTCTAGTTTATCACTCCTTAGAGTGTCAGAGCCTGCATACTGCTCTAACTTCATCATGTACACAAATGATGACTTGCAATGACTAGATAGTCAAGTTTACTAATGTTCTAATTATGTCAGTGCAAATTAGATATACAGTACTGTAAATTGCTTTGATAATGCCTGTAGGGGACTACCAGCAATGGGAGAAATATCAGGTTAGACATTTGGGTCACAGTGTGTCAACCTTTCCTAACAAAATTGGACTTTTTCTTCAGATTTTAGATTTGTCATAACATAAGTTTTAGATCATAAGTTCAATTTATTTCAGGGAGGGAAAAAAAATCAAAACCTTTGGGAGCAATTTTATATAATAGCACTATATAATGTATAATTTAATAATGTTTCTCCCCACGCACATGTCTGGTTCTCTCTTTCTATGCTCTGTGTACTGCTGAGGTATGGACAGAAATTTCTTGAAACTGCAGCCTTCCAGAGTCCACCCCACCACTGCAGGCTTGCAAGAAGATCACTTCCTCTCCTTATGCATGGACCAAGGACTAGTTAAAATGGAAGCTCATATTCTTGCTCATGTGGCTTTGACAGAGAAAGTAAAAGCCATTCTGATGTACTTCTGAGAAACTGGCCAACTCCAAATATTTCCTGTATACTACTGAATAATGCAACAGGAGTAGCAACGGGACAAACTGTATGATGTAGGTATTACAAAGCCCACCCACCATATGCCACCAGGAATTCTGTGCCTTCCAAAACCTTCTCTTCAGAAGAAAGTGATTTCACCACCCTCATCCTCAACTAACTTTTCTGCAAGGGGTACAGACTGGAGTTCTAAAATATAGACTCTCTACAGTGCACATATCTTACATTTATACACACGTGTTGGTAGGCATGTGTGCATGCATATGCATATACCTGTAGTCACACTGTATACAAGCATTTTCTACTACACACTTGTGATAAATCCTAGAGAAAAAAAAAATCACTTTATTACTTTATGACATCACCTTCCCACTGATTAACGAAACTCGGCCTCTGAGACACATTCACCTGTGTTGGCATGAAATTGAACCAGCACTCCAAAAAGGGGTTTCTGGGGCAACAATTTCACTCTGTGTAAAACCACACATGACTATTGTTACTAGATCTGCTAATGGCAAGACAGCAGCAGATGGTATTCTCCAGACAGATGCAAGAGAGCTATGCCTCCTCAGCTAATAGAACATAAGCCAACTTGAAGCCAAAAGTCCTGCGAAAACATAAGTGCAATCCTGAGCCTGAAATAATAAGCCTTCTTGATATTCAGCATATATTTATTTTGGCTGTGCTGGGATTGCCACAGCTTTTATAGTGTCCTGCCACTTCATCTGGGGCTAGAGCAGAGGCTGTGCCTACTGCAGTCTCCCATATAGATATGGATGAGAAAACTGTTTAGCTACACCCATGATGACAAACTAAGCAGGCCAGCTCTAGGATGTGATGATACACATTGCTGATGCTCTCTTGACACAAGTTTGGCCTCTACTGACTAGTTGCACCCAGAAAATACCCAGTGATAATTTGAGAGAGTATCACGGATCAAGAGCCACCCTCAGCAGGCAAAAGAGACCAAGCCATTCTGTTTGGGGAGAAGGGAAACAAGAGAGGAAAGGCGGGAAATTAACCACATGGAAAATGCTGTGCTATGCCTTTTATCTGAAGGGACAGATGAAAAGATTTTCTTCATCTATTTGCTATAAAATACAGAGCCTCTGAATTCTACTTTCCAGACTCTGATCTCACAGTGAAAGTATGAAGAATATGAAGATTCAGCAATACAACAATCCTTACAAATACAATATTTAAAGCAGTTATTTAAGTGAACATTCATATAATTATGCCAAAGGAAAGGTATAAGAAACAGATATGTGAGAACATTATAGGGCCTAGCCGTTATTTTGCTCCTGGATCCCAAATGTATCTTATTTTGATGGTCTGGGATGTACTTCATATACAGCTGAAACTCTGTAAAAATGAAGTAAACAGAATAAGATGGAAAGCAATAAATCAGGCCATATAGCTGTTGTGTTGTATCTTCTTTATACAAAGCTGTCTATATCTCTGAGTTGTGGTCACTGCTTTTTGGCTGAAGTTCCTGTTCATCCTGTATCTTTCTTCATCTGCCCAGTTTCCTCATCTTTGTTTTAAGAATTACAATAGGAAAATCCAAGTAATCTTGTTCTTCCTGGAGGGTGGGCCAGATGATCCTTAAGGGTGGTCCCTTCCAAATCACAGCCTTCTTTGATTCTATGTCTCAGCTACTCTCCTGTATAAGACAAGGTTTACAAAATGACCCATTGAAAAAGAAACAGTGGGTGGGTTTATTGGCTTTCAACAGATGGCTAAAAGGGACATCATGGAAAGCATTTAAATGCTCAAAAGGGTATTGACTAAATGTAAACTATACACATCTCAAGTGTTCACATAGCCCAGACTCGGGTTTTAGGGAGAACATGGAGAAAATAAATTAAATCAGAATATATATCTCATGGAAAAAGTGGGAAACATTAAACTCAATTCAAGTAGCAGTAGGCAGAAATAACTTACATATTATGGTATATTTGCTGACTCTGTGAAATTTAATAGAAGTAAATTTACCAACTGCCAGACACCACCCTCTGAAATCTATTGCTGTGATCCAGAACATAAATTCGACTCCATATGCAGTCAAATGGCAACTGTAAGAAGCCTACACAGTGTAAAGAAAATTGTACAGATGTACTTTCACAAAGAAAAGCTGAGGATTATGGTGGAAAGCAGAGAAGTGGCCTTACTGTGTTTCGAAAGGGTTTTTTTACAATTATGTTCTTTCTGTTCTCAAACTTACACCCCCAGCCCCCTTTCTCCCTACTTCACTGGACTGTCTAAAGCTCTTCTTTTATGTGAATGCCTTATATATATGGTAACTCACATTTTAGAATAGGCATGTGTCTTTTCCTCAGAGTAGGTTCAATTTCTTTCTCAAAATTATTTACTTTCATTACAAAAGAAAAACAACTAAGGAGCATGTTATCAATATAATACTAAGAAACTCACAGAGTGAGTTTTCTTCAGATAACCTGATATTGGGTACAGAACAACTTTTGATGGAGAAGAAGGAATTAAATGTGGATTTAAAAGGGAAAACATACAAAAGAAAATAAAACAAACAAACAAAAAAAAATCAAACAAACGAAAAATGCTGCATAAATTGCAAAATTTCCCTAGAGGAGAAAAGAAAGAATGGAAAGTTACAGTCTTTATATTCACTGCTGGATCATAAACAATATGAAGACTTTTTAAAAATTAATTTTGCTGGATCTGCACCTTCATCTACTATAAAATTACTGTAGTCTGTTAAATACATAGGGGAAGACCTGTGATAAACAAGGTACTTTATCAATGTACCATGCTCTGTCTTGATATGTTTCCTTAAATAACTGCATAGTAGACCTAGGTAGTGAGGTTACCAGTTAAATTCCTTGCGGGATTGCAGGAAAGGGCCACGAAGGCAGTGAAGGAAAGAATCACAAGGATAAACAGTTAAAGTTCTGTAATCCATGTGCTAAAAGGAGTTCTGAACTTGATGTAATTGTCCATCACTTGGTGCCAAGTAATTATGATTGCTAAGAAGATTTCACTGGCATTTTATTTTGGACTAAGTGGTACAAATTCACATCTTGCATAGGAATCACCCCAAAATAATTTCAGTAACTGTTTGGTATCACACTGCTCTGTGCTTCTGGTTTCATACCAGAGTCCTGAACAGGGCTGCAAAAACCAGGATACAATTTATACACTTGCCATCTGTGCAGGGTATGACTGTCATAAAAAATGCACAAATACCTTCTGGGGTGAGATTTCTTGGTGGTTATTGCATAAGGGATACATATTTAAATGCACACTTTAATCTATATGGTTCTAATCCAGAATTGCTGGAAATCAGTTCAGGAGGAATCCCATATTTTGCCAGGCCCTTGCATTTAGCTAGACTGGCCCAGTTCAGTGATTTTGAGACTCTATTCCCAGCCACACCATTCTACTACTCAACCCCTGCCTTTCATCTATAATTACCAGGGCAAAGTGTTTGAAAACAAACAAACAAACAAACACAGAATAAAAGCACCTATCACTCCCAAAATAAATCATCATTGATTACTTGAATATTGAAGATATTGCACTTCAAGGGGAAGGAAGAAGAAGTCACTGTGATGAGTACCTGATCTGTTTTCTGTTTACTGATTAGTGGAATGTGAAGCTAACCAGAAAAGTAAAAAAAAAAAAATTAAATTAAAAGGACACAAAAATCCAGAAATTTTTAATACATCATAGGCTCAGGATTTGCATTTTTTTGAGTGAATGTGATGTGGGGAGGCACTGAAGCTTGCACAACCTCACAAAAAACAACCCTACTCCAAGGAATGTTCTGCCCAGCCAGAGTGCTGCTGTCTGACTATATATGGACTGCTCCTGTGTCAGAAAGTGGAGTGCCTTCTATAATTAACAGATAACTCTTTTTTGATAACATGCCAAGAAAATAATAACTTTGCTACAGCAAAATGTAAAACTCTGTCAAAGGGAGGCATCTATCTGTTTCCACAAGTCCCATGGTGATTAGTTTGGCCCTAATTAACAGCAGCTTTCTAAAGTGAGAGATAATTGCTGGCACACATAACGTAGATTTCAATAGCTAAAATGAGCAATAACGAATATTCACTTTGAAGCTTGCCTGACAGAATGCTTAGACTAGAAAAAGTTAAAGTAGTACCTTGACTACAGCTGATAAATGAGATTCCTTTACTGTCCTTCACTTTCCATCAGTATTTCAGCACTATCACTTTTAATGCTTCAGGTCTGGAGCTTTGTCTATTAAAGTCAGAGATTTATGGCAAGTGAGAAATGTACATATTAAAAAGGTAAAAGGAGATTCAGATTATATCCTTTTCTGACCATTATAATTAATAGCTGGATCTTCAGTTGTACCTAATTGAACGGAGGTCAGTGTGTTGCCATGGTAATGTCCTAGCCAAGCAATTTTACCCATTTTCCAGTCTACTGCCCCTTTGCATAACCACAAGTTATAAAATGTTTTAATTGCAAGATTTGCAAATGATGCAACATCTGGACTGCAGATTTCCATATAAAGGAAGAAGATTAATGGGATTATTAACATATCTCTGCAAACCCTTGAAGTGCTGAATATAATTACTGAACACCAGCATTTTCACTGATCATCTGTGTGACATGTTGGAAATCCATATAACTAAGGAAGAAAATTGCAGATGTGTATTTTCCTTCCTCTATGCCACTAGTAATTAGAAGAAGTGTCATTCTATTGCTCCCTTGGAATAATAGAGAAATATCTTCAGTCACTTCACCAAAACAACAATATAACATATTTCCTTGCCCTGTTGTTTCATTTGGTTAGATTTGAACACAAGTCATGTTAGTGAACCTTAAATTCTGGTTAGTGATTTCTGACCTCCTTATTCCAAAAACACACCAACAAATATCAAGCAACCAGCTTTTCATTCTGTGTATATCTAAGCATATTTTAAAAAAAAATATATAATTTCCTTCTAACTAATCAAAATCAAATTATTCCCTGAAAAAAAACTCAATGTATACACATGGGGTTCTAACATCACTCAAGAATCTACAGTAGTTGCATAAGAATAATAAAATTATTTATAAGAAAGGAAAAAAGAATACTTGCATACACAGGGAAAAAGAAAAGATAATTTGAATACACTGTTTGAAATACCAACTATGAAGTCAATGTATTTATATCCTGATGGACTGAAGAAAGTAGAAACTTGCTCCCCAGTTGTTCTTGAGTATGGCAAAAGAGCCAAGAGCTCTCTTGTCATAAAGGCTACAGATTCTGTTCCTTTGCAAAAGCAGCAGAAAACTATTTCTCCTTTTCTCAGAATGCAACAGAATGGTCACGTAAAAGGCACAGGTGGCTACCAAAACCATGTCAAAGGCAGTGGCAAATAGAAGTTTCATCTAACTTTCCCCACTTTCCTTCAGCTATTGAAGAACTTGGCAAAGTTTTCAACAGAAACCACATGACTTAGTAACCCAATTTCCATTACTAGAAATGGCTTAGATAATGAAGTAATTCCAATTTAGTTTCCTAAATAATTTTAATGTTTAATTTCTTCAATAGTCAATTAAAAAAGTATAAAATTGAAGACTCAGTTCTGCAACAGTTTAAATTTCTGGGTACTAGGAACTCAGGTATAGCTGTATGTTTGTGTCAATATGCAAAATTTGTCTGTACATTTGTGATGGGATCTACCATGTACCATTGGAAGTATTTTTCCATACTTACTGGCACTAACACCATGGGGCTAAGAGCAATATTTCTATCCAATGTAGAGATTAGGACTTTTAAAATATTTTCCACTCATAGGACTTCTCACAAATGTTGTCTAATACCACCTCATTACAATACAAGAACTAGTCACTTATACTGATGTAAATTTAGATCACGTCTGAAAACTTTGAGAAAGCCTCAGATTTACCAAGCTAACGTGAACTCCTCTTGCCTTGGTGCAAAGTCTTTGTGAGGGACACAGAATCACTCTATTCTACATATCTGCAAAACAGCCCCCTTTCCTGACTGGAGAAATCATCTCCCTTTGAAATATTTCCTTGACAAAAATTGCAGGATATTGTAAATTACGTTTTTCCTAGATTTTCAAAAGTAATGACTTAACAACTTCTGGACTCTACAGAATAATGAAACAATTTTAACATTTCCAACATGCCCACTGATGTAGATCTTAGTGATGCCTTTTGACGATTTCCCTGATTTCAAAATGGGGTGGATTGACCCCGGCTGGATGCCAGGTGTCCACCAAAGCTGTTCTGTCTCTCCCTTCCTCAGATGGACAGGGGAGAGAAATTATAACGAAAGGCTCAAAGACTGGGACACTGGCAGGGAGAGATCACACTGACCTTGGTAACACAGACTAAATATAATCTTCAGAATCAGTTGGTGTTTACGTGAACGGGTACAAAGTTCAGGAAGAGAAATAGAAAAAAATGATGTGAAACAAAATTACAAAAATAATATCAATTGAACTAATAAAAAGGAATGAAAATTATAAGAGCAACTGTAAAAATAGCATTAAAATTATATCCAAAAGATTTGGGACATGCCTAATGTGATGCAAAGAATCCTGTATGTGTGTCATTGTGCTCACATCATGATGGACTGTGCAGTCATGATAAGAGCCATGATGGAGGAAATGTATGCCTGTGAGCAGCCTCTGCATAATCAACACCTTTTTTTGAGCTAATTCTTTTACCTAACTAATGAGCTGTGCAATTTAACACAAAGTCTAAATGCTGCTGCTGTAAGTAGATTATATGAGTCTTATTTATAATGTATTTCTAGAGACACAAGTGGTTTTAATTCTCTGCAAAAAAAAGACTAAAGATATGGTACTAGTCCCAAAAACCACAAAAGCCACTTTGAATATGACCAGATAAGACACATCCTCTTCCACCTCAAAGAGCCTGCCAGGATATGTCCCAGCAGATGGGACAAATATGGCAGATGAAAAAAAAAGCAAAAAACCAACAACAAAAGAAAACCAACTTTAAAGCATGTTTTTTTACACTGTGCACCTCAGTGGGTGGTATAGGAATATATTGCTTCTTACATAGAACCCAGAGCAAAATATGGACCATAATTATCTTAATGATTTATTATTTCACTAGATCTTTAAAACATAAAATTGAAGCCTACTCAGAAGGCAGGAGTCCAGATCCCATCATGATGTGTCCATAGTAAAAATGAAATCTCACTGAAAACACAGTAGGCTGAGTCCTTCTACCTACCTCCACCTCAATGTGAGGATTTTGGCAGGTTCTCTATTCCACTTATTATCAAGTCAGAAATCATTATGGGATCTAATAAATTGTTTATAACCAAAAGGGTTCCAGATTTAAACTGAAAATATAAGGAAGGGAGGAAAACCAGAGAAAAAGTTCAAATATCTATGGTACACACCCCTATATTTTACATTTCTAATACTTGTGGAGATATCTGGAAACCATGCTTGTGGTACCTGAAGCTTGACATCTAATTATTGAAGCACCAAAAGAAAGAGAAACTCTGGAAGAAGTGTGGCTTAAATACCACTCTTCAATAATTCCCGCTCACAAAATTTCTCTACTCACCAAAAATGAAGGTTGATTGTTACCCTTATTTGAATACAGTATAGGTTGTTCTACTTCTTTCAGTAAAATCAAAAAACTAATATGGGAGTATGGGGCAGAAAATGTGGAAACTATATATGCACGAGACTGATACTCTTTAAATGGTGTTTTAGTACTTAAGCTTTTGTTTCTCACAATGCTTTAGAAAATATTTTTAAATTACATATCATAAATAAATTCTAATCTTATGTACCAAACCTTTTCTGGGTAAGATTATATTTTATAGATAATTTTTTCATGTTCTCTTACATTTTTATTACAGGAATAATTACAAGAAAAGGAGAATGATTAATAAAATATGACTATTCTCCCACTGGCATTTCTGGCCTCATCAAAAGTGTCATTTTTTTGAATAATAGATTGACTCACACTTCAAGTGTGAAACAACACTTGAAATTACCCATGCACATACTGATACATGTCCATATGTTTTTCCATCATTTTTCAAACAATAAGCCAAGGGCAAAATTCTAGTGTAGAAAACCTTCTAGAGCAATTCTTACATGTGTATTTTCCAACAAATGCTCCACATCATTGAATATCACTAGATAATAAGCAGCATACAAAGAATATCTCCAAAACCAGTTTACTTACCAGCATACTGTAACATTAAAAAAAAAAAAAAAAGTATGAAGCATTGCAAACGATACAAGAGAGTTAACTATTTTGCTCCCTGACCAATTCAGACTTGGATTCTTTAGGAGACATCAAGAAAAGGTGCTTATGTACTTCACACTACTTAGCTTCAATTGAAAGTGACAGGATAAAGAAACCCAACAGAAAGAAAGGATAAAATTATTTACCCCATCACCTACTACAGCAACTTCAGTGAAGCAGTAGATACAGACTGGCTTTAGACAGAAAAGGGAATGGAAAATAATCTTGTCTATTTATATTTATCTAATACTATGTTTGCCAGGTATCTAATAGGCAAGGTGTGACATTTAATGATTTCGCAGTAAACATATCAAAAAGTCTATTCTAACATTCATTTACTAAAGGAACAGCCAGCAGTACAATATAATGAAAAATATACTCAAAACACATTTTATTTTTAAGCAGGTTATTTCAAGAGAACAGAAACAAAGCAAGATAAGATTAAAATGAAATATTAAAGTAAAAATTTGGAACACAGCCCATACATCAGTGTCCTGTGGAATAACTAGGAAAATTCCTTTCCTTTACTCTTAGATTATATATATTGTATTATTATAACATTATAATATTATATATTATACCCTATAGATTATAATGCTTCCTTAGCCCCATTTCTCATCCTTCTTTTT
>VZRZ01003364.1:0-16514 GCA_013398175.1 Climacteris rufus | reverse complement strand
TTTTTTGAAGATGGCTGGTTAAAAATGCAGCTTTATGTCTTTCCCACTGGTGAAAGTCATGCCAAGATTTTAACTCCTTACACTAAACCACCTAAGATAAAGTTAAAACTGCATAATGTGCACTGCAATCACTACAGGCACTCCAGACGCTCACTGTGCTGTCCCAGGAACATCTGCTACTTTCTTCTGGGTAAAAACATGTTGTTTGTAACTTCTCTTCTGTCTACCCAGAGGCAGTGAAGGTTTTCCATTTTTTTTAACTCTTATGTGGCAAGTTTTGTGTTGTTTTCTAGTTCCTACCAAGAGCTGCCCCATGCTGCTCCCACTAATTGTGTGAACACTTCCAGACCCCATAATCTCAGTGTGGTTTATGGATGCTCTGCACATCAGAGTACAAGGCAGACTTTTTCAATATTCACACAGAAAACTCATAGCTTGTTACAACACTGGAAATCCCAAACCCTTTCTGAAGGAAAATCAGTTCCAAGCAAGAGTCTAACAAGGGAGACAAGGGACAGGAAGGCTGCTGCACACACATACCAGGATTTTGGCACCAAGTTCCAGTGCCTGGGGAATAGGGTGGAAGCACAAATGCATTTAGCTTCCTACGTGGGAAGCTGCCACATGCAGATTGACAGCTATGATCCCTCTATACTGGAAACAAGCAACACAGGGAAATTTTACCTCTGCTTTGTGAGGAGGACCCTGTTCCTCAGATGATCAGCTCAAATTTCTATTCTTGCTACCAGATTCTAAACCAAGATTTTATTTTTCTAAAAACACTGTAAAAATACTGTTGGGTACATGCACTTATGATGCTAGTTCTTCTGAAATCTAAATATGCAAATACAGTATAATGCATTTTGAGGGAGGTAAACAATGGCAAAATCATTATGTCAGGCCTTCTTTGTGGTGTAAGCCATCTAGTTGAGGCCATCTAGTTGCAGGAGGCCATCCTCATGCAGAGGAGAAACAGTTAAAGCAACTTTTGCTTGGGCATTTCTTTAACTTTATTTGTGAAAACATATTCCAAGCATGTATGTTAAACACAGTAACTTGGCATTGCATTGGCAAGTCTGGTTCCATATCATTTGGATCCCAGATTTCACAACATCTTACGCTCCACTCTTACAAAAATCCAAAGACAGTGTTTTTGTCAAGTGAGAAGGAACGATATTCTGGGAGACAAGTGGCAGAGAATGCACAGCTGGCTGATTTTTTTTTGGAAGTAGATTCCAGGGATTAGGGTGTGGGGTTTGTTTTTTTTACAAAGTGCTGAAGACTAAGAAAACCCTCCATTTCAAGTTTTCTTTATTTCTTCCACAAAATAATAGTTTCCTGATTGCCATGAGACAGCACACCAAAGTATAAAAATACCATAGCAGCTGTGGTGATGGCAACACATGTCATTTCTGTGCGTATGCTGGGATTTTTCTCATGAGACTCTTAAATAGATGCAATGAAGCATTCAATACACACAGTTAATATCTAACAGCAATTCCTTCATGTGTTTATGTGCTATGCTGGCAATATCTGGAATGACTGCCAGCTTTTGCAAATAAAAGATAGGTATGACAATATCCTGCTAGGATTGAAATATAACCCAATCAAAACGGAAGGACTGATTTTGTTTCTGTGGTCTTTGTTTGGCATTCCTTATGGAGAAAGTAATTAATCCAACCAGGCAGGAGGAGGACTATCTCGTGGGATACACAATCCTTTTGTAACTTGATTCAATTATTTTTCTCCTGGCTATAATTCTTCAGTAAATGCTCCACCTTCTCTTTCTTGTCTTTTTATTAACTTTAAAAAAATAAAAAAAGAAACAAAAGAATGAAGTAGAATGACACTGACACTGTCAGTGTGACTGTAAACTTCATGTTGAAAATTCATCCTTCTGTGTATTAAGTCAATTCCTGCTGGAAAAGGGCAGCTGATCCTAGACATTATTCAGCAAGCTCCATTTGTGTGTTCTTTCACTGGAACACATGCTAGTGAGATGGATGATTTAAGTATTACAAACCCTAGTGTTCTCCCTAGGCTCAAGCTCTGCTTTTGTTCTGCAGCTTTCAGAGCATTTCAGAACTAAATCAAAACAGTTGTGGCAGAAAGAAATGGAAGTTAAACCATGTGCGGATTGCCACTCTCTCTCAAAGAGGTGAAAGAGAAGATGCAGGGTAAAAACATGCCTCAGAGCTCACCTAAAGTCTTGAGGAGTAACCATGTCACTGACCTCAGGATCTGGTTTTCTTTTTAGGAATGTAATGGTAACCTCTACTCTGTGCCAAAACAATTTCTGATTAAAAAAAAGAGTCATACTCTTTTTTAAGAGTATGACTCTTATTTAAGCTGATAAATAATTGAAACTTCTATCCTTTAAGTTCCTCCACTCAGAGAATTTGCTGTCTACTATATTCTCAGGCCACAACTTCACTGGTCACACTCGGGCCAATAATCTATTTGACTCCAGCTGATTTTAAAACAGATAGAAAATGATTGCTGGCTTGGGTTTATGCATGTCAACATATATTTCAATCTACTTTGCAGCTAATATTAAATCCATTTAATTATCTTAAATAATACAATAGTAGTATTCTCTTGTGCTTTTTTTCATGGTTTTTTTTTTATTTTTAGGGTTTTTTGGGTTTTTTTGAGAAAGAAGTAGTATTCAAACTTTTCATTTGAAAAAACAACAAACCTCTAATGTACTTCTCCTGTATCAAAGGGCAGACAAGTAACTGTTAAATCTAAAAATAATGTTCTGTATGAGAATGAACGGTCATTTTTTCTGATTTAAGTTTATAAAAATCCACATGTAACATAAATGCTCATAATGTTAAATTGGCACAAGTCCATTCATACCACAAAGGATACTGACACCTTTATGACACTTCTATTACCCTCTATAGCTTTGTGCATTTCATATGAATGAAAAAAATCAGATTTTGATATCAAACAAACAACCAAGTGTGGATGGTCATGCTCCAGAAAACAGTAGCTAAATGTTTTAATAAGCTGCTTTAACATGCAGCATTAATTTTTGCAACTGGGCCCACACAATAGAACCTTGTATGTTTGCTTTGAGAATCACCAAAATTAGGAAGGTTCTGAGCAAAATGATGTGCAAAGCTGCTCATTGCTAGTTTGGGCTGTAAGTCTTAAGTGTTCAGTGATAAAATCACAGCAAATACCATTATTGTAGCCATACTTATTTAGTAAAAAATACACTTTTATTATCTAGCACATCTGCAAACCATCTGTGAATTGATGGGCTCTATTGAAAAAAAAAAATTAAAAGAGAGGGAACACTGAGCTGTCCATGAAAGCCCGTTTTGAAAAACCATAAAAATAACAGGCAAAATTTTGGTTCTCTCTGATTTTTTGATCTTGAAAAGCTCCCTTGGTTTCAGTACAGCTGCACTGATTTTTGTCTGTTATGCATCCATTCCTTAGCATATGTACAGCTTCTGTTATTTGTCTGTCTTTCTGTCTTAAAAAGCTGAAACATTTAAAAAACCCAGCAAAAATACAACCCACAACAAATTCCAGACCAAAGATATCCTACTGAAGCCACTGAAATTGCAATTACTACTTTACCTTAAATCTGTTTATCTTTAAAAATATAAATGATCCTTTAAAATTTTACAATAAGGTTGGATTTTTATGACCATATCTCTGCCTAGAATGTTTTGATATTTTACTATTATTTGCAGATGAATCACAGTTAGAAAACGGTACTCACTAAAGTCTGGAATTTTACCTATGCAGTTTTAGGGGTTTAGTGGGCAGCTACAAAATAAAATAATGTTCTTTCTTGGCACTTCAATCTTGGAAGAAAATAAAACATTTAAATATATGGATGCCAAAACATACATCACAACCAAACGTGATAGTGATTTTGTAATCATTCTGTCTATTTTATTGGCATGCTACATTTCTGAGGGGTCTGCGAGGAATGCAACTCAATGACAAACTCAGCTCTGTCTATGAAAAATCAATTATTTTGATTGGATTTTTAAAAGGCACTTCAATATGGTGCCATTGCACATCACTTATGAGGTTGAAACGCACCAGAGCACAGCATTTCCCACTTAGCAGGCCAAGAAATTATTTCACTGCATTTCAACTACAGTTTTCAGGTGGAGGAAGGAGGACCATTGTCCTGATTCACAACCAACCTTCCTGAAAGATTCCTTGCTAAGCATGCACATCACCCAGAGCTCACTTGGGCTCCCAATTCAGGGTCATAATTCTGCATACACATGCATAAGTGTTAATTTTCCTGTCAGCTACCCTATTGAAATAATTGATCATTCATAGACAAAATTTTCACTGGCATACACCAGACATGATCCATGAAAGTTTTTGCAAGAACAAGATCAAGGTGTAAATAATTTGCAGAGCAATACATTTCCTTTTCGACAGGGATTTTAAGATTAAGGGTAAACTGAGTCCACATAAAAAAAAAAAAATAGGAGAGGGCTAATGAAGGTCAAGTTCTGAAATACCCAGTCTAAAGTATATATAGGAATTGCAATAAGATGACATAGACAGTATTTGATAGTCAATAAAGGATTAGCATTCAGATTCTTCAATTCACTGTCTGCAGCTCTTAGATATTAGTGCAATAAATCTCGCAAGTATTAAAATGTATGTAAAGGTGGCCTTATTTTTTTCTTAGGTATTGAACCCTTGAAGTTCACATTTTCAAGTTCACTGTAATCATTCAAGAATATAGTTACTGAAAGAATAGATTTTCACACTGCTACATGCCCTTAGAGACTTAAAAAAAATGCCAAGGTTCTGGAAGACTCAAGAGAACTGCTGGCTTGTGCAGAAAACTTGCAGAACAAAGTCCAATCCCCTGTTATTTCAGGTGGCCATCTCATAGAATCTGTTTAAAAATAGGATTAATCTCCATCTTAAACCTAATTAAGTTTTTGGCCCCATGACTCCCAATGGGAGACTCTGTTTTCCATCATCTCATGACCCTGACACTTACACACTTCTTTGTTTTCAACATACATTTTTCTGTGACCATTTTCTAGCTAACAACTTCTCAACAATGTTTTCCCTTAGCTGTTTTTCCATTCTGTTTTTCCTGTTGTGGCAGTTACAGAGAGCAATAGGAAAGCCTCCTATTTTTTTTTTTTTTTTTACATTTTGTCAAGACAATATGCTTCATTTTCTCCTCTTACCATATTTCTTATCTCTAGTCACTGTAGTAGCTTTACTCTGCATGTCTTCTTGTCTGGAGTTTCCTTTTTCTGAACCTAGGTGAAGAGGACTGTGCACTGTGTTCCAGTGAGAGCCTGTCGTGCACAGTGTCAGAAATACCTGTCAGAAACATCTATAACCTACTACTATCATAAATAGTCACATCCTAGGGTCCCATTGTCAGGGATATGTCATATTGATAGCTCAAATATCCTGATGATGCTCAGAGGAACCACACATCTCGTCCTCAGATATTTCCTTCTTGTCACAGATCATGAAGGTCTTTCCATGTAATAACTCTGTCAACAGAAAAACTTTCCAGTACATTCTTGTTTTTAATACTGAAAATATTAAATAATGCTGATCCAAATTCTTGCTAATGAATGTATGATTTTTCTAATTTACCCATTATTATTTGCTTTTGATTCAGTTTCTAACTGCTTTACGATTGCTCTGTTAAATCCCTGTCTTCCCATGCTTCACTAATTATTTCATATCAAATGTTTTAGTGAACCCAAATAAAGCATGCAATAGAACTCAATTTATAAAATCATTTTGTATAATACGTTTCTATAACTTTTACCATCTTTTTCCCTTAATGTTTTTTATTTCATATATTTTAATCTATATTTGTTCCAGAGCCTTAACTACATTGATATGCAACCAGCAGGTCTGTTTACTTTCATGTCTCTCCTATTGAGTTCTTGGCTCTTCATAGTTCACCTGCTTGCAGAAGTTAATTTTCTTCGTTTTCCAAACTTCGTCTCTGTGTAAATATTTATCCTTTCATTTAATTTTGGCTGAATGAATTAACAACTGCTCAATTAGATACTACTGTGGCAATAGTCATAGAAAATTAAATAATTAAAAAATAAAACCTATAGAACTCATTGATAATTTACTGAAGAAATCTGTTGCCTGCCACTTGTAAGCTTGTGTTACCATTTCTTTCAACAGTAGCAGGATACAATGTATTTCAGAAAAGTCAAGATATTTTACTGACCTATTGGAATGAAACCGTTCCCAATATTTATTTTATTAATAACACCATAGATGATTCATATTTATATTCAGATCTGTCCTGAGAGAAACACCAAAACCTTTCCTGTCACTATGCTTCCCCAAAGCAATCCTGAGGTTCTATTTGATTCATCCTTCCGCTACTCCACAGTCAATAATGATGTAATATTTTTACTCAAACACTTTGCTTTATTTCTGTTTTCCTTAACAACATATCCCACTGTATTTTTATTGTCCCTAAAGACAACCCTACTATGCAGCATGATTGGGGCAAATCTGATTTTTTCTGGCCATCAGAGCTGAAATGTCTTCTTGGAACACTTACAAACAAAACCCAGATAAGTTCCATCACTTGAAGATTTTTGTCTTTTACTTTTCCCCTATTCCCTTATTGCCTACCACATGAGGACCAGACCCCAGCTAAAAAAGTGCTGGACCCAGAAGCGCAAAGATAAATGAGCAAGACAACCTTCCATTCCCAGCACATCCCAGTCACAAGTTCACTCAGAATACAAACAGCAGTCCTTCAACACAAAGTCGGCCTCATTCTTCTGATCCCACCTCAAATCCTGCATTCTAAATTAAACTTTTGGCTTTTTGTTTTTAGGCTTTGGTCAGGACATATGGATGAGTATTTTCTGATTCAGTTTTCTAGAGGAAATAGGCAGAGCATTACAACTCCATGTGTTATTGATCCAGCTACTGATCTAGTAAATTTAGCACCTTATTTTATCTCTTACATTCATTTTCTCGTCTTGCATCTTAAGCTAAATGCAAAGATTGTGCAGTCACTGCTGAGTCTCTCCTCCCATTCCTTAAATTAAAGCTGTTCTTATCAACATTACAGAATCTTGCAGTAATGCTAAATCTTTAGACATCATCAGAAATTATCAGTTCAATCAGAGATTAAGAGAACTGTCTTTAAAGAGAATATAGTGCCATTGGGATTTACCAGTCAGAATTAATTATATAACAAATTGTGTCAAATGACATTGGGAGTCCTAAATTTATATTTCTATGTTGAAAAAAAATAATAGCAACACCAAAAGATTATGTTCTATAAAACTGTCAACTGAATAAGAGGAAATACCAAGCTTAGAAATACTTTAGAAGCAAATCTTGAGGAGAAAACATATTAGGAGCAACCATGTCTGAGAGTTACATTCTGAATGACCTCTGGAGAATGCATGCTGCTCAAAACAGAGTTAAGTACATGTCATCTAGCAAATGGAACCATTACAGAGAGACATTATACATACAGTGACACAGAAACATATTGGTTGCTAATTCCACACCCCTATTTATGGCTCCAGAGGTGAGAAGATCTTCTGTACAGAGTAAATGTGCCTCATCTTTGCTGAGTGCAGCAAGGGCCTCTCATTTCCCATATGGATGAGGGAATGGCTTCCACAAAGATATCCCCACTGCTTGCACCAGCTTTTCACTGACCTTCTCAGGGGTGCCTTAGCAGCACTAATGTGGGTGGCAGAAATGCATTCTGCCAGGCATCTTCCAAAGAAGGAAAAGGGCGCTGTTTCAGAGCTGTATCATTTAACTTTGCTTACATTTCCATGCCCCAGGATTTATTCAAGGATTGCGTAGTGACACACTCTGTTGTGCAGTTAACATGACCTTATTTTAATCTGCTGTAGAAGTGAAATCTGTTCCAACACTTGAAGTGTCTTGGAAAACACTAAGTACTAAAGGAAGTATGAAAACTTCCTTATAATTACGAAAATGTGATTGAAAATGGAAAGGAAGTCTGGAATTTGTTGCTGAAACCAGTTTGCTTGATATATTTTGAAAATGAACAGTGGCTCCATAGACCACAGTGCTCCCAAGAGGCAAACCCATAGTCAGGAATAAATAATTACATATTTTAGGAGATTTTCCCTGAGCAAGCTTGCCATCACATCTCCTGTGTTCACTGCAGTGTTTGGGGTTGGTATGAAGATCACGTAGCTTGTCTGTTTCCAGAGACTCTTACACAACCCAGTACACCAGCCACATCTTGATTGTGAATTGTTTCTCACTTTTGACACTCTAAAGGGGAGCAGAAGTGTCACATTATATGTAAGGATGACTGAGACATTTGTGGTTCAACCTGCATGCTAGAGGATCCTTGTTAAATGGGGAAGGCATTTATTCAGTCCCATTCACTATTCATATACACTGGCTAAAGTAATGATGTTATAAATATTATGCTCATGTATTCAGGCCATGTTATAAAGGGAAGCCATTTTAAGCCATTGGATGTGAAAAGAAGAAAAGATTTCAACTAGTGTTTTATTACCGTAAAATTATGATGGAATGATTAAAAAGGGATGGCCTGATCATTTTATGGATAGATTTTCTTCTGCTTTCCGGAATGTTAATTCTAAAATAATGTATTTATTACAGACCACTTCTACTCACATACTTAATTAGAACACCAATTAAACTGTGCTGTGGAAAACACTGTGGAAAATACACCCTCTGCTGGCTCCTGAAAACATGTTATGGAACAGAAGTTTGGAACTTTTCTGAACTATCTTCCCTGAAAATATGCATATTTAATTTTTAAACTATTTTAATTTCTTGTCCAGAAAGAAAGCTGAAAATTAATAACTTCACTTACAAAAATATGGTTTCTTTTAAAAGAGTAGCAAAAGATGTTTTAAATACCAGAATTTCTGAAAATACACAAACCAGAAAAATGTATTTTAAAAATACAAAGTACACTGTTTTAAAAAAGAACAGCATATTGATGCAAAATAATACCTAACAGATCCTTAATTGTGAATACAGGATAATGACAATGGCCATGAATACAAATTGATTAGAAATGCCTCCTGTATTTATGACAGGCAACAAACTTAGCTTTGATTCAGTAACCCTGCAGAAAGGACTTTATAGTCAAAAGAGAAAACTAAGTGCCTTTGGAGCATCTCAATTTGATTCCTAAAATATAGAGGTGTGACCTTCCTGCACCTTCCTATTTCAGCAGGACAACACAATTTCTGAAGTTAGCACAGACCTAGTTTTCTCCCCAGCCTGTTGTAAGTTGGGAAAACTGAGCTAGCTACTTTCATTACCTGATGGCACAAATAAGACAGCCAAGTTACCTACTACATGGTGTCACAGATTTGCTCTGTAGCAGTAGTTCACACATTCGGTGCCTGCCTATTTTCCACCACAGTATAGCCCCCTTTTGAAATCCATAGGCAATGTGCAGCCACCTGAGGAATTTCCTTTTCCAGTTGGTCACCTTGGTGCAGAAGGGGGGACGGGTCTGAAACCTTTGCAACCAAGCAGAGATTCTGCTTAAAGGAATACTCCAACTCCAGCGGAAATTTCAATTTTCAAAGAGCCCCAGGGCTTCTGCTGGACCAACTCCTGCTATTTAACAACTGGTAGCTAAGAAAGGATGACAAGAGGAACTCCTGAGACATGAGTAACCCCTGCTGAAACACACTGGCAGACTGACTGATGTCACTCTAGAGAGCTGTCGTGTTATGACTGCACCCTCCTCAATGGGCTGTGCAGCTGAAGACACTGGCTAATGACGTGTTACCACTTAATGATAATGGTCTTCATGGAGCTTCTCTTTAATGATGTGTGTTACTTTATAATGATAATGGTCTTCTTGGAGACAGACTATAACTTTAATAACACAACCCCACTGAGGAGGTTATACTCAAAGCATTACAACTCTTGTCCATGACCTCTGTGAGCAGCCTGCTTGTCGGTGGGTTGTCATCAGAAAGAGCCCTCAAAGAGAAAAATAAAATTAAAGTGAGAAGGCATAAACCTTCCTAGATTATGGGGAAAATATTCCACAGAAAGATTAATATTTATATATTGGTATAATATTTTTATATAGTTTATAGGCTATATACATTTTTTTATATTTATATAAAATAATCTGGTTTTCCTCTACTAGGATTACTTCTTCAACTTAAAAAAAGAATTTAAGGAATCTTAGCTTTCTTTTTACAACAGCAAGATATTATGGTGTTCAGCTGGGAGATGAGAGCAAATTGATATGAGCCTCACTGGAAACTTGACCTTTTGCTTGTTGGAAAATCATGAAGTGACACAAGAGATCTTTTGTGCTGATTTTTCTCCTCCATTGCTCATTGAACATTTTGGCCAGATGTGGAGGGAGGCTCAATAGTTCCCAGTACTTTCTGTAGATTCCAAGTCTCAAAAACTACAAAATAATTGTAATTAGCAGAACTTTAGACAGTATAATAATAATATAGACTGCATAATCCATAAAGATTTCCAAGCATGTTTAATTTGACATGATGCATGCCCTATCATTATCTTTTAAATAAAGGGAAAAAAGCCAACTCCAATAACTCCCAAACCTATAAACACCTCTCCCCATGCCCCCAACATTCAAGTCATAACAGTTAACTAGATGGGAGAAAAGACTTGCAACTGACCTTTTTCTAAAATCCAACTTCAGGTTTGAGACTGAAATCTACCTGTTGCCCCTATACCCCAAAGTTTTACCTTCCAATGTTTGTAGGTGTCTTCCCTGTGACATAAAACTCAAAAATCATGATGGTGTCTGAAAGATTATTTCACAGCATTTCTGTACCAACCACACACAGGAAAAAAAAAACTGGACAATATACTTAAAATAAATGACCTGAAGTGAATAAGAAGTGACCTTAATTCCTGTCCTTGCCACATTTCTGAAATAGCGTGGTCATCTAATTATGCATTATTTCAGCTGCATGATAATATTTGTCTAACAAGAATATTCAGGTGACTCCTTCAACATGCATTAATGTCAATGGAAATTATACAGGTAATCTAATAAATCCCACAATTCAACCAAGACAGTATTACAATGTGGACATGCTTTTCATATTTTAAATAACTTATCTACTTATTGAAAAAACAACATATATCTAATTATTAAAAAAATATATACTTTTGCCTTTTGCTTATAGGAAATATACTATAAAATAGTTTCATATGAGAAAATATATCTCTCCCTTGAAATAGTTGCTGTTATACACTTTCATTAGAAATTAAAAGGACTGGAAGGCACTGGAAACCAAATGACATGGGCAAAGATGCAATAACTAGCCTAGCTACTTTAAGAATTTTTCAGGCAAAACCAAAATAAATTTGGCATCAGTGAACATCTCTTCCATATTCAATGTAAGTCCCTCTCCATAATTTTGGACATAGTTTACTTGGATAGAATTAATTTCTCTTAAATTTAGACACATGTAGCAAAGACAACTATACCTGAGCTAGTCATCAATGTCAACTCCCTTCTTCCTTTTATGTATCCTCCTTTTTTTATGTTTAAACTTTCTGCATCTAAAAGACAGACCATACCATATACCAACTACTTAAATATAGTAACCATGGTGGAAAAAAAAAGCCCATAACTAAGTCCACCCATGAAAAAACCCAGAGATTTTCACTCTTTTTAAAATTAATCTCTTTTACTAAAAAGAAATTCACTTGAAACTGAATTTTCTTTCCTGTTACTAAATAAAATCAAGTGAGTGGCTGAAAAGTTTTGTGTACAGAATAGATGTAACCAGATATAGCCTTAAGACTGCTTCAAGAGTGTAGATTTGACAGTCAGAAAAGCAGTAGTAGTATTTGTAAACTGAGCAAATTCAATAAAGAATTCTTGATAAAGAACTGCATATCATTTAATATTACTTATTCACTCTCTAGGATTTAAGAACATGATTTCAATAATGATGCCAAAAATGAAATTTTATCATTTTGTATAGCTGATACCAAAGAAATACCAGCAGACTTGAACAAACCCAGCATTATTCATTCTGAAAGTTCCGCATTGCTACAGTGTAGAAACTTTAACTTAGACACCCAATGCAAATAAAATTTATCTTAATTCTATTTTTTTCCTCTGCTTTTGATCTATCTTTTGTGTAATCACATTACTCGGTCAGAGGTATTCTCCAGTACTCACTGAGAACTATTCAGGAAATCCTCCAAAGTGGATTTTATTATCTAGATAGCTTATTTTTTAAAATTTTAAAAATATGTCATAATCAGTGAATAAGACATGAGGTTTCTAATCTGTACCTGAATTTTGAAGAACTAACTTTGCTGTGATTGAATGACAACTAAATTTGACAGATTTGAGAGATTTTAAGAGACATTACAAGCAGTTCCGCATAAAATATGTCAAACTTCTTGCACATCAACATGAGCCTTTGCTTCTGTAAGCAAATAGCTTTTAAAATTGGAATTGGTAGAGTAAGAATTTTATGTCTTCTGCTGTTGCCTCCTAGTACCTATTTTATTGCACGTCACCAGAGGGAGCTACATTTTGCAAAATTCCAGTATTGCTTTGATGGTCTCTGAAACATAATAGGTGTCTCAAAACACTTCCAGTGTTTCTTGAGCAGAACACAGGTTCAGTCTTATTCTCCACTGGGTCAGAGCCAATATGTGCCATAGGATATGAAAAGCACAATGGCTTCCTCCAGTTTTTAGATAGAGATCCCTACAGCTGTGCTAATAGTTATTAAAATGAGTGGAAAAATCCTGCTTAATGGGTGCCTTTTCCAGGGTGGTGGGAATTAGCTTTTCCAGCAGGCAAGCTGAGTCACTGAGAGGTGCCTATGGCTGATACTCATGGGTGGTGGAGGGGAGCATGTGGCCACTTGCTCTCTCAGCTTGCCCACTTCTAGAGAAAGAACAGCTGGCTAGGGCTGCTGCAGGAAACAAAATAAGGTCTTTTTCCTCCTGCTTTCACAGGGCTGCCTCTCCTGTAGGGCTCTGCAGACACATGACAGTCACCAGCTGATGGTGCCCATCCCTGGAGAAGGACAATCAACCAGGTAAGGTGGCAGGCAGCACTCCCTGGAGGTAACCTGGTCACAGCAAGGGATGGCAGGGCAGAAACAGCTTTTTCTTTCAGGATTGATCTGCTTCCTCTTCCTACCCTGTGAATAACTCAGCTCTCACAATTTCATCCTTCTAGTCAGAAGGAGTCTAAGAGGATTTTCCAGTAAATCACTACTTTGCCCTCCTGACACTTTGGGACAAGCAACCTTCTGCTGCAGGAGTAGTGAGGCACAGGAACAGCACCGAGCTGGGAAAGCTGAGGCAGATTAGACACAGTGGACTGGAAAGGTAGGATAAAACTGGTTGTTTGCCAGCACATAAGCCAGAAGATGATAGTTTTGACACACTTTTATTATTGCAGGACACCAGGTTCTGATACACTTTTATTTTTACAGGCCACCAAGGCTGCTGGAAATACATGTCTGATTGAGTTAGCATACATAGAGTTGCTATGTATAACCTATTTATGTTAAAACTGAACTACATTTTTAATAAATTTCTGTCATGTATATTAATTTCTATCCATCAACCAAGTATAATGCTTTATTTTTTTTTGTAAGAAAAGTAATTACTCATTTTTGCTCCTTCTTTTTATATATTGGTTTAGATTTTGGTGTAATGAATATAACTAGTGCCAAGATACCTCCACACAGTAGAGTCTTTACAACGTCACTGTCTACATCCTGATGTAAATAAGCATCTGCATAATACTGTTCAAGGACTTGGTCCATTAATGTTCCCAACCTAGATAATTTCTTCTCATGTGTCAGACAGCATCCCTGCCCCCTGCTTCTTTATATCCGTGCACCCCTTCCTGTGTTAGGTATTGCAAACCCACTTCCACTATTAGCTCTCACCTTAGAGTGACTAAGAACTATTTACTTCTGCATAGGCTTGTGATTTGTTGGTTTACCTTCAAGTTTGATTAGATCCCATTAAAAGTTGAGAGGAAACAATAAATTCTCTCACATGACTCTCCATTGGGATTGTCACTACATAAACATGGAGAGAAGTTATTCCCAAATACAAGAACTGACCTTTGCCTCACAGTTACTAAAAACTGCTTTTCCTCTTTTTTTTCTGTTATATATGCTATAAAGTTATCCTTGATATTTTTCACATCATGACTGAGAGGAATAAAACACATGCAATTTGCCAGAAATCAACACAAATAGACTAATATAAAATTGGCATAGACCACTGGAAAATCAAATCCCATCACCAGGCATGAGCTGCCATATGAATAGATTGGAAAAAGGTTCCAAACTAAATCAACAGCTTCAATTACAGAACCACAGAATTTGGGTTGGAAAAGACCTTTAAGATCATCAAGTCTAATCATTAATCCAGCACTGCCAAATCTACCACTAAACCATATCTCTCAGTTCCACATCTACATGTCCAAATATAGCATTTTTTTGGGGTTAAGGAAGGGCAAAGACAGACCCTCTGCAATACATGTACAACAACGGATGTATTACATCCTCTGCCAAGGAGTAATGCACATCTTAAAACTAAATTCATCTAAATTCAATTTCTCTCTTCCAGTTTCCTCTCAATAAAAGCTGTGGAAGACAGGACTACAAAAAGATACTGCTTTTGCACATGTTCCCAATTATTAAAAAAAAATAAAATACTGGAAGAACTATATATTGTGGCAAATACAATGTAGTTCCTACAAACTTTTACCCTTTCAGAAAGATGAACTCCACAATAGGCATCACAATCAGCATCTTCAAGTCAGACTTGTACTTGGAGTAGGAGTAATGTTCGAAATCCTATGTTCATGGTTCCATAATGTTACCAGCACTGCCGCCCTATCCTGAGGTCTTCAGTGAACCATGAGCTATTCTGGAGTGAGAAACACGTGCTAAAATAGAGCAGGATAGAAACTGTTAACTAAGAAAATTAGCAATACTTTTCTTAAAAGCCCTCTGAGAAAACTTTAAAATTTGAATCTAAAATTTGCTGTTTCACAAACACAAAGACCTTTTTCCTCACAGATGGAAAGAATTAAAACAAGGAAATCAAAGTAAGTCAATAATTAAAGCAGCATTAGCAGTAAATTGACAGTTTGTTCAGTAATGAAAACCATCAATTGCCAACTGTAATGAAATGCACTATTAAAGTCATAATGAGGGTGTAAATACATAATGCTGCATAAAGATACAGTCTGGAGGAGTTACCCAGTATAGGAAATAATTAACCTAGAATAATAGAAGCAATACAAAACAAGTGAGACCTACCACAGGTTGTAGATCAGAGGAAAAGCGAACACCTGTTGACCTTTTCTCTCTATACTGTCCCTGCGAATGCAGGAAGATGTGCATTTTTGGGATAGCTTGCAGGGAACTGGGCAATCTAGCACTCCAGGCAATGAATAAATGAGAATGACTAAACTTTTCCACTCACAGCTCAAATTGTGGAACTGAGGCCAAGAAACAAACCTTTTCCCAGATGTCCTGTGTGCTGTAAACCATGATGCCTTCCACTCTAGCAGGGTCCCCAAATTTATGAATTCCTTTTGGTTCAAGGGAATAACATTTTCCCTGTTGAGAAGGTATCAGGCAGTGGACAGATGTGCTCTTCTTCTATTAATCAGAGCTCTTTAAAATACACATTCCCCTTCCTTTCCCATCCTCCACAGATTCCAACTAATTCATCGCAACAAAAAGCTATCAAATTGAAGTGGATCATTGAGCAGAGCTGTAGAAAATGCCATAACCATGATTATGCTAAAGGCCAGTGTCCTTTGCACTCCTCTGACAGGAGTGGTTGTGGAAAGCAGATGCTGGGAAGGAAGTGTTGTAGGAGGCAGCATGACAGTCTCATTTGGATAGACTAACTCAATCAGGTAGAAGTGTTAATCAGCTGACACAAAGAGTCAATTTGAAGTTAAAATAAAGATGAGAAAAAAGGAGGACAGAAATGTGAGATTAATTTTTGAAGCAGATGAGAAACAGTATGTAGAGGAATGAAAGAAAGAAAGCAAATGCAAGAATCTGAAAGAGGAAATCATGGAATCATAGAATGGCCTGCACTAGAAGAGACCTTAAAGACCATCTAGTTTCACCCCCCTTTCATGGACAGGGACATCTTCCACTAGATAAGTTTCTCAGATGCTGAATTCAACATCGTAAAGGCGGTAAAACTTTAAAACCTTCTGCTGGATTCCGTGCATTTGCAAATTGAGACAGATACTAAGGGTAACAAAAACATAATTAAGAACACAGCTCTGTTACAAAGCACATATTTTCATTAGTGAGATAAGTCAAAGCCCAGTTACACTGATCTGTTTACTTAAGGATGGTTTAGTAAGCCAAGATTTGGAAGACAACACTGGAAAATGAAATAAGGACGCATCACATGCAACCTAGATAATCAACTTCCCAGTGAACACCAAGGGGTAGTTGAGAGCCTACAGCTAAGTTCAGCCTGAA
>VZRZ01003363.1:180576-287744 GCA_013398175.1 Climacteris rufus | reverse complement strand
GTTGGTTATTTCTTTTTTTTTTTTTTTTTTTTTTTTTAAAGCACAAACTAGCATTCTGGTTTGAGATTAGTTGACTTTACTGGATTCTATTTGGAATTTTCACCCCTCTTTCACTCAGCTGTGCCAGTGCAAGAAGGCACAGGCCCTCATTTCCAGTAAGCCAGAACTGGCTTTCATAGGTCAAATTCTCCAGAGCAGCCTGTCTGGTTGGTATGAAATGTAATGCTCACTATGCTTCAGACAATGCTATTGTGGCACTTCTAATTTCATACTTCTAAGTAAAGCTTTTATTATAGTAATAGATCTGTGACAAACTGTGATGACTGGCTTCAGTCTCAGTATTCAGTACAGTGCTGTGTAGACGTGTCTTGTAGTCCTTTGCTTTTCATCTGGCAGGCAAGTCACCACTGAAGCTCACTTTCAGTCAAGCAGTGTAAATGTAAATCAGTCTGGTGCGACATCTGGACTTGAGAGCAGCATTCCACAGCAAATCTGACCTATCCGCTTGGCTCTCTTGGAACCGATTAGTTTCTGCTACTTGCAAGCCCACCGAATAGGCGTACTTTCCACGGCAAACTCTCGGCAGATGTCTGAAATCATGTTTCACCTTTACGTTTACGAAGCCGGCACTCAGGAGGGGTGGTGGCGGCTAAGGGCCCTGGCTGCACGGGGGCGAAGGACCCGTTCGCTCCCCTCGCGGGTCTGCGGCTCCCGGCGGCGGAGGCCGGAACGCTCGCTCGCGGCCCGGGACTACAACTCCCGGCGGGCTCTGCGGGCGGCGCGGCGGCCGGCGCGGCGTATGAGTGGTTGGCGGGCCGAGGCAGACGCGCGGGGCCGTGCGCCGGGGTAGAGGGATGTGCGCGCGGAGCTCCCGGCGCCTCTCCCGCGCGGGACGGAGCCGCTGGCGGGGTGAGGCCTCCGTCTGGCCGCCCGCATGGAGCTGAGCAGCGCGGAAGCGGCGTCCACCCGGTTCCTAGGCCTCACTCAGCGGTACCGGAGGCGGGGGCTAAGCTCGGGTGGGGCGGGGCGTGGCGCGGCGTGCTGCCGACCGGCGATGGCGGAGGGGAGGTGGTGCTTTACCTGCACCGTCCGGGGGCAGGGGGGAACGCCGGGGGAGAGCGGCGCTGGAGGCTCCCGCCTGGGGGGCGGCTGGCCCCTCGGGCTAGCGGAGCAGCGGGAGCCGCCGAGCTGCAGTCGTCTCCCTCAAGGGCCGCTGCAGGTGGTGCGGGCGGAGTCGGACGAGCGTCTTCAGAGTCGCTTTCGCAGCGTATTCTGCGTTGCGTTCGTGCAAGCAGATAGCAGTTGGATATCACTACAATTACGTGATTGTTGAGTGCGTCTGTGCCTGTGACTCTTTCTTAAATGGAAACAGATGGACGGATACTGGCAAATAAACATGTAGATAGTAAGGAGAATGGCAAGTCTAAGACGCGTACAGGCTATGTCCTTGTGATCACAGAGCTGCGATCTACAGACTCACCCCCTTCTGTTACTGTCCTCCCGCCTCCCAAGTAAAGTGCTTTCCAGTGTAGAAGTTCTCAAAGACGCGACTTGTGGTTTGACACTTGGATTTGACACTAGTGTCAAATCCAAACGTCACGGTTTGGATTAGAAGATACGTTTAATCCTGCTTTGTTGTTCAACTTTTAGGACTGTTTTGTAGGAGCTTCTGTTGAAACGGGAGGAAGCTAGTCCTCTCCCCTCTTCGTCATTGCTGTTCATTTATACAACTGCACCTGTGCTTCCAGACAAATGGCAGAGGGAGGTGGAGTATACCATAGATGCTGTAGAAATGCATGTAAGCTGGTTGGTTTTATTCATGTGAATAAAGGTGCATCTGTATTTAAATACTTTGTAATGTAAGTAAATTTTGAATTATTAAGGCCAGCTGAGCTGCGGCATTGATGAAATAACCTCTTCAGTACTGGCAGTTCATCTTAATAGGATGAAAACTACTGTAAAACTGTCATAACTGGAGCAAGAGTTTTTCTGATCTAGATCACATCAGGACTGAGGAAGGATGTAATTCAATGAGGAAAATAAATATGAACAGTTGATATTAATCGCAGTGTATTTTTTAAATTAGCGGATGTGATATGTCGGAGAGCTGGGTGCACATCTTGGCGGTAACGAAGAAGAAAGAGCCAAAGATGTATGAAGGCAAGAATTCATTAGGGAGATTCGTATCTGCACTTAGGCAGATAGCATGATAATGTAAATCTTACGTATGCATAAATTGAGGCTAAGATGCCTGACTTTCATGAGGTTGTCTCTATAGCATTTATGTTGGTGTGAGATTCTGCTTTAACTACTAGATACGAAGGAGATGACGTGTATGATATGAAGTAGTTAGATTGAGAAGAAGCAGAGGTTACCTGTTGGGTAAAGTTGTGGTTTTTAAAAGGACTGCTAGCATGTTTGAAAGTTAGGTGCGTTTTAGGTAGTTTGAATTGGGACACGAATGAGAATATTAATATTAAAGCGCTCTTGTTTTAATCATTAGCTCAGAAATACTCCTGTTTTTCTAATTAGTGAGAGCAGTGTCAGAAAAATGCATTTGGTACCAAAGCGTGTGTTTTGTGGCAAGACATGTCCTCAAGTTATTGGAATGTACTTTGTGAAGAGGTGGTGCTTAATGTGGTATGGTGGTATGAGGTTATATGTGGTAATGCAGGTGGATTTTGAACTTCACATGCTAAGATTACTTCTGTTTGCTATGTTTGTTAAGGTGGTGGAGGGAGACCTGTGAAATGCTGTTTTTCTTACACTTTTGATTGAAAGTACCGTTGTAGTTTCTTTTTGCGTGTGGGCTAAAAAATGCAGTGACAACGTACTAAATGTGGTCTTACTGAGTTACACAGTGCAGTTGCCCTATTTGAGGCATTAAGTTTACAGTTTGAACGTGGTTGTAAGCCACCACCCTCTTTCAAACTCTGATTGCATCATGCCTAAGTATTTAATTTAATCATAGCTTTTTCTTGCAGTCAGGACATGGACATTTCCTTTGGGAGTAATATGAAAGCCACACTGCAATGGCTGCTAGAGATTGTGCACGCTGTAAGGAATGTTCCCTTCAGCAGTGAGTTTATACACCGTGAACCTTGTTCAGCAGGACTATTTTTTTAATGGCAAGGTATAGCATTGCAGGAAATGTAAGGCTAGTTGACTTGTGTACACTGATGAAGCGTTTCTGTTCCAGCTCTGTCTCTGAAGATCTGGGTGGTAGACGTGGAGAGTTTAGCAGAAAGCATTACGGATCTGTGGAGCTTGTAAGTTTATGTAGCCTGTCCTTCAGTTTATCAGCTCATAATGCGGAGCTCTAATCCTTTTCATTTCCAAATAAAAAAAATTGGTCTAGTTTGGAAAATGTGCTTTTTAAGCTGGACTTGAAAGTTACAGACTAATAAAAAGCAGCTTCCGAATAGAAACATATCAGACCTGTGATAGGAGATCTTTTTTCTACCTTATTTATTAATATTTCATTATAACAGGACAGTAAGTGTTATATAAATATTGTGTTTACCTCCAGATGGAAATTGAACCCTTTTTCCTCCTAAAAGCTGAAGAAGGCTAAATATTAGGGTAGTATTTTATGAAGTACTTGCAATTATGGAAGTTATACACTGTATGCATGCTCGCAAGCGTACATACGTTTGTATGTAATTTTATAGGCATGTGACTCGTAGTTGTGGAGGAGGTTTTAAAAGAACTAGTCAGAGATAGGATTTTGAAAATGGTTCCCTAGAATCTGTTAGTTATTCTGTGTTTTCTTCAAATTCCAAGATTAAGTTGGCACTTTATTTTTCGCATATATAAATTTCTTCTCCGCTGTGAAAATATGTCAGTGGTTAGAACAGTGTCACTCCGATTACAAGATCGTGATGAAATTACATAAATTTACTATATGAAAGCAGAAGTGGGGAGGAATAAAGAAAATTAACTCCAGCTCTGTTACTGTGGGAAGAAATCACAAGTTTTCTACTAGCTACAGCTGTAATTTAAAGTTCTTGGGTAGTATACTTCCAAATATGTGTGTAAATTGGTGTCTTAGTTGCTGGAATTTGCATTGCAGGAACACCGTGTACCTTTCTTTTCTTTCCATCCGTTCCACATAACAGATGTGGTGTTTTAATCCAAAAATGCAAGTAAAGTGTTTTCTGCTACGAGGCTCTTTCATTCCTAGTACTTAGAGTCGTTTGCTGGAAAATAAAAAAGTTATTTGTAATTATAAATTCACACTTAGCTCACACAAAAGGTCTTGTCTTTTGCTGCTTTTTCTTAAAATTCTGCTAGCATTTTATGAAAGTGCTAGCTTTTATGTACTTTTATGGAGTACGGATATATAAAGATTCTTGTTGCCCTTTCAAATTTCCAAATGTTTAATACTTTACTTTTCTTGCTTCACCTTTTCCACAGTAGCATCTCATTCATGCCTCGTTAGAGTTTGTACTGGGTCATTCAAAATCTTTAGTCAAATTGGTAATAGCTAGACCGATCCCTTCTCTGTGGGTAGTCATGATAGCTGTAACAAAAAGAAGTGATAGTAAGCTTTGATTGCTGATCATTTGGCTGTTTTTGGAACTAGAACCTCTGTCTTAAACTCTCTTATAGCTTATATCTAGTGATGCTGATGGAGCCATTCAAAGAGCTGGACGGTTCCGTGTGGAAAATGGCTCCTCTGGTGAGGTAAGTAGCTAAAAATACTCATAGAAAGCTGAAAAAATAAATCGGCTTCAGTAATTTTTCACATACGAAAGATGTATTTGCAGTCAATTACCAAGAAAGAGGACTTTGAAATTTCTAAGGAGAGAATGTATGATTCGAAGAGGAGTAAGACTGGTTTTTTCCCCTCACAGACTAGCTGAGCTCCTCATTCAAGAGTATGCAGTCTCAACAATTTCATTTTTTAATGGAAACTCTGACATTTTTTTCATTTTGGTAACATTTTTGCTCACTCGGTCATGTTAGGAGCAAAATACCTCTGAATGACACTTCGCAGTCTCTTAATTCATCAGTTTATATTGCTGTCCTGGTAGTACTACTATGTTCGAGCTGACCTCTGTGCTTTAAAGTTTGGTCCTTGGTGTGGTGAGGTTATAGCTTCATTTTTTTGCTCCTTAGTTGTCTTTTGGCAGCTGTGCTTATCTTTAAATAAAAGATAAAGGAGTTGAGTGGAGCCTCAGAGAGCCATTCCCTTCATCTTTCTTGCTGCTAAACTCTCAGCGTGTCTCAGCAACTACTCTAGTGACACTTTGGTTTCTGCTTACCTTCATTTTTTTAACTTCCTTTGCAAAATTTTTTCACCTGTAAATACCATCGTAATACTGAACGAAAGAAGGCTTCATATTCTTGAAATACTCCTAAGGTCTTGTTAAAGCTGTATTGAACTATTATTAACAGCAAACTATCACTCGTCATCGGTTTGCATCAGCACTGGCTGCAGGGTTTAAAGCAATCAAACTATTCTGCATTGATTTTATGTGGGTTTGTTGCTCTTGTCTTTTTAGCTCAGTTTCATGCAGTTCAAAAGCTGATTAGCATGTATCGCAGAAAGATTCGTAAAATGGGTGATGAATGGCCACGCGGTGAATGAATATAGAGAATGGCTTTTCTTCGCATATGTTAATCCGTAGTGGGAAAGGACTTCAGCGATTCTTGGGAATTCACCTTAACTGGCCAATCCAGAAACAACACTGAAGAACTTCCCAGGCATGCTTTGGTCAAGCAAGGAGTCTTTGAGGATTCATTTGGGAAGAATTGAGAAACTGAAAGCTGGAGCCATTAATTTATTGAAGTTTTTAAAATGTTTGCCTTCAAATTCCCCATTGAAATCCCTTCTTTTCACTGGCATTCTTAGACATAACTCATACTAGTGGTACGGTAGGATAAGACTGTAGTTACTTAGAGAGGAATTAGAAAAAAAGGGTAAACAAGAGGGAGAAATTTTAATTTCAACTACACATCAACTGATGTCAGAATAATCCTAACTTTTTAAAAAGCAGTGTACAGGTAAAATTTCAGGTGGATCAGCCAGTCTTGATTTGCTTTTGCCTATATTTTGTCCATTTTTTTCACTTGACATTTAATGTGACAGTTTCCCAATTCTGTTTCAGAATACAGACTACACTCCAGGTACATGGCACAGAACGGATGTGCATTTGGAAAACCCGGAGTATCATACAAGATGGTATTTCAAATATTTTTTAGGGAAAGGTAATTTTTTTTTGCAGATGGATTGGAACTTGGTTCAATGTAAATGTAATGTAGGTTTGAATTTCTATTGGAAAAAAGTATGCTGTTAATTTAGTATTAAAACATTTTCTGCCCTGTGCAGAACCGGGTCCTTGTTTCATGCGTTTTTAACCTGAAAACAGATGATGGGTTTCTGTAAGCAGTGAAACCCCTCCTACCAAAAAGGGATATTTTGAAACCCTTCTTGGCGTTGAAGGTTGTACCTATCTCTTGGGGTGGTTTTTCTACGCCTCAGTATATAAATCCATAGTTATTTATGCAGATAATTACGTATTTTTACATATGAATGCATATATTTATAGGTGTCTCTCTGAGTCTGCACAGGAGTGTGTGTGTGTGTCTTCTTTATGACAGTGGTTGATAGTGCTTCTTGCTTTTCTCCCAACAGTTCATCAGAATTATATAGGTACAGATGCAGAGAAGAACCCTTTCTTTCTGTCTGTTGTACTGTCTGACCAAAATAATCAGCGCATTCCTCAGTACCATTCAATACTTTGGAGAAAAACAGTAAGAAACAAATACTTAACTGCTGTTCTATCTTTAGTTTGTTTGTTTTGGGTATGTTTATCATACGCTTTTTTTTTTCTTTGTCCAGAATTCCAGTATTTATTACATATTTTCATTTTATGTAATAAGAACATTCAGTTCTACCATAGTAGATTAAACTAAATTTACAGACAATATTAAGGTACTAAACTTTCTGACGGAAGTCTATAATGTCAGATATTTTCTGATTGTGCTTACCTGCGGCTCTGATTTTTTTTAGAATGATGCCTAAATTGTTCTTAGTTATGTCCTGTGATCAATTTAGGCAATGACTTTATACTGCTTTTAGGATTTTCTTATACCATGGTAGGAAAGTAGGCAGATGTGATACTGGTTTCACTAATACTGTTTAATTATTTCTTTTTCCACTCAACATTCCATGAGAACCTTTTATCCAAGCAATTGTTTTAAAACAGTTGTGTAGGCGTGCATGGTTCACTTTTTTTTTCCTTTGCAACCTCTGTGACTTTTTTTTTCTCTAAACCAGCAGTAAATATAGCTAAGTAAAACTAGTCTGTTTTTTCCTTTGTTTTTTTTTGCTTAATTGTTTTTATTAATATTCCTATTTGAATATGCAGAAAAAGTCAGTATGTCCTGTAATATATCCTAGCTTTTCTTGTTTGCAGGGTACTCAGAAAATATGTCTCCCTTACAGTCCCACAAAAACAGTATCAGTGAAATCTATATTAAGGTATATATTTACAAATAAGTTATCAGTTGAGATATTTGCCTGTATGCTTTTTCATGTAATTCAGAGCTTGTGTTCCATGGTTTTCGTGATAGATTTGTAAAAACAGTTTTGCAAATTTTAATCACTGAAGGCAACAAAAAGTGGTTTTAAAGCCTGTTCTGGACTAGGCAAAGCAACAACTTAAAATGGAGAGAAATTCTTAGCACTTTTTCTTCAGCGGAGAAACTGTTCTCAAGTTAACTGGAAAACAGGTACTAAGTCGAACTGCAGTGATTGAGAAGAAATATATTTTAAAGTAAGACAGACAATAAACAGAGCTAAGGAATAGCAGATTTTGACTGGTGGTTATTACGTGACCCTAGCAGGATGAAGCAAGCAGTCAAGATGCCGAGAACTATTTCTTCAGCTGATTGTCTTAATCTAAGTCTCACTGTGGGTGTATCATGCACAGTGAAGCCGAGAAATTTCCTACTCTCAGCTGGAGTCTGTATGAGCATGCTTGTACTCTGCCCTGCCTCTTTTGTGACAAAGACAATATAAAGTGAGCAAACGCAACACCATTTTTATTTCTTTGAACATTTTAATCAACTGAAAGGTCAGAGCACCAGTTTTCAAAGCATTTGTTCGAATATAATCTTCAGTTTTTAAGTCTCATCACATGGTGTTGTTTTCTCAAATCCCACGCTGACAATGTTATCAAAAGGATCTTCTGTAAGTGTTTTAACTCCTCTAGGAACCCATTAAAAGTGCCTTATTTTACTAAACGGGTGGTGTGTACCAGATAAATGAGTGGTTTGCAGGTCTTCAAAACCTCAAATCTGCACGGAGAAGGAACAAATGTCTCTTGTTTGATTGAAGCCAGGCCACCGGTTAACACTGCCAGTGCCTATGTGAGAGGAGAATTCTGGAAGCAGAGTATGTGTTGTGGTATGAAGTCACTACCAACAGATCTGGATGTTCCTACTACTGCACAAGATTTATGAGAGGTCCCAGACCTCTGAATTTGCCAGAGAGGCTATCAGGCCATTGAGCCTTACTTTTTAAATCCGATTTCCTGGGCTTGGGCTCTGTTTTGGAGTGTCAAGATGGTGAGTTGAAAATGCTTCAGATATCTTTCATCTTCTTCATCAAGATGAACTAAGTGCCCTCTTCTAACTCCTACAACATTGGTTTGAATAGTGTTCCTGTTTGTCTGTACTGCATTCTCTACTTGCATAAGTACCTGATTTTCCATGTCTGCCCACCAGGGACTGAAGTATGTCTTCCTAACATCCCTTTCCAACCCAGCCTCTCCCTCCACTCCGCCCACGTGTGTGTTTTTGGTCAGGCATCCCATAGTGGAGAAACTTTGTCATCGGTTAGCTAGAGTCATAACTCTTTGGCTGCAACACCCTCACATGTTCCATCCCGTGATGCTCCAGTATTCTACAGAGGAAGGTGGTAGGCTTGTTTCAGACCTTGTTCCAGTTCTCCCAAGGTTTTTGCCTCCAGTCAGTTGTATAAATGTCATCTCCTTTTGCCTGCTTCAGCTTGGACCAAAAAGTCTTCCCTGAGTATTTTTTTTTGCTTTTACAGAGCTAGAGTTGTCTCTAAGGCCTGATTGATAGTTCTTTGATATTTCAACCTGTTCACACTTGACGTGAATCTAGGTACAGACTGTCTCAAAGAATTTTGGTTACATTAATAAATGTGTTTTTTCTAAATGGAAATATTTTAATACTTTTCAAAAGGAACTAAAGAAAAAAATCATGACTGCACTATGATCTAACATAAGCAACAATGGAAGGATTTGACCTCTGTATTAGTTCACTGTGCCCCAAGCAGATTGCATTTGGCACTCCATGACATGCTGCACAGTTCTAGAACTTAATGCTCACAGGAAAAAAAGACACAAAAATAATAGTAAATACAGAAGCATGAGTTAAGAAAAAATGCTATGAATTAGATATCTCTGTTTATTGAGGGAGTTGATCTTGCTTCATATTTAAATACCTTTTCTGTTCTGCCTGTGCACCTTGCTGTCTGAATTCGTTGCTGAACTTCTAATTTCTAATTTGACTTGCCATGAATTATTTTAGAAGAGAGAAAAGGAAAGCTTAAAAAATAGACTTGGTTATTGAGCCCTCCTAAAATGCTCGTGATGAATATGTTTAAAGCCAAAACGAAGGGTGATGGAGTAAAGCTCTGTGTTTTGTAAGTAAATAAATTTAGACCTCATCTCCACTTACTAATTTCTTCTAAAATAAGTTTAGGAAGCGTTGAAAGTTAGTATTTTGGGAAATAAATTGCAGTTCCACAAATCATTCCATCCAAGAGAGGCTCTTTGAATAATTGCTTTTGTAACCGGTTGTAACTGCAACCGGTTGGTGGTTAAATGTTGAAATGTGTAGTTGCCCTTCTGTAAAGCAGTATTTCATTTGCATTTCAGTGCTATGAGTCTTGATAAATTCGAGAAGAGCCCAAGGGAAATTTTTCATCCTGAGATACAAAAGGTAGGAAGTGACTTTTTTTGTTTTGTTGTTTTTCATTATTATTTTCTGGAAATATAAGTAATTAAGTAAAAATGCTACTAGTTTGTTTTTTCCAGTAGCAGATAATAATGATGATTATACGTAGTAATACTTAAGCTGCCTTTATCAGTTGAACTGGCCATTTCAAATCAAAACTTAAAAACACGAATAAAACTAACATCCTTGTATAATCTTTAATACCAGTCTTCTAAAGATACTGTTTTTGTTTACAGGATTTATTGGTTCTTGAAGAGCAAGAGGTAAATGTAAACTTATCACCCCTAGGTCACAGACGTGTTCAATGAATAGAGCTTTGTATTTGAAATACTTGCACTGACATGCTTATGACAACTTTGAAACCGATTGCTGATTACTGTAAAAAATGTAATTTTTTTGGAACATGAGATCAAAAATCACTTCAAGCACCAACTTAATGTCTCGTTAACAGATCACCAACTTAGATTATTAATTTTATGCTACACTATAAAAATTTAAGGGTAAATTATTGCATACTAGGAGGTGGTATAAAATGTATATTCCAATGCGTAGGATGTCTACAAAAATGCATGTATAAAAGTCCTTAGAGGAAACATTTCTTTTGGTCTTCCATTTGATTGTCTATCATATAATATTTGGTTTAATTTCTCAGGGATCTGTGAATTTTAAATTTGGAGTCCTTTATGCTAAGGATGGTCAGCTTACGGACGATGAAATGTTCAGTAACGGTGAGTTTTTTGCCTTTTTCTTTATTGTTTTATTCATCTGGATAAAGAAAAGGAAAATAGTGCCTACACCTGAAAGCAGGATGGGAGGTAATGGTTATATGAACAGTCATTTTGTTGGGTTTCATGTGTTGGGTGAAAAATTGTAGCATAGAACCTTCTAATTCTATAAAAAGTTGCTGTAGGAAGCCTGCTATTACAACTCGGAAGATAGTGAAGGCTCTTTTCTAGAAATAGACTGTGCAACGGAATGTTTAGAAAAAGGAAGCAGTTGAAGGGGGCAACTCATTAACTCAGGTTTTAGTTCTTTCACTCTTACATTTTTGCACAATCACAATTCTCTTGTAATAGCATGAGTAGCATTGGTGTTAGGAAAAGAGGTCAGTGTTTAATGTCACATGATGATGTCTCTTCTGCAACATTGGGATGCTGTTTCTGGAAAGCTGGTAGGCTTGGATGACGTGAAAAGAAACTAATTCTGCTGAAACTTGAGTTCTGAAAGCAGGACCCATTTCTTTATTTTGATTATTTTTAATATGTGTTGTATTACTACGTGTGCTTTTTTTTTTGGTAATATTTCTCCCTCCCACATGTAGAAACTGGAAGTGAAAGCTTTCAAAGATTTTTGCATCTCTTGGGTGACACGGTTACTTTGAAAGGATGGTCAGGCTACAGAGGAGGACTGGACACTAAAAGTAAGAACTCATCTGAAGCAATAGAAGGGGAGCAGGGCTGCAGTAGAAATGTTTTGGTTTTTTTTTTAAATTGCACATGTGTATTGCATGTATTGTAGTTATAATACAATCCCAAAACAGATTTCCTCATATGCATACTAAATACTCCGCCTTATCAGGAAAAAATCAGGTCAGCTTAAGTCACTGGTAGGGAATGCAGTTGAAGAAAAGTATTTGTGAATGTATTATCAAGGTGAACAGCTTTTAAGTTGGAACGAGATGAACAATAAATAACCTGACATGTTACTTGCTTCGTTATAGTAGGACATTGTGGCTTGAAGAACTGTGTAATTTCAGGAGGGTAGGTGAAGGATGTCATAGTGACGTGTGAACATGCAGATTAGTTGCAAACTTGGGTTTGGACTCACATAAAACATGCAGTGTGGACAGTGTGTAAAATGGATCAGTAGAAAAAGATAACTAAAGAAGATTTGGTCGAAGGACTTGAAATATCTTTTGATCCTCAGAAAACTTAGAGGATGTGCTCCTGCTGAAAATGTTGCCTTCCCTTGCAGATGATACCACAGGAACCTGTTCCATCTATACAGTTTTTCAAGGGCATGAAATTATGTTCCACGTTTCAACCATGCTACCATACTCTAGAGAGAACAAGCAGCAGGTACATGGTTCTCTCTTTCTTTTTTTATTTCCCTACTTATTTGTTAAATCACAAACTCCAAAAGTTTGAAAGGAATAATTTCTTACCCACTATTATTTTAGAAATGTAAGCCTCGAGACTTTTGCACTTTTTTTTCTCAATATTCTACCTAATGCTGAAAATCTAGTGATATTTATTAGAAATAATGCATCCTATCATCTCTATTAAGATACAAAAGATACTTGCGAAGAAGGTCAAAATTGCTTCGCTGACAAGCTGTTGAGTATTGTGGTGTTCAGATGACTTGAAGAGCTGCACTGCTGCATTTATTACCTCAAAGATTTTAGGAAAACTGGAAATTAGCCTTGTGTGTGAACTGTAGGGATATTCACGTGTGTAACACACAACTCGTACTCTGGTAGCAGTTAATGTAGCTTGAAAGAAATATCCCTCGTGAGCATGTTAATGGTAGTAACCGTAAGGCAGTGCTATCACGCTCTCTTAGATTAACTGGGTGGATTCTTGAGGACTTGTTCAAATGTGCTCTCATCCGTTGCTCGAGCCTTTCTTAGTACTTGTAATGAAAAAAGTACTTTATAAGCACATGTGTTTGCTATACATTGTACATCCGTAATGATTTATCTGAATTACTTAGAAATTACTTTGTTTAGTATTTTTTATGCATTATTATAGTAATATAGTTTGATGATATAATTAAATTGTCCTTTTTCTATTTCTGTGTCAGTTTTCTCATGCTTTTTGCTTGAACTGATGACAAGATCACAGAAGAAAACACGGGTCAATCAGGATATTTGTTTTTAAAGAATAACTCATCATCAGTTTTTTGTCCTTTTATTTCAAGTGATAGATTTGCTTTTTTGGGGTGCTAGGGGTTCCATATCTGATTCGTGAATGTTAATTTTGGAGACTATGAGTGTTTTTCTAACTTAAACATATGCACTACCTGTTCTTCCAGAACCTGCCTTGTGTGCACCGTGGGTTTGCTAGGTTTACTTGCTTATCGTTAAGTAATGATTTTATACGGTCCTCAGTCATACTGACAGTAATTTTTCTGTTTGCAGTTTAGGAACAGAATTGCTAAGATACTTATTTATGTCTTGTAAGTCACTGGGTGTCTGTCTCTTTTTTTTTTTCCTTTTCTTTCTTTTTTCCTTTTTTTTTTTTTCCAGGTAGAAAGGAAGCGACATATTGGAAATGACATTGTCACTATCATATTTCAGGAAGGTGAAGAGTCTTCTCCAGCATTCAAGCCATCCATGATTCGCTCTCATTTTACACGTATCTTTTTCCTGACATTTTCTAACTTTTTTTTTTTGAAGCTCAGTATTATTTTTACTTCTACCCTAAGTCCTCCCTGCATGCTGTTTATGGAAATGAAAGCTATTTCAGAAAGACAGTTGCATTCTTGCATTCTTTACCTTCAGCTGCTTGACTAGGAGTCTCCAGGTGTGCAACATCAAACAATGTTTGCCAAATCCCTTAAAATATAAGGTAAAAGCAAGAATGTGATTTTAAAATCATGTTTTTATTTAAAGCATTTATTTGTATCATTTCACAAATTTAATTTTATACCTTTTCATAAAATATAAATTCAAAAATATATTTCTCTTAGTTACGTTATTTAGTTTGGCATTACATTTTGGCATTTGACTGAATATTGCCTTTAATATTTAGATGCTGTTTATTTTACATATTTATGTGTTTTAGATCAGCGTTTGTCAATTTTTTCAGACCGTTAACCATATATTCTCCAGTTTTTCGACAGCCTGTGTTTTTCAGACTTCTGGTTGAAAACATTATGAAGACAATATGATTCCAAAAACTAGCAGCCAATCTCTTGGAATTACCATAGGGACACACTAGTAGTCTGTAGACTCCGATCTGGCATCTGTTAGACTAGATGGAATGGAATGAAGAAAAATGGATGAAAAGAAGAAAACTGATTTCTGTCTGTACTCTGTTGCTGAGTTTTAAAAAGTTATCACAAAGCTTAAGACTTCTAGATCGAGTTCTTCGGCAGACTAACTATTGTTAGAACCCTCTTCCTAGGGATGAAAGAATAATGAATAAAGATTGAAAAAAATAATAAAAATCTTTAGATGTCAGTGGAACTTAAAAACTTAAAAAGAATTGTTAACCAATCAATGTACCTCCTCATTAGAGCATCAGCGTTAATATAACAGGAATAATTATTCCCTAATTGCTGTTAGGAGAAGTTGTTGAGCTGTTATTGGTACAGCCCGCTGCTTGATTTTTGACAAACATTTTGAGGTACAGCTGTGCTTGGTGTCATAATGAGATGTGCCCTAAATCTTCATTTAACGTAGTTCACAGCTAGTTGATGGAATCATATTACCATCCTGACTTTTTCAGTTGAGGAGCCAGGGATAAAGGTATCTGCAGGAAAACTGGGGGTTGCCTCTGAGCTATATCTTAAGGGATAAATCTCAAAGCTCATTGAATCTGTACTGGCTCTTTGTACTCACTTTCTTACATAGTATAGAATCCCTTTTTTGCCACTTTTAAAATGGGAAAAATTAGCGTAAAGGTATCCCACTGTGCTGTCTTATACAGCAATGACAGCAGCTCTGTAGAGGTTTGCCCTGTGTTGTCTGTGGGATAGGATCAAGTTATAAAATAAAGGTGTAAGCACCAATTTAGATGTCCCAACATATCTAAAATCTCTGTACAGGTCTGGCAGATATGACTCGGGGCCTATGAGAGATCTGTACCCCTTTTGGAATAGCAGCTAGAGACTAGCCAGTATACTGCAAGCATCTTAAACAGCATTGGATGCTTACGTTGAAGTAGTCGGATCACATCGTAAGTCTATTTTGTTGTGCAGCCTCTGATAGTGCTGATCATGGTTACCGGCTAAAGTCCCGTTATTCTACCTGGAACAAACGCATATAGCCAATGAAGTTATTCAGGCTTGCCTTTTTTTTTTTTTTGACACGTAATGAGAACTGAAAGTTTAAGTAGTGGTGTTAATGAAATCTATCCAAGCAATACGTCTCTAATTGATTCCAAAGAAAAACCCTGCAAGGCTTTGTCTGATTTTTTTTTTTTTTCAGATTTGCCTGAACTTAGGAATCAAGACTGGTAATACATTACTGTGTACTTGCCCTTTAAATAATTCTCTCTGTTTTCTTATAATTCTGTTAGCTAAATTATTTCATTGGAATCTTTTATTCGGTGGAAGCTTTGGTATAAATAAAGTTCAGAACCAGTACTTTTTTATCAACTAAAAGAATTTTTAATCACAAATACATCAAAAACAAATAAAACACAAAATTCTATAGCATGTCTTATGCTGTGTTTGGGGTAGTAGCTTGATTTTTAAAACTGTTGAACAAACAATAGAAGTTTTGTATAGGACCTTCTTTTATAAACAGTCGAATCTATGTAGTCTAGAATGTTTTATATATGTACATTGACTTAGTGAATATATTTTACCTTTATTCAATCTGCAATGTACTGCAGGAAAAGAAAAATGTATTAAAATGCATGTGAGCTTTATTAGAACTGAATTAACTTCCTTAACTGTTTGGCAGATATTTTTGCTTTAGTGAGATATAATAAGCAGAATGATAGTTACAGGTACGTTCTGATTTTAAAAAGTAATTTCACACTGAATTTCTGATGAAATGAGAGAAAATGGGAGAACATTTTGGCTATGGGAAAACTCTCTGGCAGATAGACAGGCCCACCTGTCTGTATGCCAGGGTGCCAAATGAACTTCAGAAACTGGAGAGCGATATGAACGTGGATGCAGATGTCACTAAACTGGCTATAAGTACCATGTTTCTAACCATCAGAAACATGACATTCCGGAACAGGCGTAAGCTAGGGGGGAAACCCAGAACTGCTTTCTAGATGAAACATAACAAAGTGATGAAAGATACACCTGGAATGTTCAGACCCGGTGAGATCAATGACATAGGAAACTACATGAACGATGAAAGGGAACTGGTGCATGTTATGTTGTGATAGCCACAGGCTACAGATCCTTACAGGTCTCGGTTCGGCTGTAGCTGAGAAACAAGTTCATTTTTAGGGATTTTAATAGAGTACTTGAATAGTTGGATGTCACGTACTTAAAACCAACCAGAATGTTGCATATTACTATGTTTCTCCAGCATGCTATTAAATGTAACTCCACAGAAGAATCCAACAGCATGATACTTCAGTTTGCGTATGTTCTTTTTTCCCCTGCCTCCTGTTTATAGCTAAGGTTTCTTTTGGAAAATGTCAGTAGTGCAGTTAAGCAAAGAAATAGTTTAATTTTGCTCCAAGATCTTGTGAGCTTCTTCTTGCAATTTTTTAAAAATTGATTGGCCTTACAGCTTCTGCTTTTCAGGATTCCCAAGTTTGTGAGAGGCACAAAATATGTTCGTGATTCAAGGTGCAGTGAAAATGCAGTCACTTCTTTCTTTTTCTTTTTGCTTTAGGATGAAAGCTTGGGCATGCATCCCTCATTACTCTTTGAGAAGTGGTTGTTGTCCTGCTTGTAAGCTAATAGTAGATGGGTTAGCCATGGTAAAATGATTTTTATAGTGTTGTTTATTTGGGGAAAGAAATGAGTTGCAGTCTTTCTTGCTCTGGCTGCTTTTACTAGATCAGTCCGTCTTATTTCAGTTGCTTCATTCTGCCAGTCTTGACACATTTTTCCGTAGTACATACCACTCAGTATTTTTTTCCTGTACAACAGGCTTGTTATTATATTTCGGCTTGGCCTAATTACATTTCCTTCTGTCCTTTCATCTTAGGCCTGAATCGAACTCGTTCCTTCTCTTATTTTTGTGTATGTGTGAAGATGGTCTTCCAAGAGGACAAAATTTCAGTCCAAAGAGACAGGGGATGCTCTAGGCTTTTAAGGCAACTTTTCCTTGTTTCAAATGCAGTGCTCCTATGAGGTCTTAAACTGAATTTCTGCTTAGAATGCCTTTACATTTTACGTCAGTCAAGAAGTCTAGTTTCTTGGTCAGTTTTGTTGTGGCTTTCCCTGCTGTAATTCATTCTGATCTAGTCAAGAAACTTTTCACATATTTTGTAGTTATAAATCATTACTTTTTTACCTGGATGTAGTGAAATTGACGTAGGCCACCTATGAAATTGTCTCAGATATGTAAAACAAATATTAGAATTATCAATATTCATGTAAATGTAATATTGTATTGCAGATTGTATGTAGTTTCTAATCTTTCAGGGAAAAGGACTGTATGAAAACATTGTAATCCATTAGACTCAACACCAGTCAATCGCTGCTGGTTTTTTGAGAAAGCAAATTCTGATTGGTTTGTATAACAGTAGATATGGGTTGAAGCTATAATTTTACCATTTAACTTCCTGTGACCTGTGTTATCTGCACATGCCACTTGGAAGACCTTTGTTTGCAGAGTATCATTTGAAATAGCCGGGAATGATTACCTACCTTTAAGAAGCTATGTCCTGCTGAACAGATGTGCACGGGTTTTGTATCTGCCGCTCATTCTTGCTATGCTGGTATTCATATGGATCAAAAGAGCTCAGCAGGTCGGCTGTCATGGAAGTCATTCTGACTCTTTCTTGCTCAGTGAAAATGAATATGCTGTTCCCAAGATACAGATTCAGATGTCATAAGCCTCTGTTATTCAGAAAGAATCAAAGATTTCATGTGTGTGGTGAATGCGTAGGTAAGGTGGAAATCTCTAAAAAGAACATATTTTGTAGATGAAGAACTGTTCTTTTATATGTTTTTTGGAAAAGGACTACATTTTACTAGGTCCACCGAAACTATTGTTCTATGAGTAGAATGGCAAAGTTCTGTTCTAATTCTGTGTCCCAGTGTTAGTTTGTGTAAAGAAAGCATAATCTTGCTATGTTGAGTAATTCCAAGTGAATCTTTTTTGTTAGACCCTTGGAAGTTCTTATATAAGTCATACCCAGATAACAGTTTGTATTTTTTTCTTCTGTTCTGAATAGTGTCTATGAAAAAAGGTAGGGTTTGAATGTGTCTTTTAATATAGATAAACATTTGTACTTTTAATAGGCTGAAAATATTTTCAGAAGAAAGTGTTCCTCTCTTTGGGCCTCCCCTGCCATCCCCACCTGTGTTTACAAATCACCAAGAATTCAGGGATTTTGTGTTGGTGAAACGTAAGTCAGTTTTTCTTTTGCTAGAAACACTCTTTTAATAAGTGCACTAACAAAATGAAATTCATAATGCTTAAAATATATACACATTTTCTTGTGTGTTCTGCTGATCTGTATACAATCATTTCTTTCAAACCTGTGGCATAGGTGGGATGTCAGTTCCATCAAACTGTTCCGGTCAGATTAAAAAAAAAACTTAATTTCTCTGGAACTGACTTTTGCATTTGCAGAATGCACAGCCATATTTATTTTGCATTTTCTTAAAGGACTTGCAGATCTGAAAGAATATATAATGCTGTTCATTATTTAGTAATAGAAGGTGTTAATTTAGTAGCTCTGAAAACCTGACAATAGCAGCTTTTCTGAAAGTGTTCCTTAAAGGTGCTGAAAGACACCTGTGCAACACATTTTAATTCTGTAATGATTCAGTTCCAGTTTTCATTGACCCTTGTTTGCCTTTCTGAGGGAAATTTTCACTTGCAGTTGATCAGCAAGAAAGAAAGCTTGGAGAACTGATCATGATGATTACAATTAGATGCTTACCTGACAGGAAGTAGACCGATAACTCAGTTTGCATATTTATATTGTTTAGTGTTTAAATTGATCAGCAGTTTGTCTTTAATTTTTTTATTAGATAGGTGTTTATTATGATGCTTCCTGGAATTCTGCTATGACTAATTTTTCTCTTAACTTAATGGAGCGTTATTCACTGAAAAAAAAAGGCAAAAAGGAGGCAACTCTAAATTAATAAGGACAAAGCAGGTGTTTTGATACAGAGGCAAGCTACACTCAGTGGAAGTTTTCAAAATTCGTTTAGGTAATACATCTTTTTTCCATAATCTTATAGTAATAAATGGTGAAAAAGCCACCTTGGAAACACCAACATTTTCTCAGAAACGTCAGCGCACTCTAGATATGCTGATCCGCTCTTTATACCAAGACATGATGCCTGATCTACACAAGGTAAATGTAAGTCAGAAGTTTCTGCATTTGCATGGGCTGTCCTGTTCTAATTAACAGTTTGAATGTTCTGCTGCTTTCAAAGACCATAGTCCTAATGAGCACCAAATTACATACCACATGCCTATTATCATATAACTTAGTTTACAGTTACAAAGTCCTTTCCGGATAGGACTCTTCACTGGGTGTGAGGAGAAGCGTAACAATGTCGTACTTAGTGTAAGCTTACCTGCAGTAAGGGAATAGGAAATTTAGATACTGCAAATACAGGCATTAGTCTTTTCACCATAAAAACTGCACTTACTCATTCCGTAAATTTGGATGATTTTTACCCCGGGTAGCTATGAGGTAACTGTATTTTAAATGTTGAACCTTTTTCTTAAGGTGATTCTTAACTGACTAAAAATAAGTTCAATACTTCTAAAACAAACAAGGTACTATTTTTTTCCACCAATGTTTATTTCTCTTATCTGTATAAATCTGCTTAAACTTTTTTTTTCATATATTCATGTCATATATTCATGTGGTATGACTGTATGGAACATGACGGTGGTAGACTATGACGGGCTAGAAGGTAAGTCACTCAAGGATTGGAAGAGTTGCAATTTCTCTTCTCTGAGAGGCTATGCAGTTACATTCGTCACTACAGGAAAGTATCCAAAAACAGGTGGAAAATTTAAGTGTCGCGTTAAGTTACTTCATGTTGAAAGATTTGAAAGCTTTTTGGTTTAAAAAAGAAATGTTTTCTGCTTTAGAACATGCTCAATAGAAGGTCCTTCAGTGATGTGTTACCAGAGTCCCCAAAATCAACACGGAAAAAAGAGGAAGCTCGACAAGCAGAGTTTGTTCGGCTCGGTCAGGTAGGATCAGTTTAGAAGGTGTGCAGCTATGTTTACAAAGACCGTGTCACCCCATTTGTTAGACTTTGATTAACTTGCAGTTATGTCAGGATTTAATGCGGTTTTCTGTGATCAGAAATAGTTTTGTAGTATTGCATTATTTTAAGTTACATTAATGAACAGAAGTATTTATCTGTGACACCTGATGTACACAAGTAGAAATATTTGTACAGTACGTAAGTTAAATGAAGGTTGAAAAAATCACACCTTAGGATCAAACCTGAAAGGTCTTTCCCTGCTTCATGCAGCACAGGCTTTCTGCCTCCAATCAGAACAGTGCTCTGTCTTTTTCTGTGGTTTGAGGAAACATAATCTTTCATGGATTTCCTCCGTATGTTTTATTAAGATTTTATTTCTTAGAAAATACTTAGCCTGCTTTAGTCAGGAAGAAATTTTGAGAGTCTTTCTGTTATATCAGAGTTTGCCACACATTTGAATATACCAGGAGCTGATTGGAATCTTCCATGGGCTTATTGACTTTTTGATTCTGTGAGAAGTACAACTTTGTGATGATTTAGATAATCTGCTTTGATCTGACAGGTCATTGCAGCAAAAAAAAAAGCCAACAGCACCTGTGCTCCTCAGTTCCCCTGTCCTTTCTCACTTGTTTCTTCCGGATCCTAGACTGGTCTCATGGTTCTTCAGGTTATTTTAAGAATAATTCTGTTCTGGGCTAATTTAACTCCGCAGGAGTTAACAGAGCAAAAACAAAGCCAAAACAAAAAAACCAAACAAACGGAAAACAACAAAACCCGACCAACCAACAAAACCCCTGTTGCCCATTTTTCACTGTAAAATAGCTAGCTTTCTCTGTTAGACAGTCTCAAGGACGATTTCTGTAAACATAGCTATGTTGTTGTAAAAATTATCTTTTTACATTCCTTTCCCATGGACACAGATCCTTTTGACAGACACTTCTTTTAACCAATATAGTTAGAGACGGAAGTGTTAACTTTCTCCAATGATCTGTGATTTCTAAAAGTGTATATAAGAATTAAACGAAGGTGGGTTTCCCCCCTTTCCGCCCTTTGCTCTGAGCAAGCTCGGACTCCGGCTCTCATTAATTCTGCGTCTCCGGCTGATAAGCCGGGATTAGCCGTAATAACAGGCATCCCGGTAATAAACCCCTCCCACTAAACAAAACCAAAACCAGTCAACCAACCAAAGAAAACCAAACAAACAAAATACCAAAAACCCATGCTACCAACAAAACCCAATTCTCTTCTCTCCCATCATTTTTTATCTTCGTAAGTTAAAGATTAAGAGAGTCTGAGAAGTTCTAGACTTGGTTAAAGGTAGAGAATGGAGCTAGGTGGTTGAGAGCTGGTTCAAAAAAAATCTCAGGGATATTAAAGCTTGCAGTGGCAGAGCTGCTCTGTGCTTTGCCTGTCCTTTCAGCAATCACCTTGAAATAACTAGTTACTTTAGGCAGGTATTGGGAAAAAAAACCCTGAATGTGTAATATTCAGACAGAAGTAAGCGGTGATTTGTTCCCTAAGTGTACTTTACAGAAGCTAAAGAAAAACAAGAAAAACACGGTTATTGAAAGTATAGAAACCTATCAGCTTGAGCCCCTTCCATCTCCCCCAAGTTAAACACTGCTGAGATACTCATGTAACAAATCTAATTGGGACCCGTATGTTAAACAAGACTTCCATCCTCAATATGGTTGGTATTCATCAAAGGGAAAACTAATGCTGATTCATAAATACCTCATCATTCTTGGAGGTTCTTTTAACATTTAAATCTTTCCCTTCCCCAAAAGATCTTTCTTCTAAGTTACAAACTGAAAGCTTGAACATATTTCAAGATACCTTCCAAGTAACTCTTAATTGTTCTTGCCAAAATAGGAATGTATTTCCCCTGGAGCTATAGCCAGTTGACTTTTTGGGCAGTAGGCAAAACTGACTGAAGACTGATTCAGCATTATATTTAAATGATTGATTTATTGTCAAGGTGATCTCCTCTGACCGGTGAGATGGAATTAAGATGTTCATACAATGAAGTATTTTGTGCGCCTCTGTAAGCTGACAACTGTGCTTAATGCAAATGTGCAAATGATGCATGCAGGTGATTACTGCCACTTCACAGAGACTATGCTTGATGGTAGGCAAACTCTAGGGCAGTAACATTGGTTTAGGTTAGCTCTAAACTTTGCATTAAGGAATGCTGTGACAAGTCCACGTGTCACAGTTTTATAGGAATTGTTCTGTAAAAGGTAGCAATGAAGGTATATAGGATACACTAAACAGACTTATTATATAAGTCAATGAAATAGGTATATATGATATTTCTCTGGAGTTTTTGGCCCTTTCAAAATCACCGTGCTTATGGTTACTTCTGATTGAAGAATTTGTGGTCCCGTGACCATCCTGTGATCCATGTGTCTTTGGGATGCCTGGCAATATGTATCTAGATATAGATAAACATATATATAGTTTGACTTAGTGTTTGTTAGGAAGTTTTCCAAGTAAAAGGTCAGTATAATTGACAAAAGGATCCTCTAGCCAGTGAGATTATAGAGTAAATTGTGTAGATGGTTAGCTTGTATGGTTTGAGGTGGAGATTTTCCTCTGTTATTATGTTTGACTCCTCTGATTTTGAGTTGCCATTTAGAAAGCGAGCAAACCAAAAAAACTCAACAAGAAACAGCCAACTTACGTTTTGTCTGGGAGACACCTAGCAACCATCTAGTGAGTTATGCAGATTTTGTTCAGGATACAGAATTCTGCTTCTTTTTTAGTTACTTAAAATGGCATAGGGATTTGAACCTGGAATTACTTTCTAGTTCAAAATTGTCCATTTTACGTAGTCATTAGCTTGGGTATTGCTGACAAAAACTCAGTTTAAATAAAACATCTGTTTGTATTAGGCATTGAAATTGAAAACCACTGTGAAAGGGGATACCACAGCTAACTTGGCAACCACAAGCTTTTGTAAAAAGGAGGTGAGTACAACTGTCTGAGAAGTAAAGAAAAATTAAACATTATCTAGTGTGGCATCGGTTTATTTCTGTAATTAGATGCTGCAGCGGAAAAGATAAAATGTATAGTCTCAGAGTGATTCTGCAGTCATGATCAGATTAATAAAGGATGAGCGTGGAGGCAGAAGCACTTCTGAAGTTAAAGCAAGTGTGGGCATTTTTATACCTGAGAAAATTTGATAAAAGGGACATTTTCTATGTGCAATAATCTTTTATTTTAACTTCAACAAGTTTGAAACAAAATTCAGTTGTGTTTTCATTTCCTGTAATACTGGATTTTGTTTGAAGTCATTAGGGAATGAAATAAGCAAACTGCACTCTTCTGCATGTGTTTTACATACAGAAGCTTCAGAAGTGCTTCTCGAATTTCAGAGATTCTAACTAATATATAAATTGGGAGAGGAGGGGCAGGCTCTGGGAGGTAAGTACAGAGAACGCAGGATGGAAGAACAATTTGGCAGAAAGGCGGTTTTAACTGTACTGTGTGCTAGTCACTAAACATCAAAAAATGAACCATAAAATGTAAGCAAACTGCATATGCGTGATGCAAACTGCATATGTTTTAAATCTATATGTTTGGGGTTTTTTAAATGGAAAAAATATTAAGTGCGGGTTGCACTGAGGGTCAGCTGCATCTGTTTTAATTCTAGTGTTTCAGGTATGTGTCTTACACTTACTAGTCTCCAAACCAGAATTGATACAGAATTTCCTCTGCGAGAAAATTAATTCAATTCTGATACTTCAAATTCAAAGAATATACTGTTTGGAAATGTATCCTGCCAAAAACATTTACATGTTATTATTTGCCATTGTCCATCACATTCCATGTCTGTATGACTTGTATTTTTTAGTGTACTTAATATGTATCCCTTATGTTACTTCATAGCCTTGGGAATCTCAATCTTTCTGCAGTAATTTTCCTCATGAGGTTGTCTGTGCAGATTCATGGGGCCAGTCCTTGCTGGTTTCTACAGATGCTGGCGTCTTGTTAATAGATGGTTAGTAAATGATCCAGTGTTTTTGTGTCAATTTTTATGTATCTGACCATTTTCTTGAAAATGTATGTTCTTGAGCTCTGTTCAGGTGCTAGGTCTTTGCATACGGGGATTGTTACTAATCCAAGTAAATTTATTACATTTATGTAACCTAGTTGCAAAAACTTTCCCTGTACTAGAATCAAGCCATACTGGGGAGCCGGTGTTCATGCAGATTTCTGAATGTTTTCTTATTTCAGATGTTGTTTTCTTGACCATCTGAAAAGCCTTAGGAGGTCACAGCCAGGTTCAAGAAGTGTCTAAATGACTTGTGTGGGTCTTAGCAGCTGATGATAGTGAGCATGACGCCAAGGGCCTATGTGACAATGAAATCCTACTTCTTCTATTAGCAATGATGTTGCTACTTTGACCTCTTATCCTCTGTGTGCCACGTAAGGCTAGCAGGACTGAGGGAATGGAGTTAGTTCTTGGTCATAATTCTCAAGTTTGCCAAAGGAAGGTCACTTTCAAATTTCAGTTGCCTATTCTGATTCATGGCAATAGTAAAACTCTCCCGTGAGGAAGTATTGGCTATAATGCTGTGCCGCACGTACCAGCTTTGTGCACTTCGTGCATTTCCTTTTTTTTCCTCTTCATTTTTGTAATAAAAAACCCAAGTCTTTTACTACAAGAAAGAAGTGGTTCAAAACCAGTGATTGGTAAATTTTAGTAGGATTTTAAATACATATGTGTTTCTTCTTTAGATGGTCAACCGTCAGTACAAGTATTTGATAAAACTCTCCAAGTAAAGCAGATGAATGTGTTGGAAGCTCTGGATCTATTGATTACCCGAACAGACAAAGGTAGGAGAGGTCCCTGTTCTTGAATGCTGGCATGAATCTGGCTGTTGCTGAGTATGTATGTCTCATGAGGCAATTGTGTCTATCAGCAGTAAGCATATTTATGCTTTATTTAGAATAAAGGGAGCACATCAAACAACTACTGTTACTTTCTAAAAAGCTGAGGGGAGGGTAGAGGTGAAAATACCTAAATGCCCATTTGTACTTTGTTCAAGGCAAGCCTGAAACTGGTCACATTATCTTTGACCACTGTTGGAACTCAATATTCTTTGCAAATATCTTCGGCTGAATTATATGTTCATTCAGAAGCACAAAAATGAGGGGGTAGTTACTTCAGCTGTCACTATTTGACAAAATGTGTTTTATCGGTATCTATTCTGTTAACTGTCACCGCATTCTAGAGCTATAGAATGTATTTTCTTGAAGCCTCTGGTATAAAACTGTTTGAACTGTCAGTATTTCATTGTTAGTCTAATTTGGAAGGATTACATGTGCATAAAATGTGCACTTTTTTAGTGAGCTACTTTTTGCCCAGTAGTCTGTGATTGAATTTGACTAAGGGAACATACACAAAGCAAGATCAGGATATTTATGTGTAACTCAGGAAAGAATTATAAATATGATTGTTTTATTATTTTTTAAGACATTACGTCTGTTTCCTCAGTATTTGCTGAAGTTCTGTTTACCCACGCTTTGGGTAAAACATGGTTCCTTTTATATCATTGGGAGTTGCCCAATTTGGCTGCATCTGATGAAATTCACCCTGGGAGCTTACAGAAGGAGCTCAAGCTATGTGAGAGACATTTGCAGTTCTCTCAAGGCACCTGGAGGATGGGTGACTTTCCTGAAGTTCTGGAAAGTGTAGTTATATTGAAACTGAGTTTGTGAAGTTTCTAGAAAAGCATGATGGCATTGAGTTGTCAAAACACTGAACTGTTTGGTTAAACCTGAGGAGGGAGATGCAAGCAGGCTTTTTGAGGTAACAGAACAAGGTATTACTGACATTCATGTTCATGGCATTTCAAACATAGTCTGATAAAGTCTTACTCATGTAAAAAATTGCAGAGATTTTTAACTCTTTATATGGATGCTTTCTGAAGCATTTAAGTGAAAGTTCTTTCATACTTGCTAGAATTCTGGCCCCCTATTTTGTATTTGCACAATGCTGAAATTAAGATCAGGGATGGAAGAAAAATAATACTTGTCTTTCATTTTCAGGCTACACTTGAACAGCAAAAACAAATTAGATGAGCAAAAGTATGCTCATACTGGACTTGTAAACTGGACTCAAAGACTTTGTGGGGTTTTATTGTAAAGAGTTATATGCTACAAGGCTAACTTTTTAGACCTAACTATCAAGAGCTTATTCAGGTCAACATTCCAAAAGAAGGTGTCAGAGAAGGCACCTATACATCACAGGTATCAATGACAGGAACATAAATTGCTTTGGTAGCAGTGGCCTCAGTTCTAGTGAAGAGGGTTAAATCTAACTCTATGGTGGGGTTGTTTGGGACTTCTGCTGGTTAAATTTGTCCTGGTAATGAGAAGCAAGGTGAAGAAATTGATCTCTTTTGTCCTCCAAACGTGGTTTTTTTTTGTTCCAACTTCATTTTATGAAATGCCTATATACAAGGATGGTGGTGGGATGAGGAAGAACTGCTTTGCTTGGAAGAATCCAGTCTGCAAGAGGTTAAGAAAAACTGAAGATGTTCATATGATAGTCACTTTTATAGGCAGTCAGAGCTGTTTCAAATAACAAGGAAAGGTGAAGATTTATGTCTCTGAAAGGCAAGCTTATTGTCCACCTGGGTGGGGTGCACATCTCATGGTTTATGGGATGTAAACCCCAATTCCTCTTTAAAAAGCCTGTCAGACCAATATCAGTGAAGGCAGTGGTAGTTGTTCTGCTCTTGTAGTGAAATGCCTGCCCAGGAAAGGAGTTACCATATGTGTTACTCTTTGCTGCCCACACACAGCATCTTCACAGAGGTAAATGTACCATGTATGATGGAAGCATAAAAGGTCTTTAGAAGTTTGGCATAACCTCTAAAAATAACAGCACTTAATTTAAGCAGTATGCTTTCTGCTCTGTATGTCAGCCTGTTTACAATCATGTCTTGATTTGAAGAATGCAAACATTCAAATTACCCAGAAAAAATTCTTGAGTTTTGCTGTGGGTACCCAGCTGTAGTGTTTCGGAATTGTATGCATCACCAAGAATGTTTGTAAAATAGTAGCTCAGATACAAAATCTAAGCACTACAGTTATCACTGGAGGAGCAACTTCTTAATTGGAAGCAGTATCTAGGACAAAATGGCAGTAAATTTTAAATAAACTTTTTCATGACCTTGAGGGGAAGCTGTATGATGAGCGGCTGAGGGCACTCTGTCTGTTCAGCCTGGAGAAGAGGAGACTGAGGGGAAGCCTCATTGCAGTCCCCAACTTCGTTGTGAGGGAAGACAATCTCTTCTCTGTGGTGACTAGTGGCAAGACCTGAGGGAACAGTCTCAGCTTGTGTCAGGGGTGGTTTAGGTTAGATATTAGAAAAAGGTTCTTCAACCAGAGGGCAGTTGAACATTGGAACGCCCCTCTCAGAGAAGCAGTCACAGCACCAAGGCTCCCAGAGTTGAAGAAGCGTTTGGACAATGCTCTCAGGCACAGGGTGTGACTCTTTGGGATGGTGCTGTGCAGGGCCGAGAGTTGGACTCGTTGATCCTTGAGGGTCCCTTCCAACTCAGTTTGTTCTGTAATTCTGTGAACTTGCTGTGCTTGCATTTTAAAAACCTTAATTTCTTAGAAACTATTCTCAAGTTGCTTATTTCCCAACTGCAAATAGTAGTGCATAATTTAATTATTTGTTTTAATTTAGGGGTTTTGGATTCCACTCATGTCTGTCTTTGTGGAAAACAGATTAGTCGGGGAAGTAGATACTGTATAATTTTCGCAGCTGGACTAATCCTTGAGCCTAATTTGTCTTACCTTTCAAGAACTGATAAGCAGAACCAGTCTGTATCCTGAAGGGTTTCAAACGCTGCTAAGGATCCAGTTATCAGCTGCTTAGCTAGGTGGTTCCAGCTTTTAAAGTGAACCCTTTTACTCCTGCCCTGTAGTTTATATTCATTGCATTTTTGTTATTTTGCAAGAGTTTATGTATTTGCAAACTATTGTGCATTTCACTGTTTGGAAGCTCTCAGATCATTCTGTGGTGCAGCACCACCTCATGGGAAAGTCAGGTACTGTACTGAAGGGTTGGTTACTAGAATTAATAAGTCCTACAGCGTTCATAAGTCTTTCGTCCCCAGAGAGGTATTATGCTTTGGTTATCTTTGCTCTATTTGTTAGGTGCTGCTTCTCATTGGAAGTATTAATTTCAAACTACCACTTTATTTTTTTAACTTGCTGTTTCCCTGTTCTCTTCATACGTCAGGGAAAGACTCTCGTCTCCTTGTCTTCAGACTCAGTGCTGTCCAAAAAGATATACAGACAAAAAAACCTATCAGAAGCAAATATGACTGCAGAGAAAATAAACTGGAGAGAACAAAAGGTGATGTTGTTATCCTGTGTTAAAAATATCCCATGTGGTATGATGCTGGTAATTGCCAGGGGCTTATTAGCTCTCTTGAGGCAGTTGTAGGTTTAGTGTTTTCTCTGGACAGTCAATTCAAACTTTGTTAAGTTTATATTTGAAAACTAGTCTGGTATAGTCCAGCATGACATTTTTGAATGTTGTAAAAATACCATGTTACTTGGCAGTTGCTGCTGATGAAAAGCTTTCGAGAAAAACAGGATTTCAGGGTTGGGAGGTATGAGAAGAATTTTGTGGGGATGTTAGACTGAAATAAAGCAGACTTTAAGTTGGAGGAACGCTGGCAAATCTCCATTAAATCGTAGTGCTTATATTAGTTTGGGTGTTGCTGATCATTTTTGTGGACATAAATGTTTGCTGGTCTTCAGAAGCAAGCCACTTCGGAAAGATGGAACTTGCAAAATAGTGAAAATCCATGTACTTAGGAGTAAGGGTAAAAGTAGATTGCCAAAGAGTCATAGGCTTTTGTCTTTTTCTAGAAGTTGATGTTATCCTGTTGAGGAGTTTTTAATTCTGTGTTGCCAAGTCAACCATCAGAACCCTGTTGTACTAATCATCATACAAATACAGAACAAAAAAAATCAGACCCTACCCCAACCATTTAGAGTCTACAACACTATTTCCTCAGGCTGCCACTTGTATGCCATTAATACTCACCATGGGAGTGAACTGAGGATTGTTGTGGCTATTCGCAACAAACTACTTCTCGTCACAAAGAAATATAATCCACACGACGCTTTAACCAGCACCTCTCTGCTATCATCTCCTGAATCTCCAGTAGAGGAGTTCCAGTACATCCGGGTATGTGTTATCTAATTACTAATTATCTTAACACACTGGGCAGCACTCAGCTAATGGAGGGGGTGTGGGGAAGACAGAGTATGCATTATCATCTTCCTGAACTTACGGACAAATAGAAGTGAGAAGCCATATGGTGGAGTTCAATCATATATATGCTAAAAAAATCTTTCAGATTTTTAAAAAATTGTTTCTGCTTGTTCTTTGTTACATTTCTGTGCTTAGAGCACATCCCTTTCAAATCATGGAGTACCTGTAGTACCCACAGTACAGGCTTGAAACAGAGAGTAATTCTATTATTCACTTTACAGGAAATATGCCTTTCTGACCCTCCAGTGATTATGACACTGGTGGATGGACCTACTGGAGACAGTGACAATATGATCTGTGTAGCATATCGACATCAGTTTGATTTAATCAATGAGAGTACCGGGGAGTCCTATAGATTGCATCACGTTGAAGCAAACAGGGTAAGTTTTCATAATTGAAACTTTTTTTGTGAACTTCCACTGAACATAATTTCTTGCAGACTCAGTGCATGCTGTGCTGACCTTCTAGGAGTGTAACTTATGGAGATCATCATATGCGTTACTTTTCACTTCTATAACTACTGCTGTAGGGCACTCTGAGATACAATAATCACAGTATCCTCTGCCTGTTTGTTAATCTTTTCCATTATCATTGCAGGTTAACTTTGTTGCAGCTGTTGATGTATATGAAGATGGTGAAGCTGGTCTACTGTTGTGTTATAACTGTAAGTGTTTAGGGAAGGCCAAAAATTGTAATAGCTCAATCTGTGTATGTAGTTATTTTATTGGAGTCTAGGCCTGTGTTTGAAAATAAATTTTAGTGTTTTGTGCAAATTTTGTCAAAATACATTCTTTTGAACTTGAATGCATATTGGAGAGACCAGAAATTCAAGTATTTTAGACATACTAGCTGTTTTACATATGTGCGTCTCTATATCTGTAGACGTTACCATCCTACAAAAGTCTTGTTTCTTCAGATCTGCCTCATTCTATAGGTAATTGCACAGTTACTAGGTGTTTTCAAGACATGTCTAATTTAGCGTTTCATCCCTTTTTCCTTGTGTCCTGTCCCATTCTGTCTTTCTGCTTTTTCTTCTGCCTACTTCTTGGGACTTCTTGCATTATTTCATTGTAATTTTCTCAGTCTCCTTTTATAAAATGGCCTTGGATATAGAATCGGGGGTTAAAGGGTTGGAATGGACCTTAAAGATCATCTAGTCCTAACTTCCCCTGCCATGTGCAGAGACACCTCCCACTAAACCAGGTTGCTGAAAGCGTTACCTAGCCTGGCTTTGAACACTGCCAGGGCTGGGGCATCCACAACCTCCCTGGGCAACCTGTGCCAGTGTCTAACCATCCTCACAGTAAAAAATTTCTTCCTAATACCTAACCTAAATTTCCCCTCTTTCAGTTCGTACCCATTATTCCTTATCCTATCGCTACATTTCCTGACAAAGAATCAGTCTCTAGCTTTCTGGTAGGCTCCCTTCAGACACCGGAAGGTTGCTATGATGTCTCCACACAAACTTTTCTCCCAGGCTGAACAGGCCCAGCTTTCTTAGCCTGTCTTTGTAGGGTAGATGCTCCAGTCCTCTTATCAACTTTGTGGCCTCCTCTGAACTTGCTCCAACAGTTCCATGTCCTTCTTATGTTGGGGGCACCAGAACTGTACGCAGTACTCTAGGTGGGATCTCCTTGTAGCAGAGTAGAGGAGGAGAATCACCTCCTTCGACCTGCTTGGTATGCTCATTTTGACGCAGCCCAGGATTCGGCTGGCTTTCTGGGCTGCAAGGGCACAATGCCAGCTCATGTTGAGTTTTTCATTCTCCACCCAACCTGTATGTTTTTGGGATTGCCATGACCCAGATGTAGGACCTTGCACTTGGCTCTGTTGAACTTCATGAGGTTTGCATCAGCCCACCTCTCAAGCCTGTCAAGGTCACTTGATCCCTACAGTGTGTCAGCTGCACCACACAGCTTAGTGTTGTCTGCCATTTTGCTGAGGATGCCCTCATTCCTACTGTCCATGTCACCAGCAAAGACGCCAAACAGTGTTGGCCCCAGTACTGACCCCTGAGGCACACCACTTGTCTCTGGTCTCCACGTGGACAGAGAGACATTGACCTCAACTCTTTGCATGCAGCCATCCAGCCAGTTCTTTATCCAGCAAGTGGTCCATCCGTCAAATCCATGTCTCTCCGGTTTGGAGACAAGGGTGTCCCATGGGACAATGTCAAATGCTTTGTGTAAGTCCAGGTAGACAGTGTCAGTTGCTCTGCCCCATCCACCAGTGCTGTAGCCTGTCATAGAAGGTAACCAAATTTGGCAGGCATGTTTTACCCTTCATAAAGCCATGTTGACTGTTACCAGTCAGTATATAACATCCACATATGCTCTTCTCTGCACTGCACAGGCTACTTCTGATCCTCATGAAAGTAGAAGCGCTTAGCATGGAGCAGCCTCTATGAGGCAGTGCTGAAGGACAAGGCATGGTTGTCTGTGTGGCAGAAGGCACGTCCTATTTGCCTCTCAAAGTGAACATGAATGGAGACAGGATAAATATATCCTGTGTTCCATTACTGCCTATAAGTGTCTCTAAACTCTCTGAGACCTTATTGGTCCTGGTTGTTTGCTGCATCCTGCCTCGTTCTGGTTCTCCTAGCACTGCTTCAGGACTAAAAAGGTATCTGACAGAGCATAGTGAATTTGCATATATAGTTCTGATGGGAATAGACCCATTGCTTAGCCAAAGCTAACAGACTTAGCTGATCTGAAAGTTGCAACAAAGGTGCTGCACAGGCTTGTAGTAACTTGAATTCCTGTTTCTAGGATGTGTTTCAGGGAAAAGTACGTGTTTTCTTTAGAGAATTTTACAATTCTGAAAGTATCATCATAGAACAAACATGAAAACACAGGATTTGGCAATGTCAAAAGTTTGTATTTAGTAAAAGACCGAGAATACCTTTGTGGATGTAAACTTTGATTCAGTATAAAGACATAAGTTACAGCGGAAAGAAAACCATTTTGCATAAAAAAATGTGTAAGAGCTGGAAACAGCACATATTTGAGAGGGTCATAATTGTTTACCTGGAGCCCCTGCCCCACTCATACAGGCTTGTAAAGAAAAGAATATTATTGCAGTTGCATCTTGTCTTTAACGTTTCTTATTGTTTGCTGATGTGACTTCACAAGTCATGAACTTAAATAGATATTTGATTAGCACTAGCGCATGTGTTAAAGAAATACTACCTTCCTGGTAGTGGAAGGTTCCCCTTTATCTAGTTATATCCATTAAAAATTCAGAACTACGTTGCCAGTAAGAAGCTGTATAAGCTAGCATTCATGTCAGACTCAGCTTGTTCATTTCAGAATCAGTGGACTAAGAGCAGCTAAGAAGTGTGTTCACAAGTTATATGATTAATGAAATCTTGATGTCTGTAATATCCCATGTGCATAAGAGTCTTAAAAGAATGTAAATTATACTAACATATGGCTGCTTTAAAGGCAGAGAAGTACAACTCTGCAGACACTGCTTTCTGAATTTTTCTTGCCTATTCCTCTATCTATAGACAAGTTAGGGACCTGATACCTGTTGAAATAGTAATATTTACTTTGTGAAATATGAGAACTTATTAGAAGTCTTTTATTTTGGTCTTTCAAATGCTGTGTTCACAGAGAAAGCAAATTTTGCTTATCTGTTTAGATATAGACTTCTATATGAATGCTTGACTATGTGCATAATGCCCACCCTTCTGCAAAAATCTGCCTGTAAAATAGGTGTTGGTCACTCACAGTGTGAAGTGATGGATGCTTCTTTTTTCTGTTTTGTTACAGACGTTTGCCAGTACAGAAAGGTATATCCTTTCAGTGGAGGTTCTCCACTGGTCCAGCCATCAGCTTATGACTTCCACTTCAGCTGGAATCAAGTTCCTTATGCTGTTGGTAAGAAAATGTCTCTTTTTACTAGATGGCTTTTTCATTACCATTTTGGTAATTACAGTTACCATTTACTGCACTTGGCTCTTAGTGGAATTACAGTATTCTAGGAATAATCGTGTATGTTACATTCATGAGGCTGATTGAGCTAAGTTTCTACATATGATGATTTTGGAAAGTGGAGCCTTGGTAGCAAGTTCATCCTTTGCTGAACTTTTTTTTCCCTTTCTCTTTTTTGTGTTTTTCATTTTCCGTCTGCCAGGCATGGAGAGTGAAATTTTCTTCAGGCTTGATGTAGCCAGTGTCCATCAGTATCTTAGACAACAGTTTTCGCAGGAAAGGAACAGAAGACGTCCAAGACAGTTTTGATGGAGCATCCAAGAAACTTTCACATTAACCATTTTTCCTTGCCAAATAACTTTTATTTCATTGCAGTCTGTGCTTTCCCTTATGTCCTTGCCTTCACTACTGATTCCATTGAGATCCGATTGGTGGTGAATGGAAACTTGGTCCACACAGCAGTTGTGCCTGAGCTTCAACTAGTAGCATCAAGGGTAAGACACAGGAAAATCATGTTTGACTATTTCTGTGATATGTTGGGATCTAACTGACATAAATCGTTGCTGCCCCTAAAAACCAACCAAACAAAAACTGAAATATGTGCTACCTGATTTGTGATAATTGTTCCTCTATGTGCTCTTAGTTTATACCAATGACAAAGAGAATCAGAGCATGGTTAAGAAAATCTCACTGTACTAATGATTAGTTATTTGCCATTTCAGACAGATATTTATTTTAAAGCTACTGCTGCAGTAAGTGGATCGTCTGACAGCAGCTCTAAGGAAATGAGTTCAAAGAGTTCTCCTCAAACACCGACAGGTTATGAAAAGCCCGTATGTCCTCTTTCTTCTCTAGAAGGTAATGTGGCAGCTTGAATAATGATCTCTAATCATTCCAGCAGCTATCACATCTTGGTGCAGCTGATCTTCAGTAAAGGTAGTAAAACAATGTGAGTTCAGAGCTGAAAGAAAGTCTGCAACATAAGAGATTTTCTATTTTTCCACTCATATAAAGCACTTGACTGAGCTTTTCCACTGTAGCGTTCTTTTCTGAATACATGGTAGCACTGTTCTGAAGAAATAATTTCTGTAGGAAGGGAGGAATTAAGCTTCAGTAGCTTGATAAATCTTTGGCAAAATGGCCGCTAATAATAATGCAAGAAGAGGCATAAAATGGTGAGAAATCTTGACATTTCACATAAGCTATTCCTTTCATTTAAGAAAAGCTGAACTGCCACTGAATGGCTAAAGCTCTTGAGCAAAACAAGAGTAAGAAGCCTTGAAAAGGTTTGCACAGTCCATTTAGTGTAACATGATCTGTGACCAGTCAATCTCTAGTATAACAATAAAGGAGAAACAAGGGAACATGAACTAGATAATGCAAGATATATGTACACCATTCTTCTTTAAATCTGCTGCTGCTCTGTTAGCAGAAAGGGAAATGAGAATGTAATCACAATTTAAATTTTTTAAAGGCAGTACTATTTGATGGTAAGTTTGGGAGTTTGGTTTGTTTTTCTTCTAGGAATTAGGAAAATGTGGTATTTTGTGTTACCTAAGAGGACGCGTCATAATTTAAACCACTTGGGTTCCAGGCTTCAATATATTTGCAGTATATTAAAACACATGGGAGATATTGCACAGAGTGCAGTGTAATAGTCAGAGTACCAGCCTCGAGTCATATACATTTACTTCCTGATTCCACTGCTGATTCGTCATGTTGCCAAGAGTCGATCATCTTTTTCTCTCTAAGTCACATTGCTCATATTTCTTCCTTCTCCTAGCTTATTTATATTGAAAGATCTCCAGAGCAAGAAAGATATATGTCATTTCAGTTAAAAAGTGCCCAGCTCAACAAGTATAATTTGTCTTTATAAATTTTTATTTGGAATTATTAAGAATTGATTCTACTGTGAAAGTGTAACATTCTTTTTTCTTGCTGTGTTTCAGGCGAAGTTCCGTGCAAAAACCTATACAAAATACCTCTCAGCAATCTGGTTGGGCGAAGCATTGAACGGCCTCTGAAGTCACCTTTGGCTCCCAAGGTCATCACTACTACAACATCGAGTGGCATTCCCTCTCTTCCAGTTACACACTCACTATCCCTGTCTCGTATGGAAATTAAAGAAATTGCAAGCAGAACACGTAAAGAATTGCTGGGTAAACTCTTCTCATTCTTCAGTGTTACGTATCAGTTGTCAAACATATACTTCCTAATCTTTGCACCATCACAGTTAGGTTTGTAACATGGAGTTGGTATTCATAAATTGTTAAAATAAAAAAGGGAAACTGTGAGTAAACATTATTTGCAAATAGTGTAGCCATTGTCTGATCATGTATAAGATGGCCATATTCTAAGCCAGGTAGAAATAGTTAATAATGGAAACCAGCAACAGATACGTTAACATTTTCATGAATGCTTTATTTTCTGTTGAGAGTATTAAGTCTTTTATTCCTTTATTGAGGCCTCTTGGATGAGCCTATGTGCAAGACAGAAAGTGCACAGAAGCAAGAAGAAGTTTCTAGAAGACAGTCAGACCCCAAGCAGGGAGCAGTAAGATCAACTAGTAGTGACAGGTAAATATACTGGCTTTAGAAAAGAGCCTGAGTTAGACTGTAAATGTTTTCAGAATTGTTTGCTCACACTTATCTCAGTTGGCATGAGTCTGACTAAGACCTTTGTATACCCATGTGACATTTCATGCTAATGTGTTTTTTAGAGTATCTGAATACTGTAAGTACTGAAACAATTACACTTTTTGCTGAAATCATGTTAATGAGCAAGGCAAGACTAAATGGGATTTTGTGGGGACGAGCTGCAGTTTAGCCTGTAATTAAGATTTGGACTACTGCATCTGCACTGTGCAGACTGTCTTGCTGTATTCTTTGTATGCTCTTGTGTTGCTGTTTTCAAAATAAATTTTGTGAAAAAATACCATAGCTTTTGTCTGTTTGGCACTGACCCCAGTGCCATGCTCTCGGTTTTTTTGTTTACATCTATGTGTAGAGTACTGGCAGAATGCACATAAGATACAGAAGACTGACAGTAACAAAACAAACAAAAAATCTCCTGCACTGTATGATGCACTGATCTCCTGCACCATGTTTGATTTATTTGCCTATTGGGAAATTATTTAGGTGAGGGGCTTCATTAATACTGCCTTTTGATTACTTTCAGTAGAGTAAAACGGGAGGAAACTCAGTTTTAGTGGTCTGTGTATGTCTTTAGGATAACTTGATTAAATCTAGAAGTAGCTGTTGTTCCTTCCTGCCCTGATCTGTGTATTTTTTTTAGTAACTTTCGTCTTCCTCTTTGCAGGATAATCTCAAGCTCTTTTGAAGGCTATTCTGAAAGACGTCATCTTTCCACTAGTTCAGATCCTGATACTTTAGCAAACAGGGAGGAGGGCTCACCATCTGGCTGTCCATTTCAGCTGATTTCTTTATTTGATGAAGACATCATTGACTTGAAATGAAGACACACTTAAGACCTTTGTTCCTTATTTCACATTTTCTTACAACTCTGTAAGCTCTGTGGCAATGTCACAAACACTGCTTCTGGTGGTAAAATGTGGCTGGAAGTACTGGTGATAAATCTTTATAGAATCCACGTTCTGGTTAGCACAGTCTGATTTGGTGATGCTTGTATCTCTGACATAGGTATGTTTTCTCAGTTAATGAACCATTACTTTTTGTGGCATTCCAACAGTAGGTAATCAATGAGAAATGTAGACTGAAATGGAAGTAAACAAAACGTATTACTTGTTCTGAGTTTCTTATAATTTGAAGTACCTAAATGACATGCAGCAAAGTTAATTGCTGTTATTGCTATCATGAGTTGTTTTACAATAGCATATGTCATGTGGGAAGAGGGATTTTATAACATAGATCACAGCTTTTGGTTTTTCGGTCTTTAAAAAGCAAAACAACAACAAAAAAAGGCTTGCAGGTGAGGTCATTTCAAACAGTGCAGTCAGTCCTTGAAATGTTGCATCTGTGGTACGCTCACTAAGAATCAGTTAAGATATGAAGATTGTGCTTTCTTTGCTCATTGTTTAGAGAAACTTGAAAATTGTTTTGGCAGAAAGAATCCTTGAGCAGAGAAACTCTCTATAGGAAACACAAAATTTCAAAATATTTCTAAAGAATTGGAAATTAAAAAAACCCTAAAACCCCCCCCAAAAAAAAAATCCCAAAACCAAAACCCCAATCCATCTGCTGGAAAACTCTTACTGTAGTGCATCCTCAGATTTTTCCAGGCATAAGAGCCAACCCGAATTGTCTTTGACTGCATTAAAGATTCATATGCAGGCATCAGCATTAGCTGTACGTGCTTGTATCACCAGTCTAAGTCATTATTCCAGATATTTGTATTTTTCTAACTGGGTACACACTGAAATTCCACTGCTAATAAGCTAGTTTTCTATAATGAAATAGTCATCTTGTCTCTTGTTACATTAAAGGACAGGGGTTTGTTTATATTCAAAGTTTGATTATTTTTTTTTTAACCCTTTCCTCTAGAACACCTTTGCAAGGGTTTTGTTTGGTTTTGGGTTTTTTTTTCCATGAAAGTGTGATGCTTCCAGCCTTTTTATATATGGTGTTTTTAGCTTTATTAGCAAGTGTTTCTTGTTCTGTATGTAGAAATACTTCTGTATCCTTGATTTTTTTTCATAAAACCTCTCCTATGTCATGATTTCACTTCTGTTCAAGCATGATAATCTGGAGATGCATGCCTTTTACTGCCATCTGTCTGAATGTAAAATTGGTTTTGCAATGTACTTTTTTCTCAGTTTATTGTATATAATGACTGAATTGCTTCACTTAAGAAAATATGCAAGGTCTTATCTGGAAGCATAATTTCTTACTCTCAACTGCAGTGGCTAATCAAAAGAATAAGCAATATTTTTAACAGTAATTAGTCTGGGAGCAGAAGGCTGTTATTACTTTAGTGGATTTTGCAGTCATAGATGTGTGGGGTAAACCTTAATAAGCATCTAAAAGGAAGTACCAGATCACAGTCTTTGCTAGAGCTTGTAATTATTTTTTGAGAATGTTATTTCCACAGATTGTGTTACTTTACCCTATCCTTATTTATTTGGGCAGCTAAAGTTTATAAAAATCAATCTGAAAGTATCAGGTGGTGCTTATTTTCCTGGAAGTTGTAAACACTTCTGTACTGAATTCACTCCTGGGGGCACTGCTGGCACTTACATACTTTTAGAAAGCAAAAGAACCACCTTTTCCCATGAACAGATTTCTCAATGTAGTATTTGATTTCTGGTTTGTGGCTGTTTTTGAGCATTGTACCAGTGTGTTGCAAAACCGGGGCTTTAGCTAAAATAAAATTTTAACTGGAAACTTCGCTTTACCCTGTTAGGATATCGGATTTTAAATGTATTGCAGATGTTCATCTGTACTATTATAGCATGATTTAAAGTGATTAACCATTGTTTGATAGCAGTTGAAGCAACATATGGGGATTTTAAAACTTGTGCAAACACATACTTAAGTATCGTGAAAGGCTAGCCTTAGAGATGGAGCAGTAGGGAGATCAAGAAGAATGAGAAGAGCTTGACAGAAAGCTTGACTGCTGGTTATGATGTCAGAATGCATACAGATGTGGCATTTACATTGTATCCTAAACATGATTATAGAAGAAAGGGCTATAAAGCAGGAGTTATTTTCTTGAACCAGAAGCACAGCAGTGGCTATAAAGTATTACCATAAAGTAGAAGAGTGTTGGAGTGTGTGTGTGTGTGTGTGTGAGAGAGAGAGAGACAGAGAAAGAGAGAGAGAGAAAGAACCTTTGAAGGTCTACCTGTAATTACATTGTTGATGACATCTAGCAAATGAACTATAAGGAGTACAGGATTACCAAAGCTAGGCCAAACCAGATCAGACTAGCTTCATGGTACATATCTGAAACAGGATTTTGGTATCATTTGAAGAGGGAAGCCTAGCAACTTCATTTCCGCCCACCTCCCATCTGCTTTTATGCTATAGCTTGACTTAATGGGTCAGGTTAAGCTGTTAAGTAGGTCACACTGGAAACTACCAGACGTTAATAGAATATTACACATATAGGACAGGAAAGAGCTGGACCCTGGAAATAAATAATGTACCTTCATTCTTAATGTATCCAGTAAGTGCCTTAACAGGGCTTCCACTTCTTGAGTTTTTGCTCGTGTCTTAAAGGGATGATATGAGATGTGGCAAAAGAAGCAGAGAAGGATGACACAACATTTAGTTTGGTTTATATGACACCTAGAGATGGTAGCTGAGGCTTTAGAGTCATGTATATGTAGTTTACTACCTACTTCCTGTATGAGAGCAGCTCAGAATATAGGTAGAAGGCAGAGAACATGGAAATAATATTCCAATTTTATCTGACACAAGCCATGAGAAACAAATGCTGTGAAGATCTTTATCTCATTTATTGTATCAAAGGACAGAATATCAACACAATAATGTGAAATTGCTGGTGTAACGGGACAAACATCTGTTGTACAAGGATGTGGTTTTGTTGTGTTCTAAACAGTCTGATCAGACCACCATGATTTCTAGGTCTCTTAGTATGAGGAGTTGGAATCCTCTGAACTGGCTCCTAGCAATTGTTTCTCTCAAAAGATCCTTACCATTCAGACTGCTAATTAAAATCTAGAGGCAGTTGGTGGTATTGATATATAAGCTCTCATGCATCATTTATAAAGGGCAAGGTTCTTACACATCTATGGAACCTCTGCTACTTAAGGAAGGCTGCTGGGATGGACAGCTATATATTGTCGTTCACTCCAGCATGAGAGTCATGTTGTTTACCTTCTACTTTTCCAGCATGTGCATGCATCTATTCCTTAAAACTTAAAAAGTAGTCTTAGGCACCAGTTGTAGCCATGTCCACCATAAGCACAACCCTTCCTCCTTTCACATCGTGTTAAAGCTGCCTGTAGGCCGCATTCTTGATGTTAACTGACTGTGTCGTGGTTGGGAGAAAAGATGATCTTTGAATCTATGAAAGATGGGTGTTGTTGTAATACAAAAACTGAAAAATCTTGCTACAGATGGATGGAAGGAATTCTGTCCGTGAAGGAAGAATTGTTACCAGGCTGAACACTTGCTATCAAGCTAAGTTTAACTGCAGGCCCATTCTGGACTCTTGGCTAAGTTTCTGCAAGAAATACTTTCTATCCCAATGTGCTGGATTTGTTGGCAGTGGCAGGGCTCTTAACTCCTTCTGGCTAATGGTATTGGTTGCCACTTCAGCACTGTCCTTTAGTCTGACTAAATTATGGGAATCTCATTTACTTCGGTGCAAGTATTAGACTGTACAGGCAGTTAATTTAGAATGTACTTGTGCCGTCTCACAAGCATGGGTAACAATGCATGGAATCACAAAATAGTTGAAGGTAGAAGGGACCTATCTGCCTATCGTCTAGTCCTGTACACACAACCATGCACCACCATTCAAAAATCTGTTCCAAATGGGTACACAGCATTTTGAGCTACTCATCATCTTTGTCCTGCTTTTGAATTACAGCATGCATATAAACCATCACCACAACTTTGAAGTGTGACTAGGACTCAAGAACCCCAAGAGACAGGAGCTAAGTTAATTCTTTCACACACAGTATGCACGATATGCAGCTCTTAAGGCTGAGGCTTTGATGAGCCCTTCCCAAGGTCCCTAAAGCCGAGTTTGGGCTTTAGAAACTGTTGCAGACTGAGTCATTTTTGTCCAGTTCTTTATTCTAGTGGGAATGCAGTACACATAAATATTATATAAGTGTTTGAAAGTAAGAAAACACTTTCTTCTAATACGAAACAAAGACTCGCAATTTCAAAGGGCTTGGCTATTCGTGGTAGCAAGAGAACTGCTCTCTAGGTTGAATGAATGCATGCATACATTCAGTTTCCTGGTTTGCAAAGAAGTAAGGCCTATTCTAGTTATAGTCCTTGTCTGGTTTGGGGGTGTGGCAGGGATTTTTTTGGTTGGTTTGGTTTCTTGAGGTTGGGGTTGTGTGTGGGTGTTTTGTTTGTTGGTTGGGGACTTTTTTAAGTTTTGGGAGGGTTGTTGGTTTGCCGTTGTTTTTTAATGCGTAACATATAAGTATGCACCTAGAATGAATAGCAGGTTTGCTGTCCGCCGTCATGTGATTATTTCTATAAATGTTCAAGTATTTGTAATTAATCGGTAAGATTCAAATTGAATTTTTGTAGTCCTGTGACAGCCAACTGAATAAATATTTAAACAGTACTTAATAGGCCTGGGAATGGGTAACAGTATTGCCTAACTAGTTACATATGGTTAAGGTTGCTACTCCTGACATATTTTCTGCTGTTCTATGTATATTTGATCACTAACAGCTAGCTCAAACATGTTTTCCTAAAGGTTTGGGTCTATAATTTGTGCTTGCTGTTGGCTTAGTTGCATTTGACATATATAACCACTTACATTTGGATTTGGTTTTCAATATATATCCATATATATATTTGTAATTTCCACCGTAAATATAGGATTTTAAAGGAGTGGGATCGTAAAACGCAGGGGAGGGAAGAATCCCATCTGCAAGTGATATGGTATTTCAGAATAATTTCTGTTGTCTTCTGTGTATGAAAATGAGTATCACACTGTTTTCCTTGTTAACAATTTGATATCATGGTTCATATGCACAGTGCTTGCTAATTCTGCTAAAGCGCTATTTTCTCAGGCTAAGTCTGATATTGTGAAGGACTACATTACACACTGGGAACCTAATACTAACAATATAGGAAGGGTCAGGAGATTTTGCAGGAAACATCTGTACTTGCATGCAGGTTACAAAGTATTTTTATTATTTGAGCACAACTTCACCAGCCTGTATACTGCTTAACTGCTTCACTTTGTTGCTGACCTGTAACTGACTGACTTCTGTTTGCTACTGGAAATTGTGGTATTAGCACATGACTTGAAGAGAAAATTGAGATTATTTTCTGCATCTTTAGCTCTATTAGGTATTTATCTGGTTGAATGGAAAATGCTATGTAAAGGTTTATGCAGTGTGTTGTCAATCTGGAACGTCAGTTTTAAGTCTGTGAACGGTAGCAGACTGCTTTGTAATTTAAGAACTGCATGTCGTTAAGACTGTTGCTGCGTTTGTGATCAAAGACTCTTTACCACTGGTGTTAAATGCTGATGTTTCAAAATGCCATTGTTTTTAATGTCATATGATAGCATGAATGGTTTGTGCTTTTGATGTGACATCCAAATAGAAACAGTCCTGTCACATCTGAAACTGTTTTAAATGCCGTTTATCACCTTTGTGAAGGAGAAACAATTTATTCCTTCATACGTAATAAACTATAAATGTGACCCCACTTCTTTCTTTCACAGATGCAGAACTAATGACTTTCAAATTTGAAAAGAAAAAAGACAAGAAACAAAAAAGACAGGAGGCAGCACAGAGCTCTCCATTACTTTTTCCACTTGAGTTTCCTGAAGTGCTGTATCATGTCTGTGAGATTGCTATGTCTTAAACTTTACCCATGTTTGACAAAAGCTATAATCTAGCATTGGCTTATGTTTCCAAGCATCTTTCAGACTTTCAGAAATCTGCTTCAGTTGGAGATCTTTACCCCGTAAACTAACGCTACAAAAGAGAGCTTTTCTCCTTTTCTGGCTAAGTGTATATTCTTGCTGTCTCCAAGACCTTGTACTTCCTTTTGAAAAAGCATTAATCTTTCCTGAAGTCTCAAAGACCTCCTCCTTAGAGCTACAACCCTTCTTGTGATTTAAATGAATTCCTAGACAATTTGACAACAATAGGAAAAAAACCTAACATCCTTGAAAGACACCTCCATTTGGGATTAAGACTTATTCTGTGGTCAGGCATCCCGGAAATAGAAGCAACACAGATACCAAGTACTGCAGTCTGAAATTAATATTAACCAGGCTACATTGTGTACTTCTTCACTGTAACATGTGCCATAAGGAAAAGGTACAGTGGAGCAAGGAAATTTTATTTTATTTATTTAATTTACATCTTGGAAAAAAAGATACTGGCCCCAATACAATTAATACTTTCTCTTGGCCATTACAGTCAGTCTACTACATGTGAAAAGAACACAGAACTGAAAAAATAAGAGTAATTCACGGTGCTAAAGTCATGAAATGCCTTGGTTCTCAAGAAGGCCATAACATAGTTTGTTAACACACAAGCAGGACTCGGTATGCCTCTACTTTTAAATAGGAAGATTTCAGATAGCAGCAGCCATGGAGCACGACCCCAGCCAAAGGCAAAACCTGCAATTGCAAAGCAAAGAGAATAAATGTAAGTTAAGTAGGAAAAAGTAAATAATATCCAAATTAATCAAGTAAGGGGGATGCAGTTTTCACGTTAGATTTGTGGATGGTTCCAGCAACACCGTACTTCTACCAGAAGGAGACAGATTAAGTGATTTTAAAGCGGCATGATAGACGCTAGTGCGTTTTGCATCATAATAATTACAGGAATATTCTTAACAAGCAGAACTTGCCAAAGCTCGGGCACGAGTCGGAAGCGGCGTAACCCAGCAGTCAGCGAGACTCCTCAGCAGCCATGTCTCGCCTGTGAGGAAGCGTCCACACCCCCGGCCCCGGCCGGCTCCCGAGGGCCGCCGCTATGAGCAGCATTGGGCAGCAGGAGCGGGGCGGACGGAAGCGCTCGGAGTGACGACGTTGGGCGTGCGCCGGAAGCCGCCCGATCGTGAGAGCGGGGGGTCCGGGAGCGCCTTCTCCCCGGTGTCGCCGGTTCGCCCGGCGTGGGCTTAGCCCGGCCCTCCCCTCCCTTCAGCAGCGGGCGGTCCTGAGGACCCGGTCTCGTCTTCAGGGTGACCCTCCTGTCTTGCGTGCCCGCACGTTGTGGCGCGGGCCGCGGAAGTGCTGAGAGCCGATCCTGGCGTGTGAGCGATGGCCGCAGGGAAGCACCCGCCTGTGCTGGGCTCCGGGAGTCCGCGCAAGCCGTGGCGACTGCCCGTCGAAGGACACCCCGCGCTGGGCTGCTACCTGAGGTGAGCGACACGGATCTGTCGGCAGCAGCGGCGCTGAGTCTGCAGTCCTCGCCGTGCTTTTTGCTTGCGGAGGTATATGGGAGCGGGCGGGGTGAGCGGATCGGGCTGGCTGCCTTAGCACCTGGAAAAAAGGCTCGAGCACCGGTTTCGGCGGCCTCACAGCAGCCCGTAATTGTAGTATTAGCTTCACGTATTGAACAGAACAAACGCCTTGGAGTTCACCGAATTTTTATTCATAGCTATCCTCTTAAAATTTTCTACTTGCTTTAAAAGAAAACACATGCCTGTTTGAACAGCAAAACTATTCACTGCCATATGTGCTGAGGAAAGCTGGTAAGTGCTGTCAAGCAGTAAAAGTTACTGTATGAACTTGTGACTTGATACGGGCAGCTGCTTCTGTGCATTTGACATCCAGAACTTTCTCGTGTTGTTTATCAACAGTTGCATGCCGTGTGCAGCCTTTTATAGCAAAGACTGTACTTTTCTGTACTACTATGCCTTGTTAAGAGGTGTACTCTAAGATCTTATTCTAGGATGGTAAAAGGTCTGTATAGAAATAAACATACTACGGAGTCCCACTCAGATTTCTCAGTTCTTTCAGTTTGAGAGCTGCTATAAAATACAGACAGTTGTCTAATGAAGGGAATTAGACCTTCCACAGAAAATAAATAAATATTATTTTTTAACTGTTTACCTGATGTTTATCTTGTTAATCAATGGTCCCAGGTCATTGTAGGAACTTGAGATGTCACAGGATAGTATAAGTGAATACAGGATGTAGTTCAAAAGGTGGTATTCAATTTCACAGTTAAGTCTGAGTGGAAATAAACTGAGAAAATAGGGGGAAAAAACCAAACAAACAAAACATGACTTTTTAAATGTGTTTAGGTCAAAGTGGTGCCAAAATTTATACTAGACCAGCACAAGCTTAGGTCTTTACATGGGCCAGATAGAAAAAGACTAACGTATCCTCCAACACAGTTTGTATGTTTTGTTTTTTTTAATAACTAGTTACCTTCTTCGTATTTAAAATAGTTCAGGACAAAGATATGAGTAAGCTCTGTTAGTAACTAGCTTATTGCTCTGCTTATGTGCTTTGGTTTTTTTTCCTTTTATCAGTATAATCCATGGGTAAACTCTAAGACAGTGTTTATTTGTTATAATAGGTTTAAAACTTAAACTAACCCCTACCTTACTAGACTTAGAACTTGAAAGTGCTTACCCAAAACAAGAAATATGTTAGCATTCATAATGAATGCTAACATTCACTAGCTACATGCAATTTACTTTTAAGTCTAATGTGGGACACATGATAGTTCAAGGTGCATGTAAATGCTTAGTTTGAAATGCATTTGGTCACTTCAGTGTATGTGTTAACATGCCATTAGGAATACTCATGTACCTGTAATAAAGATGTAATTCTTACCTTGTTTTCTGAACAGAACTAATACAGTATTTTGATGTATCACAGGTAAATTTTTCCATAACCTTATGGAGAAAAAGGACTTTGAAGCATGGCTTGATAACATTTCTATTGCATTTCTTTCTCTGACGGACTTGCAGAAAAATGAAACTCTGGATCACCTGATTAGCTTGAGTGGAGCAATCCAGCTCAGGCACCTCTCCAATAATCTAGAGATTCTCCTCAAGAGGGACTTCCTCAAACTTCTTCCATTGGAACTTAGTTTTTATCTGTTAAAATGGCTTGATCCGCAGACCTTACTCACATGTTGCCTTGTCTCTAAGCAGTGGAACAAGGTTATAAGTGCCTGTACAGAGGTGTGGCAGACTGCATGTAAGAATTTGGGTTGGCAGATAGATGACTCTGTTCAGGATCCTCTACACTGGAAGAAGGTTTACCTAAAAGCTATTTTAAGGATGAAGCAACTGAAGGACCACGAAGCCTTTGAGACATCCTCTTTAATTGGACACAGTGCCCGAGTATATGCACTTTACTATAAAGATGGACTTCTGTGTACAGGTAGGAAGGACAGACAACTTGAGAGTCTTAAAATTGTTTGTTTTCTCTTCCCCCCATATGATTAATGACAATTTGCTTTTCCTTTACCAGACAAATTATTTTCATAGTGCGAATACAGATGATGATTCTAAATTACTTTTTATTCAATTTCTGAAACACCTGGTGTATTAATAAACTCATTTAGTCACTTACATAAGAAAACAAGGAAACCAATTTCTTCGTTGGTTACAAAAATAGTAACAGCAGGTATCATTGTCCCTGCCCGTGGCAGGGTGGTTAGACCTAAATTATTTTTAAGGGCCCTTCCAATCCAGAATGCTCTATGATTTTGATCCTGCTGTTACTATTAGTAAGCCCATTTGAGAAGTACGGGTATGTTAGTTATCCTTTTCGACGACAGCTTTCAATTAAAGGGACCCTGTTTGGGCTTTGTGAGAACTTCAGTTTCCCAGAGTGTGGAAGAAAAACTCGTATCTTCTTCCTTGAAACAAGACTGTAAGCACTTTTACTTCTTAACCTGAGAAGACCTGTAAACTAGATTTAACCTTGCTACTAGTCTGACTTGCACATAATTCCAGCTTCCTCCCTGAAGTGTACAGACTTGAAGATTTCAGTTTGAACTTAAATTACACACAGAACATATATGAAGGATTAGTATGAAAGAATAATAACAGAGCTCCAGTGAACTGCTGTCAGAGTATATTCCAAGGATTTCCCAATCATTTGAGATGACAATGTTATATGCTAATTTCGGAATACTGACTTCAATCCCACATTTGTTAGTTCTTTAAGATGCTTACTACAAGCCAACAACTAGATTCTAGGCAGTCTTTCACTTACCTACTCAGCAGGAATGTTATACACAGAAAACAGCATTGTCAGAACTTTCTGGCAACTTTTGTGCAGAAACCCCCAGGAGAAAAAACAGGTGTAAGGAGTCCAGGGTTTTATTTTGCTCTCCAAAGCTAGCAGTTAAAAAAGGAGGAACTTCAGGTAGAGAAAAGAAACTGGCAGGTTATGGGGCCTGGTATTCGTATGTGTTTCAAGATTTGGTGGACCCCTTTCCTACCTGAAACAAACAGAAGCTTGCAGTATAGTCAGTGTCTCTCTAAAGCTGAGAGTGATGCAGTCGCGTGAAACTACCATGCCTCTGTTTCAGTAGACACTGTCGGTCAGAGGTTGTACCAGAATCTGTAGGTGATAAAAGGGTGTAAAGAAACTGGAAGGTCAGATATCTAGTAGCTTCATTAACACGAAAACTAGCTGCTTTGCTGTAGTGCTGAGACTTAAAAGCAGGGCATATTTCCTGTTCAAGCAGCTTGAAAGTACTATTTAATGAGAAAAAGTTCAACAAGGGGAAGTGCCAAGCCCTACACCTGAAGTGGATCAACTCCGCAGCGCCAGTATGTGGTAGGGGCCACCAAACTGGAGAGCTGCTTGGCAGAAAAGGAACCAAGAGTCCTGGTAGACACCAAGTGAATGTAAGCCCCAATGTTCCTTTGCTGAAAAGAAGCCTAATGATATCCTGGGCTGCATTAGGGGACTTCCCAGCGGCTTGAGTGGGGTGCTCCTTCCCCTCTTCTCACCACTGGTAAGGCCTGGTGGAGTACTGTGTCCAGTTCTGGGCTCCTCAGTACAGACAGGGACACACTGGAGAGTCCAACAAAAGGCCATGAAGATGACGAAGGGACTGGAGCATCTCTCATATGAAGAAAGGCTGAGACAGCTGAGACTTCTTATCCTGACGAAAAAAGCACTCAGGATGCTATCAATGTACATAAATACCTGAAGTGAATGTGCAAGGAAGATGGAGCCAGGCTCTTTTCAGTGGTGCCCAGTGATGGGACAATAGGCAGTGAAAGAGGAGGTTTCACAAGCTGAAACACAGGAGGTTCCCTTTAAAATGCCTTTTTTTTTTTACTGTGACAGTGATTTGTTCTTTTATGTTTTCACTGTGAAAGTGATTGAGCACAGGTTGCCCAGGGAGATTGTGGAGCATCCATCCTTGGATACACTCAAAAGCTGTCTGGTCATGGTCCTGGGCAATCGGCTTTAGGTAGCCCTGCTTGAATAGGGTGATTGGAAGAGCTGACCTCCAGAGGTCACTTCCAACCATAACCATTCTGTGATTCCATGAAAATACTCTAGTTAAGACAAAGATGAGTACAGGACTGGAAATTATTTACTCTTTGCTTCCAATTATCCTGTTCTTTTATATTCTAGGATCAGATGACTTGTCTGCAAAACTGTGGGATGTAAGCACAGGTCAGTGCATATATGGTATCCAGACACACACTTGTGCTGCAGTGAAGTTTGATGAACAAAAGCTTGTAACGGGATCTTTTGATAACACAGTAGCCTGTTGGGAATGGAGCTCTGGGGCAAAGACACAGCATTTTAGAGGACATACTGGTGCAGGTATGTTGAAATTTTCAATTTGTAATTTCACCAGTCAAGTCACGTACATCATCATCAAACAAATTATAATTTAAGTTAGCTTTTTGCATGTTAACGTTTTTGGTTTTTTCAGCCTCTGTTCTCTGTCACCTGAGTCACCTCAGTTCCCCCTGACAGGAGAGGCAACCAGAACAGATGTAAATTTGTCCTTGAATATGCCAAAGTTTAGCCATGTAGTGTTTTGCAATTGCGTGGAAGTAACGCTAAATGCCGTAGTTATTCAGTAGTTTCGAGTCTGAAAGAGGTGCAAACCTTAGGTAGCAGGGTGTACACGGCCATGGCCATTGTTTGTATTCCCAGACTGGAGATGAGCTTACAGCAAAGAGCAAAGTAGGACCTGGGAATATGTGTTTGCATTGCCCTCGTAATTCTCTGTCCTGTACTTCAGAATATCCTCAACTCAGCTGCAGTTTTTTTCCCCTGTATTTATCAAATATACTTATCCTGCTGGAATTGTCTTACTAAAACTCTGGAAAGAGGAACTAGCTTAAGTTACACTTTACCACAATCCAACCATAAAGGAACCACTAATGTACATGCTCTTAATTTGGGAAAAAAAACCCAGTAATTTTTGCAATGTAAATTTAGGCATCTAGAGCAACAATTCATGTGTACAGTTCAACAGGTAAAGACGTAGTAGCATGTGAATTTAGGGGCTACTAAATTCATATAGACGCTGCTACTGTGTCACAGAAAAACGCATGCGTGGAGACTGGTATTCCGTACTCAGTACCCTCTTTGCTTGCAGTTTTTAGCGTGGATTACAATGATGAACTTGATATTCTGGTCAGTGGCTCTGCAGACTTCACTGTGAAAGTATGGGCCTTATCAACAGGAACGTGCCTGAATACCCTTACTGGACACACAGAATGGGTCACTAAGGTGGGAATATTGATTTCTAATTAATCTCACGCGCTTATTTGCACTAGGTTTGTAATGTGTACTAGATTTTTAGTTCCTAATCCTGCAACTAGGTTTAGAATCTGAAGAACGTCTGGAAATGCTACAAAATAACATTTCAACAGAAAAAGTATTTTAACTGTAATTAAACCCTTCAAACCATTGAAGATGTTTCTATTCCAAAGCAGCTGCGGTAATACTAGGAAGCAGTGTTTGATTCAAAGACTGAATAAAAACTGCTTCTGAAAGAATGCTGCTTTAAAAATTATGTAAAAAAAATCTAGTGATCTTGTTTACAAAAATCTGAACACGAAACAGTATTTTTCTTCTGATTATTTCAGAACTTGAAAGGTGGGTGTGACTGTACAGATGAAGTATATATGTTTGCTTATCAATACAGTAAGTTGTCACTAGTAGGAACAAGAAGAGTGTAACTGTAGTTTTCCTTCAGTTGCTAGAAGTATTTGTACTGCCTTTATACATGGGTACAGTATGCAGGTGGTCAGTGAAGTGAAAAATGCAAGTGAAAGTTTGGTTATTTAACAGCATCAACATAAATCATTACATCCTTCAATTACAGGTAGTTTTGCAGAAGTGCAAAGTCAAATCTCTTATGCATAGTCCTGGGGATTATATTCTCCTAAGTGCAGATAAGTATGAAATCAAGGTACGTACCATATATCATGCATATATCATTTTGGTACATTGGGAAATAAAATGCTTGAATGCTTTGCTGAAGTTTACAAGTAATAGAAAGCTTTTATTTTTTCCCACAGTTCCTGCTTGTGAGGCTGCGTACAAAACATGCAACTCTTTGGAAGCTAATTTTTCAATCCTCTTCTTAACATTTAGTTTTAAATAAATAGCTCTACATGAATGGTAATACAAAGAATTAGTGCTTCCAGTTGATGTCTAATGTGCTGCCTTGTCAGTGGAGTGCTGAACTGCAAATACTGTTACTGTTGGGGACTGTGGGGTTGAAGAGTGCTCCCAAGTTTGTGGCTGTGGAAGTGCTTCATAACTGAAACACATTTCTCTCCCAATTGGATGGCTGATTTTTTTTTTTTTTTTTTTTTGGCCATTCTTTACCCATTTTTCACTGGAATTTTTTAGCCTAGAAATAACACATGCTGCATCAATAATTTACTTGCAGAATTAATGTTCCTACCTGAAGGAGATAAATGATTTCTGAAAAAAAACATGCACACGTTTACCTGATGCTTCAAAAGAGACTGTGAGGCTTGCTCTATTTATGTACCAGTTTATAATCCGAATTTTTTATGGTCTTTTAATTATAGATTTGGCCTATTGGAAGAGAAATAAACTGCAAGTGCTTAAGAACACTGTCTGTTTCTGAAGACCGCAGCATCTCCCTGCAGCCCAGACTGCACTTTGATGGTAAATACATAGTGTGCAGTTCAGCACTAGGATTATACCAGTGGGACTTTGCCAGCTATGATATTCTCAGGTAAAGTGTTCAGTTTAGGATTCAGTCTTCATTAAATAAATAAAAAGTAGATTATACTAGTTTTAGTAACTTACTTTAGATGTGGACCAAAAGAATCTTGATAAAAATTCTGTAAACATCTTACTTTACAGATATTCTAATTTCTGATCTGATAATATGAGTAATTTGATTGCTGTTTTGGTTTCTGGCCACATGCTAGTTCTCTTCCATATTTTCATTCCAAAAGCTGAAGTGTTTCAATAACTTAATTCAGACTGCAGTGCTGTAGTTGTGAATGCGGAAATATAGTGACTGAGAGCTAATGTTACCATGGAGATTGCTATACAGAGAACCAAGCAGGCATTTCTGGAGGTCCTTTGATGGGACAAAAAATTTAAAAGATTCTTTTTCCTTACAGCACTACTGATCTATCATTCTTGCTAATGCCGTGGCATGATAGTGAAATCTATCAGACTGCAATAAGGGACCAAACGTGATGGCATTCCATTTCCATAAAAAGAATAAGGCTGTATGAGTTAGAAACAGTGGAATCAAAGATAGTAACTTACTAAAGAAAAAATAGGATTTTGGATCTGCTAGCAGACTCTTAATTTAAATAGCCTGAATATTTGTGGAGTATCTGCCATTCAAATATCTACTCCAGAAGTGCTTCTTAACAGTAAGAATAACTGAGTAATTTCACCTCTGAGTTTACCCTGCCATGTTTCAAAAGAGAAAGATGGTGTCTTACTGCTGAGAACAGATTTCCATCTCCACACATTTTTGTGCCTCAGTTCTGTGCTTTATGTAATGCTGTGATCAAATGTGCTGGCAGTTGTGGAAAACTCAACTCTTCAATTTCTGTTCCAAGTTTTATTTATTATGGGAAAATATTGTAAATGTGTCGGGGAACTAAAAAATACTTTTATTTCTCCCCAAGATGAAAATGCTTAACTTAGCAAAAAGTGTCAGTAAAACAGCATTCTAAGGACCAGTCTTAGATGATTTATCTTACCTGCCTATCACAAGAAGGCATGTGTGTATTTTACTTCTGCCTTTTAAAAGAGTGGTCAAGAGAACAGTAAGAGCTTTTTATCTCTTAGTTTAAAGATACTGAGGCATAAAATTCATATGGAAATTTATGGTAAAACAGAAATACATTTGCCCTTTTGCGTGTACCTGGAAATGGCTCTTTTTATCTTATGCTCTGCAGAATAATTCCTTTCCAGCCTTAATCTTTACTTACGTTCAGAAGGGTCTGTCCTGAATGCACAAAGTCAGAACTGAAACCACAGGTCAACCTGACTGCAGCTAAGTGTCCACTTGCTTAATTTGAAAAATTTGCATCCCGTTCTTTCTAAATTCTTTCAGAATTATGAGTTTAGACACATCTTCTGTAGACACATTAGACCAATCTATAGATTTGGTTTAGTAATTCAAGCTCATTGTAAGGGAGATTCTAACACTATTTTCTTGTCTTCTAGGGTTATCAAACCTCCAGACTTCTCAAATGTGTCGCTGCTGGGCTTTGGAGAGATATTTGCTCTACTGTTTGACAACAGATACCTATATATAATGGACTTGAGGACAGAAAAACTGATAAGCCGCTGGCCTCTACCAGAATACAGAAAGTCAAAGAGAGGTTCAAGCTTTTTGGCTGGTGAAATGTCTTGGCTGAATGGACTAAATGGGCAAAATGATACGGGCTTGGTTTTTGCCACCAGTATGCCAGACCATAGTATCCATTTGGTGTTATGGAAAGAACATGGCTGAAAAGCTCACACATACAGAATCTCCAAGAAGATACAGCCTGTCAGCATTGTGTCCATAAAATGAGACTTTGCATGAACCAAAGTTGCACACCCAATGGTATCATCATGCAATGCACAATCATTTACTTTTATTTGGACATTTGGGAATGGGTTGTTTTGGACATAATGCAATGCAGCATGCTAACAGTATTCACCACAAGTTTTTGTCTATATTCATGTTTAAATATACCTATTTGGGCTCTGAAGCATAGCTTGTAACGTTTAAACCATTCAAATCTGTGATCAAGTCTGAAATCAAGTAGTGCTTGACCTGACTTCTGGCCTATTTTTTTTGTTGAAACAGAAGGTGAAGCTACTGTTTTACAACCGTAGGCTTTTGTATGTGTAACAGCAAATACTGGTTACACTGCATGGCTGCTTAACAAAAATGAGAAGATAGCAAACCCTTTCTCTCTCCAGAATCTTTCTCTTCAAAATGTTTTTCCATATGATAGCTTTAAATACTTAGCCTTTAAAGTAGAAGAATCAAATGAGTTCTTTAACTGGGATCAGATGTTTGAAGTTCAGGAACATGTCAATATGATCTTTCCTCAGCAAGAATGATGCGACTTTTCATCTGATAGAGCCTGTCGCCTTGGAGAACCTCTGAGATATTCATCATACTTGCTGATGGTAGCTCAGAATGGCTTGATCAGTATTTTATAGTCCTTATTTCCTATAGTTTGTGTTAGAATGTAATTTAGTTCACATGAATGGGAAGGTGATGTTCAGTCTCTCCAGAAAGTCACTTTCTTATGTGAAATTATATCTACCAACCATTCACTTTCTCCAAAAGTTGCAGTTAACATAATGCATTTAAAGTAGTTGCTACAGCTGGAGCTGGAAAGCAGGTGCAAATGACAGAATGCCCCATCTCTGGGAAAAAAACAAAAAATCAAAAGTCTGAAGAAAAGCACAGGAGTAGAAAAACGTCTTACGAATCAGCGTAGGAGACTTGATGTACGCAAGTTAAATGCTGAGTAGCAAATAGTTGTCCACATACTTTTGTGTTATTTGACATGTACTTAAAAGCTGTATCTACAACATCACATGCTTTAGAGATGCTTTATGTTGGTTTCCCTTCCTTTCCTTCCTTTCCTTCCTTTCAAATCTTCCCTTAATGTCAATTTTTTTTTAGACAACTTGAAAATATGAGTTGTCTTGGGGATTGGTTCATGTCCTTGAAAAGACAAAACTGTCTTTGCATTACTACTGCTAGTATGATTTTTAATTCCCAAGGAGACCTGATTTCATACATAATACTGAAAGAAGGCCAACATTCCCAAATGTATGCAGTATAAATTATACCAGTGGAAGGGGAAGCAAGAGTCAGGATTTGAGTGATGCGGTAGGAACTGCATAAAGTCACAGTGGAACAGTCTCTTAAATATGAGGCCAGACTCTCTGGCACACAGTTTTCCGACCTTTACTCACACTTAATTTACTTTGAAAAATGTGGCTGTAGTCAAGGATTTTTATCAGCTGGAGGCCAAATTCAAAACTCTCAATTCACACTGCACTGTCTGGGGCATAAATGATCAGCTCTTCGAGCTTTTGTTGTCTCACTCAAAATTGAGGAGAACGTCCACGAAAGAGAAAGTTTTCAATAACTTGTCTTGAAACCCAGTTATTACCAGTTTTAATGTGGAAGTAATATGACAGTACAGTTACAACATGTGCAGCCACTCAGCTTCTTCTGAAGGCGCCACCTATATAGCACTGCATTAGCTTTGAAAAATTAAACAGGCTTAAACAGGCGTGCCAGAAATGTCCTTGTTTCCAAACCAGCAAAATAGGAAAACGTGGTTAACTACTTTATTAGTGACCTTGATGATGCAGAGCCCACAGAGAGGTGGAGCACCAGATGGCTGAGGAACTGAGAGCCAAGCTCACCTTCCAGAAAGAATGGTGCAGAAAGGGAAGGGCATGGTGGGCATGGGATGGGGAGGCACTGCTACTGTCTCCAGCTAACTAATAAGCTATAAAGAAAACAAACTCAGACTCATTTAAGCATTATGCAGCAAGACAATGGCCAATGGTTCTTGCAACAAGAGAAGTTCTCCACTGTGAGGTTAGGTTAAGACTGAAACAGGTTGCCCAGAGAGACTGTGTCCAGCCTACCTAGACTAAGTCCTGAGCAAACCATGCTATAAGCAGGCAGTTGGACTTCCAGATGCCCTTTCTAAACAACAAGTCTAAAATTACAAATTGACCTGTTGCCATGCAAGATTGTACAGCTGCAGCAGGCACCTTACATATTAATACAGCTGCCAGTTTATTGATACAGTCTAGGAAAACGTGCAGTCACTGTGAAGCAAAGGTCCCTTTTGGACACCTGCTAATGATACTAATCCACTAATGACAAAGGTCCTTAAGGGCACAAGTACATGCCACTCCAACACAGATGAATGAAAGCTTGACACTGGTGCAGAAATTTTAAAAAGCATACCTACTGTCACACACACTCCTGTCTGTGAGACACCAGTGTCAGGCTATCACTGCCCTCAGATGTGCCTTCATTAGGAAGTTTCTAATATATTGCCACATGATATACAATGATGGAGGCTTATCAAACAGAAACTGAAATTGTGAAACTAAAGTGAGCAAATGTTTGCTCTGATTTCCATCTGACCCTTCAGCAAAAGTTAGCCATTAGCAGTATTTCCAGATAGAGTTTGGAAAGGATGCAGCTTCCGTATCCTTACACTTACATAAGAAATCAATATATTTCAATTTAGCCATCACATAAAGGGCTAAAATCCAACTTGTGTCTAAATTTCATGAAACATTTTCCTATGAGGCTTCAAGGTCCCAGAAAAAAACCCCAAACAATTATGTTTCATAAAAAGTTGTTCAGCCATCCATTTTTTCCGTCCTCAAAATAGCTTCTTTTCAGTTCACGGAAGTATCTTTTCCTTTAAAATCAATCTGTATCCCTTGCCTCTGTTTTAAACCTTTCCAACACAACTCAGCACTTAACCGCTTTAATTCAGAAAAGCTGCAAGTAACAAAAGAGGGATCACTCTTCTTAAACTTACATGTCTCCAAAGCCCAGCAGAACAGTCATTTGTATCAGCAAAACTCCAGTGGCTGTGTCTAGTGTTACAATCCATCACATCTTTAACAAAACTATTTCCAAGAGCATAAGGGGTTAATTTTTTTACAACTGAAACGTATATTTTGCTCAATAATTTGTTTACCTTTCACACAATTGATACATACAAATTTAGTACCCAGTGACATACAAACTACAAGAATTAAGCCACGCTACCTTTAATATTAATGACTGTAGTTGTACTTTTTGTACATAGGTTGAAAACTGCTTTGCATTATTGGAACCTGTTGACAAATACTTATTTTCACTATTCTTTAAACTGAAAACAAATTGAACATTTCCCAGAAGTAGTGCAATCTGCATTGATGCTTGATATCATTAAATGATTCATGACGTTGCTACAGATTCCCTAAATAATCACTGCAAAATTTAAACTTCATGTGGAAATCAATTTAATGTGATCTTTAAATTATATCCTCTGTCTTCCCACAATGCAGGGGTAGCTCTCCGCTTTCCCTCCTTAGAACCATGGTTTCACTTCTGAGCTTGCAGTATGGTTTGAGATAGCACCTTGTTGACATTCCTGATTAATGATGAGTTATATCTCCAGAGTGTTGTATCCCTGATGAGGGATTCTCTGGGAAGGTCTCTTTGAAGGGGCTCCCGACAGTGATAAATGAGGGCAACATCCATGGGAACGTTCGCACTGTTCCCGTAAGCACGTAGGACAGAATGGACTGAAGTCTGAACCACCTTTCGTGGATCAACTATCATCTTCCTGGGATTGATTACATCTTTCCTGTTAGGCTCTCTGTATATACGCTGTAATATGTTAACACCTGGCACAGTATTCCAAGATGAAATGTTGAACATGTGACTAGATACGGTTTCTGGGAAGATATGGTTCTCAAAGAGGAAAATGCTAGTCCCCGGGTTTTGTTCCTGAAGACTGTTCATCATTGTTTTCCAGTTTGGGTGCTTAAGGGGAAGAATTATTTCATCAGCATCATTAAGGACCACAAACTTGCTCCTTTGCATGTTACGGTATATACAGTCATTTAGAGCTGTGATTTGTCCATAGTAGCCAATGTGTGTTCCATCTTGCATGAAGTGCCATGTAGAAGAAACCTTGAGGTGTGAGTTTATGGGCCAGGGAATTATCTCGACAGTTCCTTCTTCTATATAAAACTTCAAGACTTTCTCCATCAGATGGCTGCAGTTGTTCTTATAGATCACCACTTTCTGTACTCCAAGAATCTTGTACATTTCCATACTCTGTATAAACTGCAAGACATTGTTATAGTTTCCAAACATGGCAGAGATGCATACGGTGAAGTCAACAGAAAAGGTCTCAGCCTTGCGGTTTTTAATTTCAAACCTTGGCAGCTGGTCAATATTTCCATGTGGAGACTGATGAATTGATACATGTGTTGGGTCACAGTTTTCAGGTTCCAAACAAACTATATCCGCTGCACCATAAGGGAATCCAAATCTATCTGAGTGAACATCGATTTTTGCTTTTGATACATATATCTTCCCATTGGGCTGACAGCAGAACCAGCAGTACAGTTGCTTTACATCTTCATGGTGAACAATTGCAATCACATGAGTGACTTTGCTTTCTCGGTCATCAAAGTATGGGGATATAATAAAAGTTCGGTTATCTTTTAATGATGTTATTGTGCTATTGGCAATTTCCCCTCTACACCTTCTACCCTCTTGAATTACTTTTGGCTGGTGAGAAAGTCTCTGTAAACTCAGGTAAGAAACTGTGAATACTGAAGTTACAGTAATAATGCAGAGAGCAGCAGCAAAGTAAGATTTTTTCCCAGCACACAACATTTTGTATGTATCTAAGTGTGGATGCAAATTTCTTTGTCCTTGTAGTTTATGCTGCCGCATCTGCAGAAAAGAAAATACGAAGTATGAGGTAATACTGACTCACGATCATTGCTCAAGAATTTCACAAACAAGGTGGGGGTAAGTCTCTATCAGTGTGCACTGACTTAATGAGAGACCGAGCTACTGTGATTTGATGAAAAATCAGTCACAGAACATGCCTTTAATGGTATGGACGATACTGTATGTGACACTGAATGCCTCTATTTGCCAGATGCGTGGAGCAGTTTCTGTACATGGAGGGTTCTGTAGGAGAATATAACAGAGGTCTATATACAGCAGTACAAGGAGCAATTTTTTTTTCCTATAATCCAAATTTTAGAATATCCAATTTAATAATTAGGCAGTATTTCTTAAAGTGAAGCAAGACTTTTTTTTTTTTCACCCCTACACAGTTAGTATGTAAATTATGTTAAAAAACCCCCCTCAGCCAGACTTCTCACAGACAAGCTAGAGGCAGATAAATTAAATGTAGACAGAATTAGTCAAGTTCGTAATAAGCATGCTAACTGGGGTTTGCACATGATGGTCCAGATATAATCACTAATTTATGAATTCCCTAACTTGCAATTCACCACAGATGAGACCATACATATAGAGGAAGGTTAATTCATACAATCCAGCAGAAGACAGGTGAAATCTATGCAGGTATAAAACTTAGTTTCAATTAGCCACTCTACTGTACGTAGCACTATACAAGGCAGGAGTTGCAGGAAGTGTCACCTCATATTAATGCTTGCTTGAGATCTGGGCCTCCTCACATTGCATTAATGCTGGCTCATCTGCTGGCATGGTTTGGGGGTCAAATCTGAAACTTGCTGCTGCACGAACAGGCAGGCAGCCCTGAGTGCCTGGATGGCCCAAGTCTTTAGCAGCACTTGTGCCAACAAGTGTTAATGCCTGAATGGGAGCTTATGGCACTCTCAAGCACTAATTTCTGCAAGTGGAGCTTAAAGTTTTCTCTACAAATTCATCTTTAGGTATTCAGATATGATCCATAAACAGTAAAGTGACAGCAAATGTCTTCAAAGGCCTGCTTGCACCACAGAGATTCTTAGGAAAAGAGTGTCCCAGATTAATCACATTCATGTCAGATCAGAAAACTGGATTGGTAGAAGAGAGTTTCCCCAACCGCCAGCAGGAAGTGTGGGGTAAAATGTTCAGATGGAATAAACTGATGCTATTGCACAAGATGAAGAGTGTGTTTCTAGCAGGCAAAAAATAATTGTCCCTGCCTTCAGAATAATGTACAATATTTTCATAATTTCTCTTTCATGAAAAAGTGAAGTAGGGAGAACTACAGTCACAACACAGCACTTAAAATGTCCCATATGCCAAGGCTGATGTGATTTACAGCAGCCTTTGCTAGCTACAAAGAAATTGCTTTACAGACCAGAAGTCATAGGGCACCAGATATCTCACTACATCACACTAGGCACAAAGCAGAAAAGCAGCAGCAGAAAGCATTAACTCTTCCATCTCTGAAATGGAGAGTCCTCCCGAGAAGTCCTTACAATTAAGAGCAAACTGCAAATACACAGTAAGAGTCTGCTACTGTCATATGACTTTTGGCTGGAGATTTGCGACAAAACAATTCATACTTTCTAAGTCTTTTTCTGAAACATTCTAAAGTACAAAAGTTTCCCCCAAGCATCCTTATTCTAAGGATGTTATACATTTTAGCATTCGTACAACATAGAGTAAGTCACATTTATAATCTTTCCCCCATCTATTTATGACTTAAAACATTTTTCAGTCTTACAGAATAAATAGCTTTAAACTAAAGAAATATCAAACCTTTTCAACGGCAAATAATAAAATCAATTTATTACCTGTTCTTTCTTCTGCTTTTGCCAGCAATAAATAACAAACAAGAAGAAAAAAAAATATTTTCAACTGTGTTTTGAACACCGAACACTGGAAAGGAAAAAGTACCTTTTAAAGCAGATAGCCGAGTGAAGTTCTGTTCAGTCCTCCATTTATCTTTTGCCAAGTTATTTTGCTAAGATAATCTACTAATTGTTTATTTTAAACAGATAAAAATGTAAATATTTTTAAGATAGATTGCAATAATGGTTCAATTTAAAACAACACCTAGGGGAAAAAAGCCCAGTACAATACCTAAGACACTTCCCAGCACATTTTATTTCACATAGCTGGTGCTCTTATAATGGCAGTAACAGCAGCCACACCTACCAGAAAAACAAGTTTTCCTTCTCTTGAGCATACAGTTGTGTTGCAAGAACTTAATTTAAATTACAAATGAGTATGGAGTTGTTGAAGCAAATAAAACATTTTGAATGGATTTTTTTAAGGCTACTTAAGTTTCCTTCTGAAAATTAATCTTGCATGTTGATAAATCCCCAATTCACACACATACTTAAAAACAACTAGAAAAATACACTACAGATATATAGCTGTATTTCCTGGACAATCATTGTTTCTATAACATACTAGAGGCCTAGTTAAAAAATGTAGACACAGATTCTGATGAGGAACTGTTAGAGTACTGAAACAACAGCAAGTTCTAGAAGCAGAGAAACAGAGCAAAATCAAGAGCTCAAGACACACCAGAACACCAAATCTTAAAAGAAGTGTGCAATTATTTGAGGAGTGAAATTCATGGTTTCCGCAACACAGCTCATTAATTTTGATCTCCTGAAATTAACAGCACAAATATGCAGTCAGAAAATACATAAAGTCAGTGTAATTAGGAACATTACCTTTACATTTCCTCAGTATAGAGAGGGTAAAATGGCTAATTTTAATTTTAAAAATACGCTTTCAGCATATTTAAACGAGTTTCTTTTATAGTAACAATTCGTTCCAATTTTGCATTTTTTAATTTCAGTTAATATGCAAGTAGAACATGATACAAATTATGAAGATTTGCTTTAACACTAAATTTAGCTAATGGAATCAATGGCTACTTTGCAGTATTCCCCTTAACTGTGAAGAGGCTGTCTTCCTCCCCATTGCCCTGACAAACTGCAGTCATACCACCTCCTTGTCTTCGTATTTGTTACCTTTTCATTAAACAAGACAGACTGTTCTAAAAACCATTTCATAAGAAACACGCTTCCTTCACCAGTAGTTTCAGTGCAGTTGGCCCAGTTTCAATTACTCTCTTGTACAGGAGACTAGAAATGTCTGTACCTTGTCCATTTGTACACAGCAAGTAACAAGCCCTCAGCAGTGTTGGAAATTTTCTCTCTTAACACGTGCTAGGATTTATATTTTTTGGAGATGCAGCACATTGCACAGATACATCTGAGCTTGTCATCAGCTAACGATTAATATATCTCCCCAGTCGGTCAGCCAAGTGCAGTTACTCAATGTGTTTTCTTCTACAGCAAGGTCATAATAAAGAGCTCTTGTCATGGTTACAATCATAAAATGGCTTGGGTTGGGCAGGACTTTTAAATATCATCTAGTGCTGTAGAATCCCTTGCTGTAGAAGGGACATCTTTCACTAGATCAAGCTGCTCAAAATAATCATATTTCTCCTTATTTCTTTGGCCTTAGTCCTTCTAAAATTTACTCTAAAACCTTGTATGGGACCAAGAATGCACTTACAAGCTTTCATATATTTAAACCATCACTGAGGAATTACTCATGCTTTAGCCACATTCTATCACTATGCTCACAACACATTTATAAAACTCTCATTATACATTCTTTCAATAGCTTGTCTGTCTTCTTAGAATTTTGAAATGGAATTATTTTATATTACCTTCCAACTGGATGTTGTTTTTACCTTTGCTGTACAACTTCTATTTACAGACCTTCTTTTCTGACATCTTTCTTTAACCCTCCTTAACTAGCACTGTTCTTGCTAAAAGGTGGTATCAATTGCTAATTTAGTTCAAGAGCCATTCCTGGGTAATTATTAATCTCCCTCACATGCTCTCTGCATTGTGGCCTTCCTTTGTAATTTGTTTTGTTCACATCTAGACAGCTGAAGACCTTTTATGCTGCTCATTTTAGTATCTTCACAATTGAGTTAAGTTTTTGATAACATCTTATTACTTTATCTCCCAATCTAAGGTAAGGATAGAGGGCAACTGACGAGGTGATTACTGAGTTTCAGTTGCTAATATTAAGTATTAGCTTCAGCAGTACAGTAACAATAAGCAACCTAATCCTTGGTTTATCCAGGGTCTGACTAAAAACCCCCCAGTAACAAATAGCCTTAGTAGGTTTACTTACTATTTTTGAAAAAAATTATTCTTTATCTTTTAGTTTATGATTTTTGTCAAAAGCAAAACCACAGATCACTGTTTATTAAATAAAAATTCCAAATATTGACATTTACCATCTTCATCTAGATTGTCTGTTGCTAATCCTTGATACCTTACCTTTTTCAGAAAGGTTCTTTGATACACCACTGTCCTTCCTCTCTTACAAGATCCAAAGTCAGAAGCATATTGTTTGAAGGATTAAAGTGAAGGCAGTATTATTCCACTAATAAAATACTTCTCTAAAAAAATTAAACTGGCTATTTCTGTTCTAAAGATAAAGATAGGAAGTCAGAACAATATACAGTGTTGCCATATACTTATTTTGTGCCATTAGAATTGATATTTTCCTCATAAACTTTTCCATTATAATCCCTAAGCCAAACTCCTCCTATTGTAAACAATTAAACTTTGTGTCCTTTGGGGGAAGAAAAAAAAGATCAGGCAAAATAAAAATTGCATGACGTTTAAAGGACTTTTTGTCTTTCACAGTGTACTGTTTTAGTTGGGACAAAGTTAATTTTCTTCATAGTACCTAACAGGGTGTTGCATTTTGTGACCAAAGCAAGTGCTTCAAACACACTGATGTTTAGCTATCACGGAAGAGTGCTTACGTAGAGTCAAGGCCACCTCTGTTTCTCATGTGGCTCCCTTTCCAGGAGTTGGGTAGCACAAGGAGTTTGCAGGGGATACAGCTGGGCCTGCTAAACCAAACCAAGCAAAGGCCTATTCAATACCATATGATGCTATGCTCAGCCATCAAAGCTGGGGGAAGAAGGAAAAATGGGGAAACACGCAACATAACAACATATGCCTTCCCAAGTCACTGTTAAACCTGATGAACTCCTGCTTTCCTGGAAATGGCTAGAAACGTGCCTGCTAACGGGACGTAATGAAGAGATTCCACATTTTGTTTTGCTTGTGCATGCAGCTTTGCTTTACCTTTTAAACTGCCTTTATCTCCACCCATGGGATTTCCCACATCTGCCCTTCTGATTCTATCCCCATCCAACTGCAAAGGGAACGGTGAGGGCTGAGCTGCCTGCCAGGGTTAACCCGCAACACACACCGGAACTATGCTTTGGAGGAGTTACGCATTCTTCATATCTAAAGTTAAACTTCACGCTTGCTATGTATTCAAATGGAGACTCAAAAAACCTGGTTTGGACAATTAATATGTACCTTTAACTTACCATTAAGCTCTGAACACCAGCATTGAGAAATAATGTTACAGCTGATCACCATCCTCCTACTTCTTGAGTGGAAATAAAATCCCGAGTCCGTCGCGCCTCTCCTGCGAGCGATGCCAGTTACAGGACCCCAAGCAGGTGCCATGCCTGACCTCCGCTATGGTCCTGGCGGGCTGACCACACCTGCACACGGACAGCAGCGCGCGCGGCTGCCCCGGCCCGCGGGACCCGCCGTTCCCCGCGCAGGGAGCAGGCAGAGCCGCCGCCACCGCCGCGAAAGCCGTGCGAAGTCGGGCCAGCGCTACCGGAGCTCTCCGGCCCCGTCCCCGCCTCCCTCTGAGGAACCGACAGCAGCAGCCGCAACACGTCCCTGCGGCGACCTGCCGCCGCTGCTGCCCGGGGCCGGCGCACCCTCACTTCCCGCCCGGGAAGGCGGCGACGGCTGCGGCCACGGGGTCTCCACGGCCCCCCGCAACGGCCCTACCTCAGGCAGAGCCCCCGCCCGCCGCGCTCCGGGCGGGGCAGTTCGCACCGGCCTCTGCGCGTCGCAGCCGGGGCGGGTGCTCGGTGCTGGGAGTCGCCCTGATGCCCGCTGTGCACGGCATCGCGACCGGCGAACGGCCCCGCCGGAGCGCAGCCCCAGGGGCCTCGTTGGCCGAGCAGTGGCGAATCGGCCGCGGGAATGCCGGGGCGGGCGGCGGACTTCCCCGCTACGCCGCCCACGCCTCTTTCCGCTCCCGACACGGCCCCTGGCTCCCCGGGGCATTGGTCGGGGGGGCCCATTGAAGACCGCGAGTGGGGCAACGCCGCGGGGCTGCCGATTGGCGCCGGCGGTGCATTTTGGGGAGCAGGGCCTGCCCACCCCGCGGCGGACGCGGACGGTCCCGGTAGCGCCGATCGCTCAGGTCCACATGCTGTGCCCCGGTGGGGGCGCTCCCACACGCCACATCCCGGAAATGAACGGCATACGCAGCCCAAGTGCTAAAGAAGGACCTCAGCAGTGCTGCACTGTGCTCCAGGAGGTGTCTGGATTCGACCTCAACGCTTCACTGTCAAGGTAACTTGTGTAAAATGGAGAAACACGAGCTAGCCATTATATTTTCACAATGCAAGTCAATTTTTTAAAAAGCACAGGGAAATTTGATAATTGCACAACAATAAAAATCCAGTCGTTTACAGGAGACCTGTCTACTTTTAGAGACAGACCTGATAGCTGAATCGTTTCTACAACAAAATGCAAGGTTGGCATTCGGAGGAGTTCTGTGGTGGGATTTTCTTTTCTAATGTCGAAGGCCCTAAGTTATAGATCTTTGTTGCAGTGAATTATAGAGCTCTTAAACATACAGTGCCTTTACTGCTGTAGAGAACACAGCATTAAAATGCCTATTACAACACCTTTAAATTTCTTCACATTGTAGGATACCCAACACAGTTGTTTTTCAGAGCCAAAGATGTGTATCTCCAAAGGGATAGATCCTTGATAAGAGCTATGTCACACCAGTTTCCTGCAAAGACATGCAAATATTGTCATCAGGAGCTTTGCAACCAGGTGCAAATATCTGTAGAAAACAGTGGACTGAAGACTCAATCACCCCAAGTGGACCAAATAATTTTTTCCTTTTTGAAAATCTCTTTCCTGGATACATTGATTCAGTTCACAAATCAACTGATTTACTGATGTGGAGTATGTAAAAGGGCTACTTTTCTAATTCTCTGCAAAATGTACACTTGTATGGAAATCAATTTAATGTGATCTTTAAATTATATCCTCTGTCTTCCCACAATGCAGGGGTAGCTCTCCGCTTTCCCTCCTTAGAACCATGGTTTCACTTCTGAGCTTGCAGTATGGTTTGAGATAGCACCTTGTTGACATTCCTGATTAATGATGAGTTATATCTCCAGAGTGTTGTATCCCTGATGAGGGATGTTTCTGCAGAAATTAAAGGACCTTAATTGCCAGTCATAATCTGGAGCTTATTTATCTTGAACAAGAAATAAAATCATAGAATGGTTTGGGTTGGATCACATGGTCCAACCCCCCTGCCACGAGCAAGGACATCTTCAAACAGGTTGCTCAGAGCCCCGTCCTACCTGACCTTGAACACTTCCAGGGATGGGGCATCCACCACTTCTCTGGCCAACCCAGTGATTCATTATTCTCATCGCAAAAAAAATTCTTCCATATATCTAGTCTGAATCAACCTTCTTCTAGTTTTAAACTATTATCCCTTCTCCTATCACTGCAGACAAGGCCCTGCTTGAAAGTCTGTCCCCATCTTTCTTGTAAGTCCCCTTTAAGTACTGAAAGGTGGCAATAATATCTCCTTAGCACCTTTTCTTCTCCAGGCTAAACAATTCCATCTGTCTCAGCCCTTCTTCATAGCTGAGGTCCTCCAGCTCTCTGATCATTTTTGAGGCCCATCTCTAGAGCCACTTCAGGAAGTTCATGTCTTTCCTATACCAAGGACTCCAGAACTGGATTAAGCACTCCACGTGGGGTCTCACAAGAGCTGAGTGGAGAGGCAGAATCACCTCCATCACCTGCTTGCTGCCCAGGCTGCTTTTGATGCAGCCCAGGACATGGCTGGCTTCTGAGCTGCCAGCGCACGTGGCCAGGGCATGTGCAGCCTCTCATCCACCAGCACCCCCAAGTCCTTCTCAGCAGGGTTGCTCTCAATCTGTTCATCAGAAATATGTCAGCTCCAGACACTCTGCAAGCTTGTCCAGGCCCCTCTGGATGGCCCCAATCTTCAGGTGTGGCAACTGCACCACTCAGCTTGGTGTCATCTGCAAGCCCGCTGAGTTACATTTTAAGTGCAAAGAAATTTAGGTTTGTCTCTACTTCTTTGGACTTTGCAAATCCCACTTGAAAAAGCTGCAGATTTGGAGGGCTTTTCAATTTTATCCTAGAAATTTTGATTCTATTATTTTATACTATTAAATGGCTAGACACTGTGCTCTATAAAGTCTGTTCAACTGTGTTACCATTCATTCACAAATAAAACATGCTTGCTGCCTTTGAGCTAAAATGTTCCTTCTGTACTTTTACTATTCTTTTTCAGAATATTTTATTGTTAATAGCATACACATTCTGCACATTTTTAAACTTACAATCAGATGCGATTACTGTTGAAATAAACAAACTTTTTTTTACAATAAAGTATTTAATTAGCGAAACAATCATTATTATCAATGTAACAAACCAAAAAATACAGCAACTTGATACAAGACTGAGGTAACAAAATACTTTACCAAAAACCTAGATTGCAACGTCAGAGTTCTTACAGGTGAGACAGTTCACAAGAATTATAGAAAGAATCCTTTACACAAATGGCATGCAGTGGTCTGCTGGAAAATACAGCCAAAAATAGTGCAACAGTTTTCACACAAAACAAACCAAAATGTTGAAATTGGTTGACATTATAATGTGACAAGTAAGTCGCAATTTGAAAGCTAGTTTCTTTGCCTCATTTAGTGCTATTTGGAAAAACATGCATTTTGGCACTGAATTACATAAAAATTGCACATTTAATAAACTAATAATATTATCTACGGTTTTTATATCTTCACGATTCTGAAAACAGTAATTATGACATAATGTTTACTTTTACATAACTATTGCAGTTATTCTCTTTGACGGAGGAAAACTTGTATGGTTTAGATCTTTTTTGTGAAAATGCTGTCATCAGTAGTGATAGGCAATATATTGTATTTCAACCGCAGCTTTCAATTAACCATAAAAGCACCAGAGAACAGCAAATGGTACCAAATGGCATCATAACACTTCTAATCAGCAGCTACAAACTGTTTAATATGTAAAGACTAATTTTAAATTGGTTTAAGATGTTTTAATAGTATTCTTACACTGCCATCAATCTGAATTTCTCATTAATGTGCAACAATTTCACAAATGTGCTATACCATAAAGATGTTTAATCTCACTGATAACTAATCACAAAAGTCCACAGGTGCAGAATAATTCAGACTGAATATCGTAACAGTCTGTAGTAATTTACTAGTGACAGGCTGTTAGCACATTCAAAGGCTTCTACACCATCTCTAATGGTGTTCGATGCTCTGCCCTTGCAGATAGCGATGTTCTTCCTAGTTCAGACTTGTCTTAGCTTAGCAAAAAAAGAGAAAAACAGTATGACTATATTTTGCATTACCACTCTTTCCACACAACTCCTGAGTTATCAAATAAACTTTGTCAATTTTACATATACTTTCCCATGTACCAGGAGCTAAGGGCAGTTGTCATCAGGAACTAGTTTTCTTCAAAAGCTGGTAAGTATTAGGTTTTCAGGATTGTAACATGAACTCTTAAAAGAACAAAAAATTTACTTCTGATCTACATTTAACAGTACAAAAGGTATTTTGTTGTTGTTAGAGAAGTTTCTAAATAAAAAATGCAGAAAATCATGTAAGTCCACAGAATACATACTGCTAATGCCAGGGATCTTGTTCTAATAGAGGTTCTGTTCACTTACACTGACTTTCACATTGTTTTTCGTATGTACGCTAGAGGCTGACTTGCCAATTTCTCCTCTATGCAATCTTAGGAAAGTCAGAAGATGTTTTCTGGTGATTGATGAAGTCTGAATACTGATACTATATGGCAAAAGAGTTTCAAACAGAAAAAGTGATGAATTTAACACATGAACAGAAGAAGATTCTGACTGCAGGAGTGCCAGGACACAGCAGGAATACAGCGTAGAGAGAGTTCCTTCGGAGGAGATGGCCCACTTACATTTTTTGTTTGTTTGTTCTCTGGATATTGAAGTGGAGGCTTCTTTGTACTTGTTCCACTGTCATCATGATTTTATCACAGCAGTACCATGTACCACTACTAATGTCCTAAAGTTGTAACATATACTGGAGCTGAGTAGAGCCAAGTCATCCACAGAAGGACAGAGAAACAATGAGATGGAATCATTCTGAGGAGCCAGTGCCATGTGATACATAACACCGATTACCTGCTTGCCTCTAAATGAACAACATTCAGACTGAACCAAAAAACCCAACTTGTAAGCAACTATGCCAGTAGAAGGAGAATGAAAGACAAACTCCAGCACAATGTAAATTTAAACAGCCTTAAATCCATTGCCAGGGCATTCCTGAGTAAAATAACTGAATGAAAAGAAAACCGACTGTCCTGTGCCAAAATACATTTTTCCCAAATAGCTCAAATGTGAACAGCAGAATTGTCCAGATATTTGATAGAAAATTTGAGGCAGCCACATTGCCAAGCAATTCAGTGCACTTAGATTATAAAAATGTCGTTCCACAATTTTCTATTCTAATTGACACTTTGGAGCAAGTTAACACTGTCAGTCATTTTGTGCATTAGAAAGAATTGAAACCCAACATGGGCCAAATATTCTTCAGTCACACAAAGCAGCTTAACAATAAAAAGAACCATTTAAAAAAGAATAGGCAGAAGATATGATGCTCAGTTTGTGGTCAAGTATCAGTTCATGCAGTCTCTGACCACAAATAGTTGAGGGCTCTAGAATCCTGCAGGAGTCAGGATTAATCTTCTGTCCCTCTAAGTTGTCTGCTTTCACTCAGTGCATGGGACTATATCTGGTCCTAGGGACAACATTCACTTTCTGCTTTTAAAAGGTGTGTCAGAATCACTTTCAAGTTACATAGGAAAGTGCTGAAATATTTGTCGCTGGCTCATGTCAGGAAAACCATTCTCCTCTGCCTCCTTAGAGAACAATAACCTGTTTCTTCAGTTTGGCACTTGAAGTCACACCAGGTGGGAGAGGAAATTATTCGAATGACATTAGATTAGCAGGTACCTGGAAGAGATTGTAAATTGATGATAGAATCATTATGTTTGGGAAAGATCTCTAAGATCATCGAATCCATCCTAGCATGGTTGCTTTTGTTTTCCTTGAGAAAGCCCCTTGTGAAGAAAAGGTGAGGTTACCTTGCTTGAAGCAACTGAGAGTAGAGGTTATATGCTCTTAAGGTAACCAAACCTATAGCTAGACATGCACAAAACCTGTTTTGATGGGAATTCTCTAATTTTAAATAATTTTTCTTTCTCCTATTGAAAAAATGGATCAACATATAGAGGTGCACATGTACCTGTGCACACAGGTACCTTTTTTAGTAAGATTTTCTGGAAAATACGAAAACATGGGTATAAATGGTTTTCACAACCTTACCTGAGGCTTGTTGCTTTTGCACGCATCATCCAAATGCTTATGCCATAATATTGCATGAAACCTTGAACCAGTCTGAAACTTGTAAACATTGCCTACAAAAATAAGAAAACCAAAGCTTCTAAATTTGCAGACAGACATGTAGTTTCAAGGGAGTCCGATTTCTGTGCAGAAGCTGAAGTGCTGAAATAAACCCTTACATTCATTTGCACCTCAAATGCTCAAACATGATGTTGCTAATGTAACAGAGCCCATGTGAGGCATGTTACCAAGCAAGTCTTGGGTGAAGCAAGTATGAGAACATATGTGCCCTCATGGGTAGAAAGGCCAGACCATAGCCACAGAAAAGACCACTTAGGTCAGATCTAATTTAATCCTGGCTTTCTTCTCATTAAGGCTTCTGATAAAGTTTTTGATATTTGTAAACTTGGTTTTCTTTAGTGTCCTAGTGCAAATTGTTTCCTGCAATCAAGTATTTTGTGCATTTAACACCCAAGAGATGCACTTCACACAGTAGATGCGACTTCATATCTAGCACCAAAGCTGAAAACTTGAAAAGTGAGTAAAGCCTCAAAAATGCAAAATTATGTGCACTTGAAGTGCAAAGTAGCTCCAGGAGTTATCTTTTGAAGTTTTTGAAGTTTAATCAAGGGAAAAGAGTTAGGGCACTGCAAAATTTATTAGAAAGTATTTAATGATTACTTAGAAGACTTATTTTGGTAAATGGTTTGATATTTTAATTGACCTCAGTAAGTCCAGATTTGATACTGACTGATTTTAAGGAAGTTATTCAGAAACTTGGAGATCAGTGTATGCAGACACATGGACATGCTGCAGTCTCATCTTGGCTGGGGAACTTACAAACTGCAAAACTTACAGTAAGTGTCAAAACAAAGCAAACTCTCTACGGGCACCACAGAAGCACCACAGCATATTGCAGAAATATGTTCAATTTAGTTTGTACCCTCCCTTGAAAATTCTGTTTTGAAGATCCTCTTCTTCAGTCTTTTATGAGTGCCACTGCAAGTTCTGTAATCTACAAACTCATTAAAAGATATTAATCTACTTCCTGTCACAGAAAAGTAATGCAAACATTGTCCATCTTGCAATATCTACCTTTGTCAGGGTTATTTAGCTGGCAAGTATCAGGATGCTCTGGGTCATCAGGCAGTGCCACCATCCAGCCCACAATGGAGACCTTTTTCCCAGGTGTAGATTTATACTGGAAGAGACAAACCAGTCAGTCACAGCTGAGACGGTAGCAGAGATTAACTTTTGACTGTAAAAGTTGTGCAGACAAACCAGCTTAGCCTGGAACGGAAAGTACACTTTGGACACTGTTATGAATAGGAGAGAGTTTAAATGGGTTTTAATTCTCTTGGATTGGCCTGCACTCCAAGACCATATGTTCTCTCTCTGGTTCTTTGGTTATGATTGATCAGGATTATTACAACATGGATTGATTTTTTGTAATAGTCACAAGAAAACACATATGAGACCAGAATTTAAGCAAAACTTCTTCCTACACAGGACAAACAAAAGATACTACTAGTAGAATAAATAGTGCACAATAATAAAAGGTACCTATAGCAAAGAAATAGTAAGGTTAGAACTCAATGTACCTTACCAATTCTTTTCACTCAACTTCTAGAAGAGAAGCACAGAAACGGCATACTGACATCCAAGTATGTCGGAGAGAACAGTTTGTGCACTTCAAGAAGTAACCAAACTGTTGTCTGGTTTTTGAAGCTTACAGTGCTCTTTTATATTGTAAAATCCTTGTGTCTGACAGTCACTTATCTTTGGATATTCTGCCTTCCCCGTATAGCTGGCGCCAAGAACTTAGGGGAGATGGTTCTCTAATCTTAGCATCAGCAGATAAGATTTGGCAGTAGAGGGTGGGGATTACACGGTCCTGCCACAGACACTCTTCCAGATCTACTTAGGAATATACAATTTTTGTTTTTAGAATAAATTTAAAGCTTACATGTTTTCTTTCAGTGCCTCTTAAAGATTTTGCTCCAAAGTAAAGAAGAGTTGATCCTGAAAGCATGACCCAGTATCTAGTCCATGAAGAGAGCTGAATCAGAAAGGAAAATTAGAAAAACTCTGGATATGTCTGACATTTTAAAAATCTATTCACAAGCAAGTCCAAGTGATACCAAAGGTAATTTCAGAAGCAAGGAAAGGAGATAAAGAATGTCTCCTGGTGTAAATCAGCCCAGCTACCTAAATTCTGGGGGGGCTGGATGTGAATACCATCCTCCTTAGTTGGGTATCTCATAGAAGTATCAGTACTGACTATTTCTGAGCAGAATAGCGTGTTCTGCTGGACAGATCTTAGACTTTTGATCCAAAAAGTTTATTGAGATGTCACCTCCACAATTGTTCAAATCTTTTAGCTCTGAACAGTAGGGTTGCATGTGAAAGACATCAATCAGCTCTATAGAAAGCAAAAAAAATATCAAATGTGTAGGACTAGAACCACGTGAAACCCATGAATTTAGACATGGGTTCATTGTTTAATTCATTTAAACATGAATTGCCATGCCTTTGGTGCTATGGGTGGCTGCCCTGCAGTCTTTCCATTTCAATGCAAAGCACCGAAGTGGAAAAGTTGAAATATGTTCAATTTAATTTGTACCCTCCCTTGAAAATTCTGTATTGAAGATCTTCAGTCTTTTATGAGTGCCACTGCAAGTTCTGTAATCTACAAACTCATTAATAGGTACTAATCTGCATCCTGCCATAGAAATGTAATGCAGACATTGTCCATCCTGCAGTATCTACCTTTGTCAGGGTTATTTAGCTGGCAAGTATCAGGATGCTCTGGGTCATCAGGCACTGCCACAAGATTTATTTCTGCCCCCACAAAAATGCTTTACAAAATGGTTACACAATTGCTTCACTCCTGCTGTTTACAGCTAGAAACGTGACTGGCAAATGCAGGAAGAAGCAAAACTGATGTAGATCAAATGACACACAAAGGTTACAACCTTGTTATAACCTGGTTATAACTATGATCAGAAAATTGCAATTGATAAAACTGCTGTTTTGTGTGGTATCAAGCTGCAGGTTTAATCTAATCCTGAAAATTAGTATCCTGAAAATTAGTAATCCTGAAAACAGCCACTACTGAATTAGAATCATAGGATTAATGATAATTAGAATCACTTACAGTCGGTTTCTTGCCTTCTTTGAGCAGCGTTTTTCTTCTTAGAGGCCCTTCCATGGTAATGACTCCTGTGGAACCACCTGCTGTGCAGCTGCAGGTGCCCGTTGGGCTGGAGAGACAAAGCATTCCTCTATGTATTTGAGCAGACAAATAAGGACCAGAAGTAAGCAATATAATTTAGCTCTAAATATATCTATCCTGCACTGCCTTATGTATATTGTATTCTCTGACATTTGACTCTGTACATTTTGCTAACCTAGCTATCAAATAGAAACCATGGTCTTTAAAAAATAGCAAATCAACAAAAGGTTCTATTCTGGGGGCTTACACATGAAAAAAAATAATACAGAATAAACACTGAAGCCCAAAGTCAAAGGGAAAACAGGCCATTTTCTTTTTTATTCTGGTAAATTACAGAAATTGTCTGAATTTCTGGAGCTTTACAGCTTAAAATTTTTGCAATAAGAGCTCCCACAAATGTAAATTTAACTTGAATTAAACTACCTTGCCTAATTGGAAAAGAGTTGGGAAAACTATATAAAAATGATAAATAATTTATTGTACAGCGATTACAATACTTTTTCCTTCTCCAGGACGAACACAGAGATTCCCACATACAACAGTGAGAAAGAGCTACAACTGACAGAGCCCAAGTACAAGCAAAGTTAGAAATACAAACAGCCATTAATAACATCTCAAACAAATATTGATTGATGGGTTATCTGCTGCTAAATTCATTGCCATGTGATCACAACACTGATGTTCTTATGTGGACCAATGAGGTTTATCAGAGCCAATGAAATCATGTCTAAATCTACAGTAAGGAAAAGGATGTGTATGATCTACCTTTCGGTTGTGAAAGGAACACTATTCTGACAACAAACGAGTATGAACACGAGCTGGTGCTGACGCAGCTGATATGCACAACCACATCTAGGGAAGAACAGCCCTTCCAGCTGACAGGTGCATCTTCTTCCATTGCATGCACCTGCCCGGTCTGTGCTAATGTGCATTCTTGCCAATTCTGTATTTCTCACAGAGGCAATAGAAGATTTCAGAAAAGGAAGAATGGACATAAGCATGAGAATTACTTGACGGTGGATGTACATAAGAAATGTGTTTTAGGGAATAATTCTTCTTTGTGGATTTAATAGGCTTTTCACATTTTTATCTTCTTACATTTTATATTTCTAGCTTCTACATATTTTTGAAACAAATCTACCATGATCATGTTAAGAAAGTATTTTCCAGAAGCAGGTACAATTGCTGAAATACTGTTCCAAATACATACTTCCAAATTTATAAAGCATGCATGTTTATTCCTGTGTAATTTCTAACTTGTACTGCTATCTGACGTTACTAGTTCAGGTGAAGCAGCTGTAATTACATTTACACATCTTACCAATACTTCTACAATGGCTGAAGTAAAGTAATATAAACAAAATAAAATCTGACTGGGTTAAAACTGCAACTAAATCACCATATTTGCGGAATACTGATTCAGGGCCCCATTTTCTTAACTGTTCACACGTATGTCTTCATTTGCCAGTACCATAGAATTTATCAAATTCAGGTCAGGTATAGATGCAAGATAGACTTCTATCCCTCAAACTGTATACAATTTTCTGTGTCACCCCTCTTTAGTCTGTAAATAGATTACCTGCTTCTGAAAAGTCCACTTCTTAGTGACTAGCAACATTGTGAGTGCCTGCTACATATGGCATTGCAGATGCTCCCTCTCTTACTTGGACTCCAAGGTAACACCTTTTTACTGAACAAAATCAATACATCATACTATAAGTCACTGACATGAACAGATGTTAGGGGTAGCTGTCCTGCAAATCAGGAAATAGACTGTGGGACAGGGTCAAGAAGGTGTTCTTCTAACATCATTGCTTGTCACAGGAGTCAAAGATGGCCTTCATGACAAACGTGCTTCTGTAACGTCATAAAACCCTAAGTAAAGACTAATTTTCTGCAAAATGGAAGGCAGACATGATTAGTTAAATCAATAGCTATACTGAATTTCATCTGAATGGGCCATTCCCCCACGTTAGCATTAACAGGAGTTTTTACAAGCAGGAGGGGAAGACTCAGTGAGTTGTTACGGTCATACAGGGATATCTGGACACAAAATACATTATGCTAGGAAAGTGTAGAGACCCACACTGAAGTTTCGCACCATACAATGAACGAGGCAGGCCCTGAACTGTACCTGTAGACACAGCTTCGACTCCTAGGAGAATTCCGGATCGGTACCCTCCAGTTAGGCCCCAGCGTGGCATATAAACGACCCCTGTGTATGAATGCAAATATCTGATGAGGGAAATTCTAGTTTGAGACTTCAACAGTTAGGGTTTGGTAAACATGACAGAGATAGTTCCCAATCTTTTCAGGTCCAATACCTTTACAGTGCTTTATTTCAAAATGTTTGCCATTTTTTTCCTAACTAATGAATAATTCAATAAAAAATAACTATTGATTTAGGGCTTACCTATGTTAGGGATCATCTGTGAATTTCTTAGCTAAGTCTGTAGAGTGCTCAGTGAGTGTACATGAAGACTAACTCACCTTTCAAGCCCTGACGGCAGCTCCTCACTAAATTCTGAGCTTTCACTGCTATCTAGAAAGAGAGTAGTACAGAGAAGGAGTAAGAAAAACCACCCACGGGAAAATACAAAGCCAATGTATGTGGATCACCAGAATACTCTTTATATAGCACCATGGACATTGCTTAGTCAAATCATGTTTTGAAGTAGAAGTGTTTAGAGTTCATGGTAAAATGTTTAGTTGGGAGAGGCTTACATGAGCCTCCCCATTTATAGTATCTCACTGTTAACTCATGTTACTGATGTGTTTAAATACCATTACTTCTATTTTCATCATGCTGCTTTTACTTCAGAAGCTGAGCACTTCAGGAACATAAAATCCAGTTCCTTTGTAAGACAATGTTTCTACCACAACATCTGTATGTCGATTAAAGTCTTAGATATGATATCATAGTTTGTTTTCAAGAAGCAAACCCACCTGTAATAGAGGATATGTCATCTGCATGCTTCTGCTAGGAATTATTAAAAATATATATGATGGCATCCATAACTGAAGTTCCTATTTCTCCTCCAAGCCCATGACCAATCTTTCCCTCCTTTCCTGACACGACTATTTAGCTCACAGTTTTAATTTGCACAGGACTGATGATCTAATGCTCAGTTTTAACACAGTGAGCTGTGCCTGTATTTTCAGAATTGCAAAGATCATCTCAGTGTCTAACTCTTGGTCAAGTAATGTGCTATCTTTCACAGTCTATGTGCTATTCTAGAAATGGCCTGAGTCACTTAAAAGGTGGCTTTCTCTTGCTTAGAACACAGATTCTTGATCACTTTGTTGATACTGTAATAATTGTTTTATTAATTGTAATACCATAATGTGTTCATTTTATGTTTCTTTTGAAGTCACAGAGAGTACAGCCAAACAATTCTCCCATCTTCTAAAACATAAAGTCTTCTTTGTGAAAAGGTAGCTTTTAAAATATGTATCCCCTTTTTCCCTGGTGAAAGCTGACAAACACTTTGTGTCACACACATCTATAAAACCAATCTTCCTTCATGCCACTTTTACCAAAACCATCAGTGGACAACTGAGGAAAGCTGAGGTAATGTTGACCAAGTAGCTGGGCAGTAGTTATGATCTACCTTCTTCCATGAAAGCAATCAGTCTTTGCACGGGAGCTAATGATCTTCCTAATTTCCTACTTTCAGATATCTGCGAGTTGGCAGTGCCTTGGGACAGGAGCAGGGGTGTCACTCGCCACGCAGACGCTACCTATGGAGAGGCCGTTGGCCAGGCGCATGCTGGGTGCTTGGCCACGCGCGGGGCTGTGACACTCCAGGACGCTGTCATCCAGCAGGTGCCGTGGCCGCTCTGTCGGGAAGGTGGCGCTTTTGCTTTCCACAACGCTCAACTGACACATCATACTGGAACGTGAAAGAAGAGAAATACATGAAACCCCTCTTACGTCATCTAAAAGCGACCCTTGGCTCACATTATTTCCACTCTGCCTCATCAGCAGGTTATTAAGGAGCAGGCAATTCACTGCTACCACTTACTGTACATATGCTCCTTGACTACCAAAACAGGTTTCAGATTTTACTTCTCTTTGTCAGTAACAATTATTAAATTTCTGCAGCTGTGAAGTCATAAATGACTCCTCTCCATACAAAATCCGAACACCTTTGGTGGCAGCAAAAATAGAAAACCAGAAAAAGGAGACTTCAGCTAAGCCACTGCTTGGTGGTCCTTCACTAAACTGAACTAACACATCATCGCTCCATGACCCTGGACTTTTCTTCCTCTAACCCATTAATTGTCACACCTGGTAGATGCTGAAACCTTAACTGGGGAGCAGGTGCTCTCAGTTAGCTGGGTAAATGGTAGAGAGAAAGGCTTCTAATCTGTACTACCCAGGTAAAACAGTGCAAAAGATCACAACCTTCCTGAAGAAAGTGTGCTAAGCAGCTAGAAAGCTTTCTTAGGTGTATTAGCAAGACATTCAAAAAACAAAAGAAAACAAGTATCAGTTATGCACACCAGGAATCCACAGACCAAAGTGGATAAGTAGCTTTCAAGTATTGCCAATGCCTGGCACTAGTGGAGAATAGAGTCAGCAAAAATAACAAAAGCGTCAAAAGAAAAACTAGAGAATACACAGTAAAGCCTGAAGCATTCTTGCAAGACAAGAAATGGAAGGGACAAATACTAGCATGTTCTGCTGTTATCTTATATTTTTGTGACACGTGTAACTGCCCGAGTGTGTGACAGTTGTGAGTACGCACTTGTTTCCCAGGCTGTGACTCTTCCGGTGCCTTGGTACAGGAGGTGTAGGTAGACTTGCTGCTACTGAGGCATCAGGACATGTGGGTCTCCTGCTGAATTTCATAAGTGCTGACATGTCAGATGGACCTAAAAGACAGAGATTATTTAGCACTGAACTGATGCAAATCCCAGAAATTTCATTGGCTGGTGTGTTTAGGCACTGATTAAAATGAATTTTTACAGATAACCAAAAGGTACCATTTCTGAAGCAGTGTTTCTTGCACATTAGGGTTACACCATCCATTTTTGTTATAAATTCATCTCCATAATCTTGAACTCCCTGGAAGTATATTTAAAACAGTCTTCTTCATACTTTTAACAATGAACTACAAAAACTCTTGGCATCCCTACAACAGATGGATGTGCCAAAGTGTAATATGCAGAGCCATGGAGTCAGTTTGTACTTCAGGTGTGAACAGGAACATTCACACGTGTTTTGAATTTTGTTTACAACTTCATGATGTGAATAAAATGTAAACAACCTGCCCATACGGACTCACACCTTGAGCATGTAAGAGAAAGCAGAGGGTCTTCATGTACCTAACGGCCACACAGATGCATTACTTCTCAATCATCTATGAGCTCTAGAGATGTCTCACTGCAATCATTCTTCCTCTCATTTTACAAATTTATGAGGCCTCATAGAAAACTGGTTTTGTTCCAGCTCCTTGATTCTGTTCACAAAAGGCAGGCAGTGAATTTTGCAATATAGTGGAGAACAAGGTCCATCATCATACTCAGTGAATGCCAGGCTATTCTTGGCTTCCCAAGAAACACTTGAGATTTCACTTTTAAACATTTAGTTGTGGAATTGGTGCTCGTTGTTTGTGACGAAAGTGGGAATAGTGGTCATGGAAGTGGACATCTGCCTTGTATCTTTCTCCTTGGTACAGTCCAGGTACCAGCAGAACAGATTTCCCTCTACATTACAAGAATCACTTCTTAGAGGCTCCAGCAACCTCAGCTTAGTCAGCTTCTGGACTCTAACCAAAACCCACCTGTTAAGAGGTTGACACAAGAAGAAACTTCGTGATGTGAAAAGCCATGTACAATTGTCAACAGAATCTATATAAAACTGTGGTCTCAAATAAGTAATAAACTGAAAGAGAAAAAAACCCAACCCAAACCAAAACACCAACATTCCAGGGCACAGTTTGTCAACAGGATGCGAAGGTACACTTTTAACAGAAATGGTTCTGAGAGACAAGACTTCTAGGGAAGTGGTCATGACACCAAGCCTGTCAGAGTACAAGGTGAGTCTGGACAATGTTCTTAGTGATACAATTTAGTTTTATGTATCCCTGCAAGGAGCAGGAAGTTGGACTCAACGATCATTTTCTTATGGGTCTCCTCCAACTTGAGACATTCTATTTTTTGTATAGGCTACTTTGTGCCGAAGCACAGAAGTTATCAACTTCTGCTTTATACTGAGGATTCATGAGACAAAAGAAATAGGAGAACCAGTAATGAATTTGTCCCAGTAAGAGGCAAAAAATAATATTAGTAAATGCAAGATTATTTACTGTCCATACTCACTCTGGAATATAGACTTATATCAAGTTGTATGAAATACAAAAATTAATTCCAAATTACTTGTATTTTTATATCCCCATAGCCTAGACTCTAGAATTTCACCATAAACTGAATTGTAAGTAAGAAAAATGGCAAAGGCTTTTCCCTAGCAGTAAGGGGAAAGATTTAATCCACGGTGTTCTGCACATTTGAGCGAACAGTTCATTATGCTGTTTAATTAATAATGAAGGGAGCCTCAAGACAAGCATAAAGAGGAAACTTCTAGCAATAGAGAGAGGAGGGACAAGTTAGTTAGAGGAACCTTCAGTAGTATTATTCATCAGATCATCAATTTAGTAGAAACAGAACAGTTTTTAAGCCTGTTTTCTGCCTAATTCACATACACCATCTTACATGACAGCATTTTTGCCTGCCTTTTTTTTGCTACCATCACACAATTGAGAATTTGTGAAACACTACAGTCACTGGCCTATGCAGCTTCAGAGAAGGTCTTAGGCTCAATGGCCACGTGCAGTTTTAAAAAATGCACTTTCAGTCATTACTTGATCCACAGATTCATCCAAAGACACACACCGGGGAGGTTGGAGAAGGCCAAGTACAATGGTCTTGCTGCATATACAACTAAAATTTTGATGCATTTGGGCTGTAACAGAACATTGGAAGCTTCTACCCTAAAACCAACAGGGTGCATCTACCATTTCTGCCATGGAGGCTAAGCACAAATTAGAACAGAAAAAGTATGAATATGAGCACAATTATGTGTGGATTCATATTTCATCATTAGGTCTGAAAAATCTGCTCCATTAGCAGTGAGAATATACACTTCCCTGAAGTCTTTTACCATGAGTTTTCATTACAAATTCTTAAAATTTATGCAGAGACTAAACAAATGCATTCAGAAGTTTCTGAAATTATTACAAGTTCTTTAGTTTGACAATCTCCAGTTCTTATGAGGGACTAGGTTCCCAAAAAGGAGTTTGCTCTACATGGTTTGTTTATAGTACATTTCCATCAGATACTTTTCAACTTGTTAACAGTAAAATAGTTAGGACTACTGAGGTGTTTATTACCTGCTAAGAAACTTAAAATATACTGGAGCTGAAACCCAGTATAAAGATAGTGGCAGCTAAAAGAGAATTTCCCTGAAAATTAAGAGCATTTATCAGCAAGATTTTAATCTGAAACTCGGCATAAACTTCAGTGTTAATGTGCCCACTCTGAGGCTTGTGCCTTAATTTCGGTGCAAGATTCGTTCATTTTTATGTTGCTTCCTACTGTGTCATTCAGGCCCTTCTGGTGCCAGTTCTAAATTCAGATTTACATTAAGTTTTTTTCATTTAAGTTAAGTTCATTTCTTTGAATGCTACTGAAGCATTCAGCCTGTAAAAAAAAAAAAGCGTAGAAATCTTAAGGCACAGCCCTAAAGGAATATCAGTACAGTGCAGTGCTTTTTCACATAGACCCTGTGCCACATGTAAAAAAACCTGTTAAGTTTTGTAAAACACAGCAGTTTAAAGGTTTAAGTTTCTCACTGTGGAGAATCACAGACCTGAAAGCAGTAAGACTGTTCAATAATTTCATTTGAAAACACTGATATGAAACAAAACAAAAGCATGAGACTGCACCAAAACTACTCTATCTAGATAAAGAACAGCAAAAAAACCAAATCCAGTGCTGACACAATCAAACTATTACAAAATCAAAGTTGGCTGGATTTGACTCCAGGTAGGTTCAAATGTTACTGTCAAAACCTACAAGATTAAGAGATATTATCTAGCAAGAAAAAACTGTTTAAGAGTTTTCAGTCTGCACTCCTTTTTTTTTTCCCCCTACATTTAGGGAGCGTGGACTGAAATTTATGCTAATATGATTGTAACACAAAAATATTTAAAGATTGATCATTATAAAGATGATTATTGTTTGATTTAAGCAAGAGCCTTTATTACCTGGACAGCTTCAGAACAGAAAAAGTTCATTAAAAAAAACCCTGAAACAAGTGATGTAATAGGTGTAAAAGGACTCCATATCTCAGACTGAAAATAATACTAGGGAATAAAATGTTGGCTCACATAAAAATATTGCCTGTCTTAAGTATGATGTGTCAAGGTTACAGAATTTATGGCAATAGGTGTAAGAGTCTCACAGCTGAAGACAGCAGTTCCAGCCTGGCTTCCTTGCTATTATATATGGCAATCACAATTGCTTACATCAGTCCTGTGAAAGAAGGAAATGGACCTGGGTTGACAGACCACTGGATTAGACTGCCTAGAGAGCCTATGGAGTCTCCCCCACTGGAGCTATTCAGAACCATCTGGACGGAATCCTGTGCCATGTGTGGTAGGATGACCCTACATCCCTGGGAGCAGGGAGCTTGGACCAGGTGACCCACTGTGGTATCTTCCAGCCTTACCCATGTTGTGATTCTGTGACTTATTCATTCCTAGTTAGGTGTCTTTAGTGAAGATCCTGATGGCAGAAACCAGAATGCTTTGTGGGATCAGACGAAAACAGAAATATCATCTGTGCTGGTATTATTCTGTCTGAAGTGGACATTTTCAATGTAGTTCTGCGTCTTCCTCATCTCCAGCACAAGAGAAGGAAATCTATACAGTTTGGCTCCATTAGCCCTGTGCTAAGGTAAAAAGAATCTGAACTTTAACACCTTTACAGTCTTTGCATCTGCTCTGCTGCCAAATGTCTATGAAGAAGAATGGTGAAGTTTATAGAGTTCTCCTCAGCCAGGACCTGTGCTGCTGGCCACACTCGGTTCAGCAAGAAATCTGGGGTGCAGTGAGTGTCAGCATGAGTTATGGGGCAGAGGGCAGATGACCTCATTTCTGTTAAGGGGTAAGAGACAAAGAGAGCCCGTGCCAAGAAGGATGCCAAAGAGGGTAAGCGGTGAGATACTGATGAAAACTGCACAGACCAAGGGATGTTTATGGACATACCAGACTGCTGAGCAATTAGCTGGGCAAGTTATGCCTGATACTGCTGATAACAAAATTCAAATACTTAAATTCATTTGAGATTGAGTTATTTTGCCCCTTTTTTCCAACAAATGAAGTCATCTGCTACTGCTAACTCTTGTCTTTACTTTTCTGGCCCCACTCCTAGTGCATACTGTTACCATGATTGCTATTCTGTTATTTTGCCTTTCATGGAGACAAAGCACTCTTAGCAGGATTTTCCAGTCAGCTGGCATGAACAAGGGTTAGTTTGGTTTTCATTATTTCTCAGCATCATTTTCAAGATTATGCTGACATGCACAAGAATAATGTATAAAAATACTAAAATGTTATTAAAAATTTGTTTGCGTTAGGGAACGTGAGACAACTTCATCAGAGCGAGCCGAGTGCTGTTCTGAGATCTGTGTCAAGAACATTTGGAAAAGTTTACACATATCCCAAAGGATCTCTCTGTTTTTTCCTTTGCATAATTTTTCCATGAATAATCCTTCAAATGTTATAAATGAATGTTACTTTTGCAATCCTTCAGTAAAACATGTGAACATTTACAGTCTCCAGAGCTTTTAAAAAAAGCAACAGGGTGAGGGAGTTACAGTTCACAATTTTTCTCCACTAAAAAGCTATCAATAAACCAGTACTAGACATGCAAACAGAAAACTGAAAATTGGTTGCATATTATATGATGAAGAACTGAGTGATTTCAGGAAGGTAGAACAGTCTCAACTATTCACTATTTTTTGGTGAGCAGTTAAGAAGTAAAACTGATACTTACCAGCTCTATTTCTAAAACTTAATAAAGACATTCCAAGCCACAGACTCTCTAGTTAAACCTTCAGTGTAAATTTTTCCTGCTCTATTTCCATTGCAACCAGTGTGTGATAATTGAAACTTTCAAAGAGAAAGACCTACTTACAAAACACACAATAAAGAAGTTAGGAAGAGTTTTATGCAGATTCAAGAATGACACAAAAAAATTAAATCTAGAATGACAGCTATTGTAAAAGAACAGTTTTAATTTTCAGAATATTGCTTTACAATTCAACAAAAGCCTACTAATGCATACAACATGTAAGAGACATGTATGTTATGGCTGCTTCTCAGACAAGAGCAAACTAATAACAAGAATCTGAGTCCTTGGCTGCATCTCTCCATGCTCCTCCAAGCTCCCCCAAAGCTGTCACTCACACACTCACACACACACACACGTACTTCTGATTGCACAGTAAGCACACCTGAGTGTATTTCCTTCAAATGCCTCCTGGACAGAAGTGGTATTTTCAATTTCAGGTATCACTTTTATGGAATCACTAATTGTCAGCATTTGTGTTACTTATTCTGCAGTGGAATGTGCGAAACCCAGGCTTACACTTCAGCAAAAATGCTGAAGTTTTTGCAGTTGGATCTGCAAAGGCTTGGGTGACATCCAGACTGGAAATTAAGACATACCTATTGTGAGAGTACAGCTGCAGGGAAACTCTGAAGTTTTGGTTGAACCAAATACATTAACCAATTCATCAAGGATCCCCGAAACTTTCTACAGAAACTATTTTCTGTGACTGCTGTGAAAAAAGAGCCAAAACCGAAAACCAAAACCAACTAAACCTCCAAAAAACAAAGCAGAAAAGCCCTTTGTCCTCTGGCTGGTTTATGTTTGTAACATTCCTCAGGGGTAATAGCTTGGTGGTTAAAATAAGCATCAATGAACTAGGGCATTAGACTTGCTTGGTAAGGAAGTACAGAAAGTAATAGAAAGCGATAAAGTTAAAAACTGAGCACAACCATTCTACCCCAGAAACTTTGTATTTGTTTTGACAGAATATTCTTCTACAATTTTTTTGACGCTTTAGTATGTTAAGAAAAAACCCATGGTACACTAATTCCAGCTGGATTTAGTGGCTGATAACATGTGAATCCACAAATTTGTCTGGTATTTATTTGTTTCAAAAATACTCCAGTGACTTGTAAAAGTTTGTTGGGAAAGTATCACAGAGGAAGAGACTGGAAACTAAAGAGCAAAGTTTTCTGGATTGTCTGTAAATTTATGTGAAGAAAACTTAGTTCTTCCATTTCTATCTTAATTCCTGTGTAAGAAAAGCAGACACAGTGCACATGAAGCAATGACCAAGAACTTGCACAAGGATTAGACAATCCTCATTTCCACAGAACGACTGGCTGCTAAAGCACTTAGCACAAACTATTTATTAGTTGCTAAAGCAACCAGTAAAACAAATGGCAAAACGAAATGTCAAACTCAATGTTTACATGGAAAATGACAGCGTGGGGGTTTTTTATTCTAAAATGCTGGAACTCCTGTAGAGATATCACTAGTGTAGTATAGCTACTTCAGAGGGCTACAAATGTGCAAACCTTCCCATCTTTCTTCTTCTGTTTCTACATTTTCAACTCCTATATGTCACATACTCTACATCCAATAATTGATCTCTTCTAATTAATTGAAATCTAAGTTCTTTATGAGCTAGCTCTCATGGACTTGGCACAATGGGATAACTTTTACCCCAATAACAAAGAAGAGAATATACCCGTTTCAGATTAATTACTCCACATTCCTGGTATGATGTAACATAAAATCTCTGGTCTACTTATTTTCCTCTCAAGAATTACACCAAGACCTACTTGGGGGAAAAAAAAGGAAAAAAAAAAGGGGATGAGGGTCCATCCCTGACTACTGCATAACAACCCCTCCAAAATAAGGGCTACCCACAGCAGAAGCCTGGCTGTTGTTAAAATTTAATGCTAGATGCTAACTTTAATGAAGGGTTCATTAAAAATCACAGAACTGTTAAGACTAGTGTTTGAGTCACTTAGTATTAGATACAATTTTCTGGATATGGTAATTGTTTTAATTTTATTTTAACTTTTTATATTACTTTTCAAGACAGGATAAATATGGTATATTTCAGAGAATGAGTAACCCCCTTCTATATTCTGATTAGCACTGAGCCCTGAACTTTTCCAAATAACATGATGATAAAGAATATGCATAACAGAACATTTCTCTACCGAGCTATACTTGATGTGCAAATTATGAGGAACTTCTGTTGCTTAGAAGGCTAACATTTATCACATATTGCATTAAATATCTTCTTTTGTTCTGGGAAAATGTATTGAGTTATACCTTCCAAAACAACCTAACAGCCATACCATAAATGACAAGCACCTTTCAGCCAACACTGCAGGAACACAGATGTCTTTTACAGCTAATTCAACTGGAAACTGTGAACAGTTAGCATACTATAAGCTCTCCAGTTACATTCTCTCTCTCTCAAACCACAGCAAGGCGGAATGAACAGACTTAAGTTGCTGCCAAGGAAGTTGTGTGAATCACACAGTTCCTGAAAGCATTCAACTAAACAGCTTTAAGCTCCTTTAAAAATGCTACTTACGAGAGACAAGAATCTCTGCAGCATTGTGGAAAACGTGAAATCTTCCTGTGAAAGCACTATTCACAATTATATATGCATTTGGTAGTTAAACGAGACCCTCTTAGCCATTAATATACAAAACATAGCTTGTTGTGAGACATTCACTTTAATCAGATGCCTGCCTCCTGTTTGAATTTACTGGAAAACTAGTTGGCAAAAGAAGTGGAAAATGGACACATGGTTTTCTCCAGCATGTTGCAAACTGAAATACCTTAGGATTTAACTGTTTTTATTGAGCCTCACACTCATAAAGACACTTTTAGGGGATAAAAAAGAAACCCACAATGTCCCTGGCTAGAGTAGACTGTTAATATTCTTTTGAAAGAGAGAAAACTGGGTAGAAGATTAATTCACAGTGCTGGCATGTAAAATCCATTTACATCATCAACACACGCAATTACACTTTAGGACATGAAGATGACATTATTTCCTGCACTTAAGTCCATTATAGACTTTGGAATTATTACCAATGACATGGAGCTTTTTCCTGTCTCTGGGAACACATGCCAACCTGTAAGGAGGCAGTATGTCACAGACAGAACTCAACTAGACATTGCTATTAATAACGTATTAACTGTTGGACTATCGAGAAAATGGAATTGATGGGCCAAGAACCTTTATTTTAACTTAAAATCACTATAATCAGACTGCCATGCCTTAAACTATTAACTGGAACATTAAACTACTGCCCAAAGTATTTTGAGATCATCTATTATCATTGTAGCTTACTGACTGCAAAGGACTTACTTCTGGCACCCAATGTCTTCAGTGGAATTAATCTCAAGCTATAATTTGAATCCAAATAAAATTGACTACAGTACCTGCAAATGTTCTACTTTTAGTTCTCCATGTTCAAATATCTCATTACTGATATTTGAGTATTTTAGTTCAGAATTATTCAAGACTAACATATGGCTATATTCCTATTTTATTAATGTTATGAAATAATCAATTATTGCCTTCATGCTTAGCTAAATTTCAATCTGAATTCATGCTAACTTACTTAACAAACCTTCTTCAAGAATAGATTTGTTTTTTCAGTAAAATACACTGGATTCCATTTAGTAGCATTTTTACAGCCACACAGGTGCAGGTCACTGAAAAATTCCTGTGGTTATTGCAAAATGCTGATGGCATTCGTTGTCTAACTGGCAGTAAGTGAGAACTCTCTGAATAGAAATACAGCAGTCCACAAGTGGGTCAAGCTTTCGAAGGAAATGCTAACAGAAGAATGGAGTAATAGGAATGACTCAGCACTTGTTTTCTAGTCATCACATTAATTCTCACTCCAAATAAAGCAACCTTACAGAGCACTTAGGGGCACTGCAGATTCAGAAGGGAAAAATCACCCTCTCTTAATACTGCCAGATACTATATGATCACATATTCAATGAAGTCGGTACTACCGAACATTGTCCCAATCATTTTTTATGGACTCCAGCTGAGCTCACTGCAGTATCATGAGGTATTACTTGCCTAGTTCAGGCAAGTTCAAGGTTCTTTTCTTCAACTTTGGAACTGTATTTTTAATTGCCTTCCATTACAGTTCTAATAAAGTTCCAGCCCTTGATTAAGACTTACATAGTATAGGCGATGATCACATCCTATGCTGCTGTGACTGCAGTTAGAACTTCCATAATCATCCTAAAGAAACGTTAACATCAAAGCCCGAGTTGAACATGCAGACGTGAGCAATATAAAGCAAAAGCCAGAAACAACAAAGTTCACTTGTATGTCTCCTTTACATATGTAAGAAAAATGTAATCATATGAGAGGCAATGGCTTAGTTTCAAGCATGAATGGGCAAATCCTCACAAAAGCAAAAGGAAACGTGACATGATGTGGTGGGTCGACCTTGGCTAACTGTCAGGTGCTCACTGAGCTGCTCTGCTACTCCCCATCCTTCACAGGACAGGGTGAAGAAAATAAGATACAAAACCTCTGTGGGTTGAGATAAAGGCAATCTAATTAAGAAAAGCAAGGACTGTGTGCAGAAGCGAAAGAAATAAAAAGAAGTATTTAGCCTCTACTTCCCTTCAGCAGGCAATGAGCAGCCATGGCCTGACCCACATGGCCTGACCCAAGCATTGCTGAGGATGCTTAGGAAGACAAACACCTTAATAATAAATTCCTCCTTCCCCCTTTCTCTTAGCTTTTATTAATGAGCATGTCATATGGTACAGAATATCTCTTTGGGCAGCTTAAATCAGCTGTCCTGGCTATGTACCCTCCCAACCTCTTGCACACCCCCAACCTACTGGCAGTTTTGGCAGTTTGGGTTTGGAGAGACAGCCTTGATGCAGTGGGCACTGCTTTGCAGAAGCCTGGTACCTTTCCAGACACAGATACAGAGTACAACACTGTGATAGCTCCTGGGGGGAAGTTAACTCCCAAAAGCATTTCTTTATGAAGAAAGTGTTCATTAAGAACTACTTTTGGAAAAAAAAATTACCCTGTGAACTATTTCCCTATGTTTTCACAGCAATTAGTAATGCTGAACATTGAGCAGGGAGATGGTAAGCACCTTTCTGAAGAAACTGAAGACCAGGTAAAATGTTTATCCGACTCTAGGAATAGCAGTCACAATATTGGGGACAAACAAGAGGTTCCTCATAAATGAGTGGTCATTTGACAGCAGCCAACATAAACAGCTTGGAGGCAAAGGAAAACATACAGGGTTTTTCTTACTTTTATAATTAGCATCTTTCTTTCTCTCAGTCATTTTGCCTTTCATTTGGTGAGAAGAAAAGACATTTTGAATGCCAAATGAAACTGCATGTCAGATATGGTCTGGATTCCTTGGGTTTACATTCACACATGATTTAACATAATGAGACAGAAAACTGGCCATTCAGGTTGAAGAGATTAAAACAGAACTGCTTTTGAGATAATGGCTCCTATAGCAGGAAGTACACTGCACATAGTCTGATGTTTCTTTAGTCTGGTCATAGCAATAAACAGCAGATTACTTTTGATCAACTTATGGATGGTACTCTAGTTTTTTAGATGTTGCTAGAAGCTATCACAAATCTTTTGTCCTCCTGCTTTACACAAGGAAATAGCCTCAAATTTATGTGATCACACAGAAACCTGAAAGGAGAATTTCCTATGCCATTCACTGCATCAATTTTTTTGTACTGAAAGAGGGCTCTTTCTTCTTCACTTATTAAATAATGATGAAAATGCAAGCATTTGTAAAAAATCCCACAATCTGACATCTGTTCCAATGCTAGCAAACACCCTGTGTCATCCCTTGAACTGGAACTGTTTCTATACAAGTCAGCAATCTTTCATGTTGACTCATGCTACTGATATACCTCTGGGTTTTCCCATATACTTCGGTGGAGGATTTCTGTAATTGAAATTATTTCCTTACTCAAATTTTCAAATGATGTTTTATACCTGCAAGATCTTCTTTGGAGGAAACCAGTCGAGGAGAGCTGTTACCTGGCTCAATTCTTAAAGATAATCTGGAAAAACAAGTTTTTAGAGAAATTAACAAAAAAAAAATTCTCAATAAAAGTTGAAAGAAACTGAAGAAAATAATTATTTTGGCAGTGCTAACTAGGAATTTTACTTTCTTGGAAGTGTAGTTATTTATTTTGTGAAGTAACAAAACAATAATTCTTTTGAAGTAAATCACTACCTGTTAGAACCAAGAAAGAAACTGTGAGGAAAGTCTATGGAAGCAGCAAGAGAAATTGTTATTTAATCCTCCCTCTCAGTTTAAAAACGTAAATTCATATAGTCTTTCACCTTGGAAAAAAAAATACAAAAAGTTAGTAATTTAGATACAAACCTAACACTTTATTCCCTCTGAGCATGAAAGTGAATTTACTGTTACCATGTGGAAATGTGCACGCAGAAATGGCTATTTACTTACTATAACTTTTAAAATAAAAGCTTAAGAGGGTAAAGTGACCAACACTTAATAGTAAAAGAATGTAATTAGAAGAAAGTATTATATGCCACTGTGCCTCACTCCATGTGTTTTATGATGTACTCACTCACTCTTGTGTTCTCAGCACTCCAACAAATGTCAGTCTCCCAATGCATATCACTTCTGCCATCTCTCCAGTTTGGGCACTCCTAACTTGACATTCGTGGGTCCTTTGCTCCGTACTAGTTTCACAAAAGGGTATGGAGGACTACAATGTTAAGTGAATTTTAATGGAATAGGCATAAATCCAAAGGAAATAACTGCTCTCGTTGCACAGTAGTGAATACACGCAAAAGCTGTGAAGGTTTCAAGCTACAGCACCCTGCTGTGCGCCCCAAGGAAAGGCTTTCTGACTTCAGACAAAAACATGCAAAGGGGCAGAGAGAGGAACCTGCAATGCCATTTCAAAATATCACGCTCAACCATCACTTTCCTTACTACTTTTTACAGGAAATACCTTCTAGTTCCTTCTCTACAATATTCCAACATTATCAACTATGTTTTAGTGTGAAGTCAGCTAACAAAGCTATGGTTCCTTTTCATGTTTTCTAATTTCTATTCTTCTAGTACTAGATTCTTTTAACTACCCAAAAATTTCAAGTAGGTAATGAATCATTCCTTTCCAGGCTACCTTTTCAACGTGATTTCTGTGACCAGGAAGCAGTAACATAAATCTCCTAGAAGCCAACGAGACAGTTACAATAATACAAGTCAGTGCACGATTCCAATGTTGATCACATGGGACCTTCCTACAGTATGGAAAAAAGGCAAAAGAACTTAATGAAGTCCTTCCCTGTAAATAGGGTCCTACGGTGTGAATTTATTTTCCATGTCTGTAGAAATGTCCCAGTTGCATCCCTCGCACAGTAGTTACTCCTTTGTTCATTTTTAGGGCTGATCTGTTCCTCCCTATATTCAAGCTTTATTGTTCCCATGCTGTAAAGCTTGATTTTTGCATAGAAAGCTTTAAATTTTTTTTTGTTTATGTGTTTTAATAATTTCCTGCAGAAACTGTGCCTTTTACTTAGATACTTAGAAATTTGGGTATTAAGCTCATTTTACCAGGTTAGCTCATATTTGACTAACCAAAGCCCTGAGGCAAAGCAGGCATTTCAACTTGTTTCACAGTTTTTCTCCATATGGAAGCATACAAGACTCCTCCTGATAACCCATCACTGTTCCACAATTGCTAAGTTCTTCTATGTCTCTCTGTACAAGGGAGATGTTACCAGTCCTTCACCACCTGTGAACATGGCAGTGTAGCTTCTGCCAGCTTCGAGGAACTCATCGCTGTTGCTCTTTCCTTACTCTGTATCAAATAAGTTACTCAGTTTTATTAGTCCTCTGTGGCAATAGCCACAGTTTATTTGGTCACTGTGGAAACATTTGTCTAATAAGACCACTGCTAAAAGATATGATTGCAATTCAGTCCATGCAAGCAAATAGCTGCTTCTTTTTACAGTGGTGTGATTTGTAATGCATTCCTCCTGAAAAATTTTGTTTTGTTAGACTAAAATGAAGTTAAATCTGCATGTAAAGATTAGAGATCATATTTCTTTTTAAGCGTGAACTGAATTGTGCTCATTAAGCAGGTCCAGTCTATCATTTCAAAGAACTACTTACAGAATCCGGTATTTTTCACAGCAAGAATGGCAGGACTACCTCACATACCTGAGAAAGCCAGAAATCACCTGTCTCACGTCACAGTTTTTACCAACTTAATCAGCTTACTGCGTATCAAGCTTCTGGACCCAGTACAACTCTTACATGTTTGAAAAACAGCACAGGGGAAATGCTGCCTATGAGTATGTACATCAGGGGAAGTGCTATGACCTGCTAACAGATTTAAGGCAAGAACATTTGTACACCTTCTTTAGTGACAAAAGCAAGATCAACTTTCATGCAATCACTTGCACTATACTATTTCGCTCTGTCTAAAATTACTCTTGTAAAGAAGAAAAGGGGAGGATAACAGCAGGAAGAAAGACCTAACACATTTATGATTTTAACAAGGTTTTAGGAAGAGGCATGCTATCATTATGCCATCTAGAAAGCACCTGTGTTATGTGCTGCACTTAAAAATTCACTGACAGAGCAAGAAATGAGCCTTCAGTGCTATAAAATGAGATTACATCTCTCTCCACTGGTCATCTCCCCAGAATATGTGACATTAGATAATATCGGTTATCTGTTTGGTTATTTTAAAGTACTCTCTGAATCTCAACCCTTTCTAAGTCTCTGACAGTTTGGTCATTGACTTCCATGATGACAGAATTCTGCAATGTTTCCAAGAAAACTAGAATGGAATTTAGCTATTTTCAACCTAGGAAAATACAGGATGTATTAAAAGAAGAAAAAAATAAATGTGAAGCTAAATATATTTTGATAAATATAAAATACTCAAGCTGACACGTTTATATTTAAAATAAATTGTTGAGAAAAGGGAATATATTCTGACAATGAGATGTCATTCCTGATCCACCTTCTCTTCTATTCCCCCTCTTCTCCAGAAGGCTGGAAACAATCAAAACCATTTTTATTTCAAGAAGAGATACTGACAGTAAGTACAGTTTCAGCCAGTCCTGGCTTGTTTGTCACCAGCCAAGTTCCATTTTGCAATTTTTCTGACACTCCATTTTCCATGGAGCAGCACAAGTTCTATGCGTGCACATGCACGCTCACCAGCTCTCCCCCTGCCACCCATGTGCACCCATGTGCACCCATGTGCACCCATGTGCACCCATGTGCACAGCTGGACCAGCAGCATGAGCAGTGTCTCCCAAAGAGAACTCCTGGAGCCACAATCTGCGGCCCCTGAGAGACTTAGTGTGATACTTTCAATAGATCAGTGCAGATGTTGAGACCTGATGTGCTTACCACCAACATTCATCATCCACATCCTCACACACCCAAGGACATTCTCACAGCTGACTGTACAATGTCATGTGCTAGCATCACTTTAAATAAAAAATTAGCTTAGTTCCAGCATGTGTAATAAACAACTCAAAACTCATAAAGACACTCTTTTTTGTGTTTGCACCTGCGTATCATCAGAAATTCATCTCAGAAGCCACTATATTCATCCAATATCACAGGCTGCTACAAGTTCTTTTTTTTTTTCAGGAATTCTTTTCAAAAAACGAATCTCTGCTTTACCATGGCAAGGAAGTGCACGTTTTAAGTGCACAGTCTAAATGCTGACATATGAAATTTCAGCATTCCAAAATTACACTGCAAGAGTTAAGTTAAGAGACATGTCAGGATAAATACTAGATATCAGCCTTAGAAACTGCCCATAAGAAACTGAAATTTCAAACCTGAGGAGTTACTATTAACAATCTAAGGTGAAACAAAAATTAAAAGTAAAATCTCTAGGAAAACAATCAGCATAGAGATTCACTGAATTAACAAACACCAATCTACCACTGGGAATTAAGACAAAGCTTCTACAGAAAAAGGCATAGGAACAGTATGTGACAGTTTTGTTCTTGGGTAGTAGAAGGATGACTGAAAAATTTCTGGTTTATTTAAGCCTGGTAATCAAAATACTTTCTGGAACATGTTAGGGCTGGTATGCTCTGGAAAGTAAGCTGGATGGACCTCTATTTCTACCTGGTCTTAAATAACACTCTGCTACTGAGCCATACAGCTCATTTTAGAGCAACCTTCGTGGTAAGCAGAAAAAGAGGAACTTAACATAGTGCAGAAAATAAAATAGGGAGTCAGCCTTGAACACAGTTCTCTTTCATGGAAGTATGCTCTCCAGCACAGGATGAAACCACTGCTAGGACAGTAAAGCCACTGTTACTCAATTTTTCTAATACAAAGCAAGTGAATGAAGACCAAGAATAGTCTTACACAGAAATTTAGCTGCACTGTGAGGAGGCTGAACAGAACTTACTCATCTGTGCGGAAACAAGGATGATGTTAGTCACAACAAAACAGTGCAGTCCTCAAAGCTGTCCCTCAGGGCATTTCTGACCATTATTTGTGTACCAAACAAAATGAGTCTGACATCTCTGGAACATTTTGGGCTGCCTGTCTAGCACTTAAACAGGAGGTTCTATGACAGCAGGTCAAGCAACAGTAGGTTGCTGGAAGCTTCACTGTCCCCAAATATCCCACAATATTCTCCTGGAGAGGCTTGCAGCCCACTGCTTGGACAGTGTGCTCTTCGCTGGGAAACACCTGGTTGGATGGCTGGGCCCAGAGAGTGGTGGGGAATGGTGCCACATCCAGTTAGGGCCAGTCACTAGTGGGGTTCCCCATGACTCAGTATTCGGCCAAGTCCTGTTTAATATCTTTAGTGATGATCTGGAGGAGACGATCAAGTGCACTCTCAGTAACTTCATGGACAACACTAAGCTGGGTGGGAGTATTGATCTGCTGCAGAGTAGGTATGCTCTGCTGATCGATGGGCCGAGATCAACCAGGTGAGGTTCAGCAAGTGCTGGTTCCTGCACTTCAGTTACAACAACCCCATGCATTGCTACAGGATGGGGAAGAGTGGCTGTAGAGTGCTCCAGGAGAAAAGAACCTGGGGTTCTGGTTGACAGCAGCTGAACATAAGCTGGCATGTGCCCAGGTGGGCAAGAAGGCCAATGGCATCCTGGCCTGTACCAAAAACAGTGTGGCCAGCAGGACTAGGGAAGTGATTGTCCCTCTATACTGGGCACTACTGAGGCCAAACCTTGAATCCTGGGTTCAGTTCTGGGAACCTCACTGCAGGAAAGACCTTCAGGCACTGGACTGTGTCCAGAGAAGGGCAACAAAGCTGGGAAAGGGTCTAAAGGGTAAGTCATATCAGGAGTGGCTGAGGGAGCTGGCAGGAGCTAGCCTGGAAAAAAGGAGGTTCAGGGGGGACCTTCTCTACAACTCCCTGAGAGAAGGGTGCAGCCAGCTGGGGGTCAGCCTCTTCTCCCAGAAAATCAGCAATAGGACAAGAGGGAATGGCCTCAAGCTGCGCCAGGGGAGGTTCAAGTTGGACATCAGGAAGAATTTCTTCACAGAAGGGGCTGTCAGGCATTGGGAGGGGCTGACCAGGGAGGTGGTGGAATCAACATCCCTGGAAGTGCTCAAGAAACAATCGGACGTGGCACTCAGTTTACGTAGTCTGGTTGACAAGGTGGTGGATTGGTCAAAGGTTGAACTTGATGATCTTGGAGGCCTTTTCCAACCTTAATGATTCCATGATTCTATGATTCCATTTTTGGTCCTGTGGAAGAGGCAGGCACTGAACCATGTGGCCACTGGACCACTATGAATCTCAGACTAACAGTGAAGGTTTTCCTCTTCCTTGTCTTTGATCACAGTTCTTGGTGGAAAAGGTCCACAGAATGAAGTTTCCTGGGAGGCTTATTGAAGACGAACTGTGGCCAAGGTTCACTGTTATAAATCCTAATATTTTAAACACCTGCCATTTAATTCCTGTTCCCATAGGACTGGAACAAACATGGTACAGCTAGGACTTCCATAGCACCAGCACTGCTAGGAGTCAGTATAACTTAACTCCCTATTAATTTCTCTTGAATGCTTTTATACAGCATCCTGTCTATCTGAACCTAAATTTGAACTGTTTTTTTCTGTAAGACATTGTTGCCCTGATTTTTGCAGTCCTGGATGTTTTCATTTTCTGTAGCTAGTTTCTCACAGTTTTCTCTGTAAACATGGCTATGTTATTGTAACTGTATCTTATCATTACATTCCTTTCTCATGGACACAGAACTTTGATGGACATTTCCTTTGACCACTGTAATTGAGGGAGGAAGAACTGATTTCCTCCAATGAACAGTGATTTCTAAATGGATATAAAAACTAAAGAAGGCGGCTCTTGCCCCCTTCCTTCCTTCTCTCTGATCCTGGTAACAGATGTCTCTGGCTCTTCCTTTCGTGTCGTTACTGCGACAAGACATCTTATTATTATATTATCTAATATGCTCTGAAGAACTGAGTTATAGGCATAGACAGCAGCCTACAGAATGGGATTCCAATCCTGATTTTCCTATTCAGATAATACTGAAATACAAATAACAGTCTTCAAACTGGTTTAACTGAAAGAAAAACTGTGGAGAATACAAGGCACACCCTAACGATACCAAAAGGTCAGCAAAAAAAATTTATAGGAATGGCTGCAAGGTATATCAGGTTAGGGAAGAATGTGGCATTGTGCCACAATGTTACATATTGCTATAACTGAGCAGCTTCTACAGAAAATAGTATACAGGCTCAGCAAGAAAAATCTGTTATTTTTAGGATATGACATCATTGTCAGGCGTTTTCTGGAGCATTCCTACTTGCTGACAAGCATGAACCTAAAGAAAGCAATCGGAATGACACAAAAAATGCAGAGAAAAGCTTTGTTTATATAAAGTGGATGCCATATTTTCCTTTTCAGTGCAATTGAGGTTCTCATTTGGCAAAACGTGTGTTGGGATTCTGCCAATACATTTTAGGGCAACTATCTAAGCGTCTCTCCCTGACAGCCTGGTACTGAGATAGTTCTGTTCTTCATGCCAAAAGTCTCTGCAGAGAGCACTAATGCTGTCCCTGGCTCCAAAAGAGCAGTCACTGCAAAGAAAAAGAGGGAGGAGATTCTTTCCCACTCTAAAAACTTAGTACTCTCTGCATCTCTAAGGCTTACAGTTTCTTCTGGCATGGGACCAGAACATGCTATGAAACTAAAGATCCATTAGGGGAAACTGAGAGGAAATGTGAAACCAAATATTCAAAATAAAATCTGAAAACTGCTTATCACATGCAAAAATGGAAGACAAATGAGAACTTTATCTGAGGGGAGATGTGATAGGTTTTGATACATTTAAATTAATTGACTTTTAAAACAATTTAAAGCTTCATTCTGATGAAAAAAACGTGGTAGAAAAAGATCAAAGTTCTCCAATGCATATAAGCTGCAGCAACTTTCTGTGGTAAGAATCAAATCTTTCCCTCTTTTTAATACCTTTTGTGACTTCAATCCAGATTTTCCTTGCCACAGTGAAGCCTAGAAAGAAAACTGCTGAACTTGATTGACTTAGTCTTACAAATAACTCCAAAGAAAAAGTATTAAATGATCTTTACAATATATCAAATACCTTCACGCATTACCAGCAAGGTTGCTGCTAAAGTTATATTAATATTTAAATTTAAAATTTAATTACTGGTAGTTTTCCCAAATATTATGTTATAGCATATGTTATCATATGCTTATGGAAAATACTTGTTTAATTCATCTTTGCTGAGATAGCACAGTTCATGGAAGCTATTGTATACACAGTGTTAACACTGTTGCATCATCAGGAAACTCCATCTAAAAATCAACTTAAACAATATTACCAGTTACTTTAATCCAATCCAGGGGCTGTAAAGCCTCTACTAACTACAATTCTTCACCTTTACCAATGATTACTCAGTGGTTAAATTTTCTCTGTCTTTGCAACTGTAATGAAGCTTGGAAGTGTGTGGGAAACTAGTAAATAAATGACCATTTGTTAAATTTTAACACTGAGATTTAAATCTCCGACTACCCGTAACAAAAGTCTTGGAATTCTTGACCTTTACAAAAGCTGTGTGCATTGCTCATAGTCAATGTGCATCGCTTGCACAATTTGTCTCTCTACATGTGAAACACATACAATGTCATGAGACTGAGTTAAGGAAGATTATACACATTCTATCATCAGTATTCCAGCAGGAGTTCTAATTCCACAGAGCAGATCCATTTTGCTATGGAAATATTAAATATGCTCTTTTTTTTCCAAATTATTTTCCTACAGAAACATCAGTGTTCTTAGTGTCTGTGATCAACCAGACACAAAAGCACAAACATCTCAAACCATCACCAAGGACGAGCTTTTGCAGTGAATGGCCCAGTGCTGGTTCAGCTTCTTTTGCAGAAGTTTACCCTAAGCAAGGGGAATAATTTTACACATTTTATCTCTATTTGAAGTGTGTCCTCATAATACTTTGAGAAGTTCCAAAAGAACACCTTGTCTGAATGCTTTTACTTTTAGAACTATTCTCTCAGGAAAAGCAAAGGTACACACAAATTCATCACAAGAATTCCTACTGACAGATCTGGTCAAGGTACAGTCCTGCATGCCCTGTGGCTGGAGCCAGAGCTCAGAGGAACAGCTGCAGTTACCACCAACTGCAGCTATGCTCAAAATCGAAAAGGCAAACTGCCTGACTCATGTTATGCTAAAACATGCATTGTTTTGTTTCTGTTATGATGACACCTTTTTTTCCATCTCAGCAGGATGTTGCATCTGTATGCCAGCAATACCAGAACTAATTGCAGCAAAGTGCAAATGGCTGGGGCAGATCACTCCTCATATGCATGTGTACATGACACCACACTGGTAATGCACAGCCTTCTTATTACTGAATCTGCTCTTTTCTTTTCACAAACACTAGCTGGTAGCCTTCACTTCACTAACTGATCAGGTTCCAACTTAAAATTATTTAATTATTTGTCTCACTACTCCAATTAAGAAGAGGTTCCAGAATTCCATTACTCTGATAGTTACAAACCGTATTTCAACATTTAGCTTCTAAAATTTTGTATGCATTTTATCCTTGTGCTACCATTAACATTTCATTTAAATTGCTCTTTACCCTCCCCATTTTCTCCTAGCCGTGTTTATACATGGTGATTCTAGTACCTACACTTCTCCTTTTCTAGGCTAAGACCAAACCTAGTTCTTTATGTCTTGAGTTACAGGATAGATTTTATTCATCTGATTGCAGCAGCATTTTTTTAAACCTCTAAGCATGGATGGCTGGAATTGCATACAATGCACCGTGCAAGCTCTCACCAGCTTCTTCTGAGGCAGTATAAACAACTCTATTTTACATAGATACACTACATTTGATAGGGAGTAGGGATGAATTAGTCTTTTCATGGCTGTATCTACTTGTGATAGCTATCTGCTGATCAACACCATAAACTAATGTTAGAATAATTACATAACAGGTTGGTTTTTATGTCACTATCAAGTTAGTCATCAAGCCATTAGATTTTTCCTTTGTGATATCCAAACCATGTTCTATTTCAATGAGCTCGTCCATCACACTTTTATTAGCATATGGTCTAAGTAGACATAAATTCTGAGAAGAAGTTCTTCACTGAAATATTTAATAAAACTGGTGACAAGACTGGTTTTTAAGAAGTTCATTACCAACCTTGCTCTCCAAAACATATACTAAAATATTTTATACCAGCATCGTATCACTGAACATCTGCTTGCCTTGAATACTTCATATTCTGCTCTCCTAAACAGTTAGTCTATTTGTCAATAGCTAATTGTATAGCATTGCATCTACCTTGGTTGAGCTATTTAAAACCTTGGCTGCTAGACCTACGACTTAATTTACTAGTTCTTTCAGAATTACTGGCCAAGGATTACCACTTCCTTTAACTGGAGCACATTCACATATTGACCAATGTGCTCTCTGGTGTCTGCTTCAAACCTCTGTGTGGGTTGGCTCCTCTCCAGGTCTTTTGTAAGCATTGCTTTAACATGCTTAAACCCCCAAAATATAACCCCCCAAACTGTAAGTACTAATTTATTAAAAATAGTAACTTGAAATTGGTAGATATCCTTAATGTATTATTTATAACACCACAGAGTCAATGTTGGACATCTTGACTTCAGGGTTGTTAAACAAAATTGCCAGAACACAACCATCATGTAATAGAATAAAGAACAGATTTTCATCTACTCTGAACTGTTATTTTTAACTGTTATATTTTGCTTTGTAAATCTGCCTAGCATCATAAAGACCATCATTCTGGATTTTACTTAGCAGAAACACCCTAAAACATCTTCAGTCAAGGGCTTTTTGTTCAACCCCTACTCAAACTAACAACCAAGTGATCTTTCCATTAAATTTCTCAATGCCTGAAGAAAAGAACAGTACTTACTTATAATTGTCATCTTCTACAAATTTCTGAAGTTCTTCAATGTAACGGACAGACTTCAAATACTTTTGCACATGGGGAAGTGTTGTGAGATGATCTGTGGAGCATTCAGACAAACAAACAAAAAAGATGAACAATTATGTAATCCAAAATGAATTATTATTTCAGCGTTTTTTTCTGGTTCTTACCATTACCTTAATGGAAACAGAATTTGAACCATCCTAAAGAATAAATCAGGCAGAAATATTACTTTGACTCTAAAAACATGTTAAAGACTTGACTGAGCAAAAGTGATGTTCTCAGTTGTTAAAGAAAATACAGATGCATTTGATCATCATGAAAACTGATGAATTTTACTAGATGCTATCTCATTGGTGGAGAAGCATTATTTGCTGCAAAGCCCGCTTAAATTTTGTGTTCATTGTTCTGGGGAAAATCTAAGTCTGCAGCTATAGCTAGTAGTGGTTCTCATATGCCCAAGCACTAAAGAGACCTAAAAGTTATTAAATAATTAATTTTAAAAAATGACAATGCTGAATACAAAGAATGAAAGACACCAAGTTCAGAACGACAAGAAAACCCTTTGACGCATGATGCATGGACAGGAACATGTAGTAGTTACCTAACTTGTAGTAACTAACGTAACTTTTATGCTCTTGTAAGGGTAACTGTTTTAAAGACATCCATTATGAATATTGTTTCAGACATCCAAAATATTGTTGCTTCAAGGCCGTATTTTACTTTTCATCCTGATTTTAACAAAAGCACTCAAAATTAACACACAGCACTGCAGCACAAAAATGTTAAAAGGGTCAATGAAATAATGAGGTTTCTCTGTCATTCAAAGTATTCAGAGACAAAATGAAACTCAAAATAAGAAAATGACACCTGAATAATTTAGCTATTCAGAATCATACATTATTATGCCTAGTTTCTTCCTTTAAATACTTTAAAATACCAAAGTTGACAACAAAAGACAAGGGCTGGATACTTAAGCGTACACAGTTAACTTCTCACCTTGTTTTCTCACAATCTAACATTCCTTTTTTTTTTAAGCTCTCCAAAACTGCAGCTTTTAAATGTTCTGAATTTGACTGTTTAGCTGCACTCAAGGCTTACCAGCCTGTTACATGTTTAAGCAATGAAAAGTCATGCTAAGTCACCAAGAGTACACTAAGTATTCACTAAGACATAAAACCCAGCACATTTCTTGACATATGGCTTTACTAGCAGGCTAGAATTGCAGAAATTATTTTTAGAGTCAAATCCTGTTAACAAAACGAAACAACCCATCATTTTGCTGACTTCATCCAGGAGCAACATATGTGGAAAAGCTTAACACAGTCGAACAACTGCTGTATAGACTGGAATATTTGTATTTCATTTTGTAAACATAACACCAGGATGCTAAAAACAAAATGGTAATGAAATTAACACATTCTGCACTCCAGAGATCATATCTACGGCAAAGTAAAGGGATGATATTAAGATAATTTTCTCTGATAGCCCCTGGTGGAAACAGACTATAAACCAAATACAATAGCTGCACTTGAAAGTATGTCATTTGTAGCCCACATGTAGCAGTAAACTCTACACAACCTCTGTTACAGCTCTTACAATTCAGAATACATGCTCATCTGCCCAATTTACTGGTACGACTGAAGCTACATCACTTACTAGTGTTCAACTGCACCAGTGTTAGCCTCTTGTGTTCCCTTTGCTCAGGGCCGAAATTTGCTTCCACAATTTTGTACTGAAGAAATTTTAGCTACGGTTTGATAGGCATAACAAAATTTACCAACCATAGTTACAGGATACTTGCAGATCAGCTATTATTCGGAGAATATTGTTCATTTGATTGGATCTTTGTTCATTCTCCATAATGCTGTCTGAAGCAGGATATGCAGAATCAATGTAGATTAAATCCAAGAGATAAATTCCTGAAACAAACAAATCAATCAACCAATTGATCTAGTTTCAAACAGAAATAGTTGCATAATTTTTAATGAATATAGCAGCCAGAAGGTATTTACCCCCACTGTGGTCTGGGCCCATTAAACAAAGGAGAGCTTGGGATTTGCATTTTGAAAAATTCCGTAATTACTGCTTCAGTTCTATGACACCTCTTAAAAAGACAGAAAAGCTTTTGTGCACTTACACTAATGCCTACTACGAGCAATTTGCAGGACCATAACAAGGACACTAAAAAATGAGTGAGAGCTGCCCCGACCACTGGAGCTGACAGTGGGGACCACGATACTGCTGGGCCCAAGACCAGAGCTCACTGCGATGCTTCCTGGGTCTGCCACAATTCACTGCTGAAAGGAATTACTGTAGGTTTGGCTCAGGTTCCAGGCTGTTTGATAGAAGACAACAGGAGGAGATACTTCGGTTTGATCATGTGATGATGTAAAAAAGCATTTTAAAAAGGGTTTTATTTATGAATTTCTTAGTTTAGAAAAGGGCATGAAAAAATGTTGTTTCATCAAGAACAAAATGTACTGACTGAGTCTGCTGTAGATGCTGTAGACTGAACAGAAATCACTGTATAGGCTCCATTCAAGGGCCACTGCAGCTATTGCCAGTGTGTAAAAATCATTATCTTGGTCTGATCTTTTTTTAAAGGATTGCTCAAACATTTAGGGTCAGCTAATAATTTAATATCTTCCCACACTATTCTATGACCAGTGCAGAAAAGTTAATACTTCTTTGTTGCATAACAAAGAACGGAATATTCTTTTCAGCAGGGAAAAAACTTGTGCAGCATAAAAGTCTACCAGACTTCCACATTAAGATTTTCCATACTGGTTTTAGAGCATGTTTATAATCAATGACTCCCCCTCCATTCCACGTTTTTTTGCCCTGCCTTGAAGAGAACACTCCTAATTTCAGGAAAATAGCTAGTTGTCTTGCTTTCACTCTTCTAGCTTTAGAACATAACATTTTCTCAAGAAAACCCACTTATTAAAACAACAGGAAATGCAGCTGTCTTAGTCAGGCACAATTTTTCATAAGAGAAGGAAAGCCTCTACAGTGAAATGCAAGGAGCACGCCTAAGCGAAGTGCTCCTGAGAGAATTTCAGAAGGCTTGCATTATTTACTGATAATAGTCAGATAATTGGAAGGGTATTAAGTCTGTGCAGTGAAAACAAACTATTTTCATGTCATGTCCTAGTAATAAATATGCCTCAAACTTACTCAGGTTAAAAAACAAACAAACAAACAAACAACAAAAACCCCACAAAACCCAAAACCAACCAACCAACCAACCAAAACAACAACAACAAACAAACAAACAAACAAAAACCAAACCCCTGGAAATTAGATTTCCATCTGGAAAAATATAAACTCTTTCCTGAAATGAAAATGTTCTTATGTGTTCTCTAGTAATGTGTCATTACTATCATGTAGAGCTGTGACTACCAGACCACCAGCAGAGTCTTATAAATACAAGAAAAGCCATGTGGCTTACTAAATTTTTGTTAGTGCTTAATAAAAAAAACCCCCATAGATGCAGAAATTTTGTTAATTTGCAGTACTGAGTATCTGCATGAGCAAACCGTAACTCCCGTGTTAAGTGCACCCCACACTTTGCTATTGCACAGTTTTACTGCTGAGATTCAGCCTTGCCATGGAATTTTGCATATATGAAGAGCTGTCTGGAAGATCTCCATTAACTTTTCTGCTCTGAAACTTAGGAATACTTTATGGAAATCCCTTGCAAAGCTTTTTCTCACTATTGCTGAGCTTGCTACGTACCTGTTTCTTCTGATCTCTGCCACCTTGACAAGTAAGTTGCTCATTGGGTCACACTGTCTTATGTCCAGCATTAGCCAGGCTGCAGTACCTAATTTCTCTAGGTTTTTAACTTATTCATTCATGCATTCTGGAAAAGCCTTGCACTGCTTAGGGAGGAATAAATTAAGAAATCATATGACCTGTCATCGAAAACTGAAGGAACAGACCAAGAGGCAGCAACAAGCCAGAACAAACTCTGTTACAAACTGTTAAATGCTTTGCTTGGAAACAATAAGGCCGTAAGTAAACTGTCTCTCAAGTCCCCAGCAATGTGTGAATTTGGACTATGAAAGTATCATATCCCCATCAGACCCACTGACACAATAAATAGGAGAGCGCTCCTGTGACCAAAGGTAATTTGATAATCCCACCAAAATCAAAAAGGACATTTAGACCTTGCAAATGAGTGGAATAGAGCTGGATTAACAACTGAACAACATATAAACCAACTGGAATTTCCAGTCATGCTGGAGTTAAAACCAAGAAAAAATATGGTTAGAAATCAGGTCAAGTTTTACAGTCTAGTTTAACTTCCTGCACTGACACAGATCAATCCTTCGAATATTTTCCTCCCATATTAGAAATGCTCTCTTGAAGAAGTAATATATCTCATAAATATGTGCACAGTTTATAACGGAGAGGTTCACATGACTCAGACTATCTTAACGGTTTTAGCTTAAGAGTAACCTGGGCTATTTATTGCTTTCTCCCAAAAAGTACCTTCTAAAAACCATTCTCCACTTATCTTCATTTCAATCTCTAGAAAGACAGAATGATGTATCATCAAAAGTTATGAATGTTTTCAGTGGTTGCTTTATTTGCTCTATTTTCTTTAAATAAAATGAAACCAAATCCCTCAATTTTTGTAATTTATGTTACTAGTTTCCAGTCCTGGACCTACAGATTCTTAATCCATAGGTCTTAATATGCCAATATGCTTCTACTTCTCTCAACTACAATAATATCCCAAGCCAAAGGATGGGTGAGTTTAAAGGAACAGGGAGTAATAAGAGCTTGCTTTCCTAGATTATCAAAGTATATACAAAAGCAGAGAGGCAAAGAGGAAAAAAAGTATGACTTTATCTGATTAGAAGACAATTCTCTACAAGTTTGTCAAGAGCAGCAATACATGCTCTTTCTTTGTCCTTTTTCACTCTTGTGAAGGTGAAATATTAGTCAGACTAGTTTATTACATCTCATACTAAATTTCACATACCGTACTAGAGAAATATAAACTGCACATTTGTTCTGCTTTTTTTCTGTATCTCAGTCTTACTTCGATTTTAGAGGGGGAAAAAACGACTCCAATTATTATTTTCAGCTTTCCTGAATTACCCAATACAAGTGCTTCAGCCACACTGGGAAGTGCTTCCGCCATCATCCCACGCATTCGAGAGTTCCTAACACCTACACCCAGCCAGCATGGACCAGGCACTTTACACCTCAGGATGAGGGAAGAACTCCAATTTCACCAGTATTGGAGTGGCTCTGTAGAAGTTCAATGCTGAGCAACCCTGAGTCCCCAAGGTTTCTCAATGGCCTAGAGATCCTACCCAAACTGAGGTTCCATACAGCAGCTCTTCACTGTCCCCTCTTGTCAAGTGGCACACCAAAATGTAGCTGGAGTTGTAAAAATTCTGTAATATTCTGGCTGTAAAAATTCTATTTGCTCATAGACTCCACATTGCAACATGACTTATGGCAGCCTGGGTCAAGGCCACTTTCCAGCTATTTTGAGCAAGTCTGCAGCTATTCTCATTGGTATCAAAGGTATAAACACCCACTCTGTAGCAGTGGTTGTAAGCATTTTTTTGAAGACAAAGAGTCTATTTCCCAGGACAATATACAGACAAGGACCAATGAGATATACAAGCAACAAAAAGGATACAAGGGTGTTAGCCTAGGACCAGTAAATTAAAAAAAAAAAGTGTAAGGAAATGGGCTTTTGGTAGGTAGTGGGGTGCAGGAAGAAAAAACCCAAACTGATAGATGTCAAAACAGTTAAACTGAATCCAATATGGTAGAATGTAAAAGAACATACTCTTTGTAATTACACACCAAGCTACACCTTTCTCATATTGTTCCTCTCCCTGCCTTCTTTTAAAGAAAGAAGGATAATTAGTTTTTTACGATTTTTTTTTGTTGGTGTTACTAGCCTGAATCTGGGCAGTGACATTTGAAACTGTCCTATATATATATGATGCGATAACAGGTATAGATGAGAATCAGTTTATTTTGCACCGAGGAATGACAAAATTATTCCCTTCAGCAAAAGACTTCAGACCCGTTTTTCAAAGGAAACCCTCAAGGCTGCCCCATGCCAAAGCAAACACACAGCACTAGCTTTTCAAACTTTGGCTCACATTTGTGCTACTGTGCACTGAAAAAAAACTAAGATGTGAAGCCATCAGGATACTTTCCAGAGGGTGAGCTCATGGGCAGCTTCTTCCACAGGCAAGTATCATTTTCCAGTGAAACTCACTTTTCTCCATTGTTACCAGAACTAATTTTGCAGCTGGATATTGTATGCAGACAACAGTGTTCATTAGTTTAGAGTATCATGGAAGTAACAACAGAGACTAAGGAAAAGCACGGCCAAATAATCCAGAATTAAATTTATTAATGAAAATCACTCTGTGTAAAGGGGACCAATTACTTTTAAGTTGGCAAAAGAAACCCAAACCTATAATACCAAGCTCTTAAATTTCTGCTGTACAGATTAAACAAAACAGTAATACTAGTAACAGTTTAAAGACAGGAAAACATTAGTACAACAAGAAAGTACTGCACTTGAAGTGCAGTACTCAATGCCACCCAGAGAACGTATTTTGAGTGTTCCATCCACCAGACAACAACTTCCGAGACTAAATTTTACTGAAAAAAATATTTATGGAGAACTGCAGTGTTCAGCAGGATGCAAACCTAAGCCTGTATATTTGTGTCAATTCACAGTTAAGCTTCTCCTTTTATTTTCTTTATTCAATACTCAAGGCTTCTGAGAAAGCAGCACTGAGGCAGATAATAAACAAGCACAATTTGGAGTTGATGGGTACTAATGAAAAAGTCTTAAGAAAAACACTCCCAAGCCTTCAAAAATCAGTGGTTATTCAGTTTCACCTGGTTCGGATAAACCTCAGCTGGAGTATGTAAACTTTAGAATTTTCACAAACAAGTGTGGTGTGTAATTTGTTCCTCCTTAAGAAAGACTGATATAACATGCTTTGAAAGACAAAACACTTTCAGTCCAGTAAACTACATGTACAAAGCTATACTAATGAGAAAAGCTGGGCAGGTACTACTCTAAACTGCAGTAAGAGAAACAAAGAGAAATCTGTTTTTTAAGGAATTTGCCTGCCAACTTAGAAAGTCTGGGTTCAAGTTTTTTGTTTTGTCGCAGATTTCTTTTACCTGAGGAGCACCATTTATTCTTAAGAATTCAGAATTTCAAATCTCTTTGGGGGTTTATGACAATTTGCAGGCACAAGGTGTAACCCAAAATTTACAGGACCTAAAATTGTATCACAAGTATGCACTGTTGCAAAACTGATCATAAAAAAATCTGTGCAGATAAAGATTTGTGTTGGTTTTGCATGGCCTGGTTATTGGTAGTGGGGGGGCCACAGAAGTGGCTTCTGTGAGAAGCTGCCAGAAACTTCCACCCCATCCAGCAGTGCCATCCCCTGATGGCTCTGAGGATGGACGTGCTGCTGGCCAAGGCTGGGCCAATTGGATAGATGGAGGTAACGCCTCTGTGATAACAGATTTAAGAAAAAATCAAAGTTGGTGGTGCAGTTTGAATTTCCAGCTAGAGAAGAGGCAGAGATGAGAACATGTGAGAGAAACAACAATGGAGACATCAAGGTCAGTGAAGAACGAGGGGGAGGAGGTGCTCCAGGTGCTGGAGCCGAGATGTCCCCGCAGCCTGTGGTGAGCACCATAGCGAAGCAGCTGTGCCCCTGCAGCCCATGGAGGTCCACGGGGATGCAGAGATCCACCCACAGCCCATGGAGATCCACAGGGATGCAGAGATCCACCCACAGCCCATGGAGG
>VZRZ01003363.1:158689-180274 GCA_013398175.1 Climacteris rufus | reverse complement strand
TTGCTCCCAAGTCAGAACAGCCCGTCCTTGGAGGCTGCACCCCGTGGCACAGTGACCCACAGCAGCAGTTTGGGGAGGACTGTTTGCCGGTGGGAGGAATTCACGTGGCAGCAGTTTTGGGAGGGCTGCTGCTTGTGAGATTGGACCCATGCTGGGGAACTTTGTGCAGAACTGTCTCCTGTGGGAGGGGACCCCACAGTGCAGCAGGAGAACGACTCCTGTCCCTGAGCAGTGGAAGAAAATCTTGGGTGATGAACTGACCAAAAACCCCCACCCCTGTCTCCTCCCTGGTGGGAAGGAGGGAAGGCCTGGGGAGAAAAAGGTGTTTTAAGGGCTTATTTTACTGCTCATTATCCTCCTTGGATTTTGTTAGTAATAAATTCACTTAATATCTCTAAGTTGAGCCTGTTTTGCCCTTGATGGTAATTGATGGGTTGTTTTCTCCCGGTTCTTATCTCAACTCATGAACTCTTTGTTAAATTTTCTCTCTTCTGTCCAGCTGTGGAGCAGGGGAGGGTGACTGAGTGGCTTTTCTTGAGTGCCTGGCATCTGGCCAGTGTCAAACCAAAGCTTGCATCTTTCTCAACTGTTTCTTTTTGGTTTTTTATTTTTTTAAACCATTTTTTTCATAATGGATATAAAACTACCCTGAAAATAGTAGGGCTAACAACCCAAAAATTAGGTGGTTATAACACACCACTACTGCGTACTTGTGATATACTTTTGTGTGCAGTGCTCTGTTAAGAGTCTGTGCAATTCTGCAAATGCAAGTTAGGAAACAGCTGCTGTATGATACTTTTGTCAGTCAGACATTCACCACTTTGCAACACAGGATAATTAGATGATGGAGAAGTATTTCAGATTAGCCTGGGGACTTTAATTTCTTTTTGTTCGGCTACATTTTGATCAAGTAATGTAAAAAACTATCACATTTATTTGGTAAATTGTACTATTACCGTGAAAACCACAAACATGCCGTAAAAGGAGGGGAAAAAAAAGTTAAATGTTTTAATGAACAATGTAATTTTCTACTTACAATCATGTATGCTTCTAAAGACATTCACGCCCCTGAATGCACATGTACTGCCTTGTAACACAGATGCCTGGGCATAGAGCATTCCTTCAGTACAGGAAGCAGTGACTGCAAGACACACAAAAACTGGCACACATAACAGAAGGGAACCTAGGAAAAGTAATTATTTTCCATATTTGCTCGTCACAAATTGAATAATGACACTGGTTTGATACAAGAGCCGAAAGAGACAAGGGTATGTTTCCAATTTGCAGTAAACTATTTATGAAGGCATTTTCCTACATACAGTAGTGTGGTTCTATCATACTAAACAAAGCAGAGGACAGAGGAAAAGTAACTTATCAATTAACTACATGGTAGAAAGTCCAAATTACTCCAGTCAGCAGTTTGATGTCCAAAGACATCATTGTTAGGAGATTAGCTCATAGACAAAAAAGCCAACTGTTTTGTGGTATGGCTGTTTTCAAGAAGAGTCTGTATTTTCCATGGATTAAGGGCTGGAAAAATTTTCTACAAAACCAAATGTATATACTGGTTAACCTTGGAAGGACTTAGAACACTCTAAATACAACTGAAGACAAAACTTTGCCAAGGCAACACCATGTGATTTGTAACATACAGAAATGTATTCATCATAAAATGTCTCAAGAGAGACATTACACAATTACGACATGGTCTCATGGATGGCCGTCAAACTGATTACAGGATTGGAAAGCTTGTCAGAGGAGAAAGGGTTAAAGGAATCGGGTTTGTTCAGCTTAGAAAAGTGAAGGAGCAGGAAGGAAACCTAACTGCTCTTCTGGTACCTACAAAGCAGTTACAGGGGGCAGTCTATTTGCATATAAGCAAACTTCTTTTCTGTGAGTACAATTAAATATTGAAATAGGTTTCCGGATGAGGACAGCAACTTCCCTTGCTGGAAACGTTCAAGATATGGCTTGACTGGACCCTGGATAACCTAATTTACGGCCCTGCTTTCCACTGAAAGTTGACCAGATGATCTTCAAGGGTCTCTTCCAGCCACAACTCTATTGTTCTACAAGTCTGATAAATGTGCTAGCATATACCTGCATATCTATTATTGTAGGGGAGTTTGGAGTACAGCGGTTATATGGACTAAACTGCTGCAGGAGGAAGGCTCTGTATGCATGAGCAGATGATGGACACATTTTAACTGTGAATAAAGCAAGTACTTCAAGCAAACTCTTTTATCATGAGATACAGGCAAAATTTACCTTATAAGATTGTAGAGCGAGAGAGGATACCTTATTCTGGCTCAACTAGCCTCAGCAACATCAACTAAAATTTGATGTTGACCCCATCGTCTTTCCTGAATAACCTCAACCTAATGGATCACTGGAATTAATCATCCCACTTTTCTCACTGCAGCAATGAAGCCTAATATAGAAAAACAGATCATTAAGTGCAGCAAAACCTAAGCAACTTTCAAACTAAGATATCAATGTGTGAAAGAAAATGTTACCAATAACTCTGCTGGAATTACGTTCAGGAGGTTGTAACCCGAATCATCTCTGACTGGTGCAAATAATTTTCTTAGCCACTGAAAACAGGCTAAAAAATTTTGAAACTGTCTGGAGCTTTCTACCAAAGCTTTCCCTCTAAAAAAATCAGATTTTCTCCAGAATATTTCCAGTTCTTTTTTCATTTTTCCCCAAAACCCAACTATTTCCTAATGCTTTTCCCATGAATCAGGAAAAATACATTACAGAAGATGAAATGCTCTAAGAGTGATGCATTTTAACATTTTTAAACATATACTATCCAGTGTCAGAAAGCAAAGAATGCTTCAAAAAAGAATATAGGAAAAAGGTAAAGGTACAGTAGCTGTTTTCCAGATGTTGCTTCCTGTCAGCAGCAAGCAGTGGCTAGGGACTTCCTGAGGCAGATCTCATATAAACAATTTTGGGTTTAAGTCTGGGTGGTAATTTTTCTTTACAATGTTTTTTCTCTGGATCTGTCTGTTCATTTCTTCTTTTTCCTACTATTCCTCCAAAAACACTTTTCTTTTTCTAATTTTTGCTTTTGAAAGATCTTGTGGTGAATGCACTTGGCAACCGAACAGCACCCTGTCTGGAAAACCAATCTGTTTGATTTCTCGAAGTTTGCCTTTTTAAGATAGGCACATTCTTATCTCTTCTGTTTACCCTGAACTTCTGATCACTGCCTCAAAGTTAATTTCTATAGTATTTTCACTCACTCTCAAAGCCAAGTCTTTCAAACAATTCCTTGCTGACTGCATTACCCTGCTGAAGACAACTGTCAGCTTTCACAGACAGAAATAACTGTATGTTAGTACCTTTCTACTAGTAGGATGTGTTATTCTGTAATCATAGACTTTAATGCAAGCTGATCTCTGAGATTCAGAATATGAAAGACAAATCAACTATGAAATCTTTTGCAAATCACATAATTCAGCCGAAAGCCTTTTTAAAAAGCACTGAACTGCACTTCACAGTATTGTAAGTCCAAGGAAAAGGCATTCCCATTCGGTCCAAGCAGAATGCCAACACAAAGGCAAATCCTATTTTTCTCTTCAATCCTTCCTGAAGAGCAAACACCTCATTTTATCCAAACAGTTCAGATATCCTACGAGCACTTGGCACATCAAAATAAAAGCTCCCTGCCATCTATCAAGTTGGCACAACTTTTCTTTTTCCCTGTAGACAAAACTGCAACAGGTTGAAGAAATAAGTCAGCTTTGTCATATGCAATTTGGAATGACCCATGCACAAAGCTTGCAGAAACAGGTTATTTAGAGAGCTTTAAAGAGACAAAAAAAGCACTCAGTAGTTAATCAAAAGGCTGATCTGTGTAATAATATATTTCTTGTTCAGCAAAGAGGACAGTCAAAGAAATAGAGTTTGGCTGTTTTTTATTTTTCAAATATTTTTATTTATAACACAATTACCTGTTAGGGAACATTAACAACTAAAAAATACACCACAAGAGAAGTCTCTAGTCTCCTTCACAGGGTAAAATTTGTAGGCATGTCACTGTACTTATTTAAGTGCCCTAAAATCAATGGAGCTGAACTATATGTTAAAGAGATTAAAAGTGGTTATGGATACTTTATAAATATAGTCCTAAATAAACAACCTCATCCTCAGGAAATCCTGTTTTTTCAAGAACGTTGGTGCTGCGGGGCATAACTGCAAGTTAGTAACCTGCATTTCCCTACAAAAGCAAATAATCTAAAACTGTTAATTTTAAAATGAAAACTAAATACTCCACCCCAGTAGTAATCCAGGTAGGGAATCACCTATCTAGCTCTGACAGTAGTTAGGAATTGGAGAAACTGCTCAGCACAGGAAACAGCCACCTCAATATCCTGGCAAACACTCACGGCAACCCACTCCCTTCGCTCTTCCTGCTCCCACTTCCCTCCCTTGAGCAGCTCTGTGTATCCTAGGCTGAAAAAACACCTTGGGAAGGAAGGAGTGTGAATCATACACAATTTGAAAGAAAATTTAATGGGAATATTGCTAAATCTGCCAAAATTGACAAAATTATCACTTTCTGGTTTTATTAAGCCAGCTTTTTCAGTGTAAAACTGGTACATTGGAAAAGCTTTGGACCGCTTTAATCCCAAGCATCCAGAGTATGCTACTTACTAGCACTGAAATGTCCACTCCAGTCCCTGGTCCTCTCTCTTTAGAAGAGAAAGGAATAAACTTTGAGTTAAAATAGAAGAAAATGGTAACATAACAACAGTAAATAATTAGAGGCACTAATATTCCTTGAAGGAATCGCAGGCCATACAGGAAAGGTACAAGAAAGTTATAAAGCCTAAGACATACTAAATTGCTAGTGTAATATAGTCAGACGGGGCGGGGGGGCAGGCTGACACTCACTTTTATGATGGAAATAATTTATCATTAGAATAGCAACTATTAGCTCATGTTTTTACTTGAATGGAACCAGCTTTAATCCAGTATACTTAACCCTCTTTATTTGTTCTTTGTTGGGGAAGATGAAACAGGAAAGGCTTATAAATATGATTGCCTGGCAAAAGATGCTGAGAATATGGAAACTATAAGCGAGATTGAAATGAAAGCATGCTTTGAGATACCAAGCCTTAGTTACTGAACAACTGGAAAACAATGGTATGGCCAGCTGAAGGTAATCCCCTTTGGATTGAACAATACCCTCTGCTGCAGACAGGTCCAAGGGTCAGAGCAGACCCTACTAACTTAGCAGAAGGGGTCCAAAGAATAGTTTTCAGTATTCTGAAAACGTAACACAGTATGCTAATGTAACAATTCTTATAGGCTGTATGTAAATGCTATAGGATTTGTATCTTGTAGTAGATTGGTTAATGAAAATTAGACTATTCAACACAGAAGAAGATTTATTGTATTGTAAAGGAGAGTCTCGCTCTCTTGCTCGCTTGCTCTCTTATGCTCTCACTCTCTCTCTTGCTTCTTGCTTATCTGGCCTGCTTCGAGCAGGTCCCCTGTACCCACACCCTTCACAATACACCTCATGCTCTAAGACCTGACTTCAGAGATCTCTCGTCTCCATCTGTCCCGACCGTCAAAACCTACCCACAGATGCTACAGATCCTACACTTCTTTGGCTAATTTAAGTGTTCTCATATTGGTTTCCTCCATTTCTTCAAAACCCAAAGATCTTCAAAACTGACAAACTGCAAAGAAACCCATTATTTCAATATGATACAGCTTTCTGAAGATGTCAATGATATACAGTGACTGAAACAACCACTTGGTTTGCTAAGCTGCAATAAAAATTAACCTTTTTTTCTGTTGCAAAGTTTCGTTTTTAATTTAGCTAGCTTCTTCGCAGATTATACAGGCAGATTTTAGATTCATTCGAGAAATATTTTTTACAGCCAGAGGTGATAGCTAATAAGCAAAAACATTCTACACACAGAAAGTTCCGTAACAGCAAATTTTTAGAAAGATTTTAGGAAAACAGCAAGAATTCCCAGCATTCAAACAAGAACCAGGCTTCAGATTACCAGGGCAAGTAGCATTACAAAATGCACTGAAGTTCAGCCAAATTATGAATTCTCAATCTGCATTACACTGTTTTAAGAGCTTGCTTGAATCTGGACAACTTTATTTGCCTTTATGTCTGGTATCGAGCTGTTGCCTGACAGAGATGCCCTAGGAAGCGCTAAGAAAGGAACCCCTCAGCGCTACATCGAATGCGCCTCCTGGTTCCACTGGCGTCCGCCCGAAAGGCCGGGATGAACATCCATCCACCGCAGCATCCCCGGCCGCGCTGCGACGGGATTTTAAGGCAGGAAGTGCCCCCGCCCTCCGCCCCCGACATTTTGGGGCCGAGGCCCGTGCAGTTCCACATCCTCACCCTCACTCGAGCTAGCAAACCGGACCCGCCTTCCGCGGACGCCCGAATTTCCCCTTAACCCCGGGGTATTAGCGTTGCCTTGCGGCTGAAACTAGGGATTCCCTGGAGTCAGGGTCCCGCGCCCGCGGCGGGGAGGGCTCACTCGGGCGGCCGAAGCACGAAGCTCCTCCCGGCGGCCCCGCCGCTGCGGCGGCCCGGGGGCGGAGGCAGCGCGCCCGTCCAACCAGCGCCCGGCAGCTCGCCGCTGCTTTGCCTTCTCTCCCCCTTTCCCGGCCGGGATAAGCCTGCCACAAAGAGCTGGGGTTCAAATGAGGCTGCTCCGGGCCGCCTGAAGGGAGGGGTGGGAGCGCCGAGCGCCCCGCGGGAAGGTCCCGGCTCGGACGCGGGGCTCAGCGTGGGCTGCCGAGCCCAGAACGGTCCTGAACAAGAAAAGCGCAGAAGGGAATTGCGCCTCTCTGCCCAGTAGGTCCCATCTAGCCCCGGGCCGGCACACGCGGAGCGCGGCACACGCGGAGCGCGGCACACCGAGGCGATGTCACCGCGGCCGGGCCGCGGAGGCGGCTGCTGACGGGAGACGCCGAGGAGACGCGGTAAGGACGGGCAGTGCCGAGGTTCCGCGCGTGGCTCCGCGGAGTTCCGGGGGACGGAGCCAAGCAGTTCATGTAAGTTTATCACAGCGGGACTGCTCCCTAAGGTACAGCAGCAAGCCCGGTTTTGTTACTTTAAAAAACGAAAACAACAACAACGAAAAACCCTAAGCCCAAACAAAAAAATCCGTCACATACTGAAATAAAAGTTGTAAAGAGAGCTGAGACGTTACATGCCAGGCAGGGAAAGCCTTGATACTGTTTTCAAGAATACTATTTTATTTGTAAAAAAATTCTTACTTATTTCTGCATTTAACTTTGATCTTCACACTTCCTTAAACTTGTCTTCCAAGAAATTCTCTAGCACATACTATTTTCTAAAAGTATTAAAAATATTCATCTGTATTAAAAATATGACATCTCCGTTCAGTCTTTTTTACACTCATGTCTGATCAGGGAGATACAAAAGTTTCTGATACTTTTAGCAGTCGGTAAAGCAAATATTTGAAATATTTCGCAAAAACTTAATTTAAAAGAAGAAACTAGCATTTATGAGTACATTCATGTAACCATTGAACTATTATATGATTTAACTGCTATTTTTCACAGGTAAAATGAACCACATTTATTAAAATGTGAATCTGTTTAAGGGCTTCTGTGGACAATGTGCATGCACACATATGAGCACACACAGTATGAGCACTTTCTAGCAGTGATTGGATTAAGTGAAAATAAGGTGAGGCCGCTGCTAAGGGAAGCAATAACAAAAGCAGTGCTCTCTTTCAGTAATTACATTCCACATCTATGACAGAACTTTAGTAAAGCACAAAGAACAATCCACAAACGGCAGCAATAAAATTCTTGGTAATCACGAAGAAAATTTGTATTTCTTGTAATTAAGAAGGTTTTGCCAAAACTTGGAGAAAGTTGCATGGCAGCAAAAGATATATAATCTTCTGCAGTTTCTTGCAGCAACTGATAGTATTTCAAAACAAAAGTTCTCCAAGAGCTCATGAAGACACTCTCGTTCTGAAGTGTTGCTTTAGTCATCCATTCCCCTCAGTGGAACAAGTATTACTTTTTAAGAACATTGAACTGGTGTTTGAACCAAAATTTCACCAGTTTTAAGTGGACAAAAAAGCTGAGTAGAGAATGCATTATAACACAAATATCTTATATCAATTAATTGGTTAATGCCAGTGTGGCACTTTTTACAATGGAAGCAAGTAACTAGTGGCAAAACACCAAAAGTTATTCCCTCCATAAGTTTGGAGTTAAATTTTTCAATTTATTTATTATGTTTTCATAACTAGAACTGCATGCTGCTTGTCAGCTCTTCCCTGTATATTTACTTTGAAACTTCAAACAAAACTTTAAAGCTTTTTCCAATACATGTGGCATGCATATTACTGTGCTGTATTTTCACTATGAATTGCTGTTTTCTTTTACAAAACTGAAAAAAAAAAAATCAGAGCAATACTTTTTATCTAGAAGTTAAGCTATATAAGTTTATTCTAAAAGAAACCCTGTAGGAGTAAAGTCCCTCTCTTTAGAAAAGAGCAAACTTCACATTAAGTTTGAAGATTACCTTTGAGAGGTAAAAATTGAGAGGATGAATTAATATAATTCCATGCAAGAAAATGCTTGTGAGAAGGAGTAAAAACAGAGCATGAGCTTTGAGATAAGGGGCAGCGAGTAGGAAAGCAAGGAGATTCAAAAAATTCATGCTTGTCTGTCTTATCACAATAGTGTTGTGAAATCCAGATCATATTACTGGCCTGGTGCCTGGAACATGCCAGCTAAGTGTAAGTCCACAAACACTGGCTATCAAAGGATTCTGCAGAAGCAAAAAACTAAAGTTTGTTAAAAAAAAACAAAACCAAGCCCTCTGATCTTTTCATACCAGGATTTTACATTTTCAACACCCTTGCTTCATTTGCTTTTGTAATGCAATAAGAATGTAAAATTGCACTAATCTAAAAACACCTTTTAATATCAAAGGCGAAAGTATTAAACTGAAGAGGTGTTGCTTTTTTGTGTTTCTGCTTTAGAATGCACAATTTTCATGTGAATTTATAATAAAATACAGTTTATCTTTTAGAGAATAAATGCTGTCATAGCTAACACTATGCCTTCTGTGAACATGCCTTTCTTTATATGCCTAAGTGCTGGAGCACTGCACAAAAGATGGCATATCAGAGGTATGCAGGAAAAGCCAGCCCATCAAAGGACTGCTAGCCTCGCTTTATTAAGTATGACCAGCACAAAAGAGCTGATTAACCCACAGAGCTGAATTTTGTAACAGTGATTTAGTGTAGCCAAATTAACTAATCTGGAAGTATGGCATCATTTTTTCTTCATAGTCAAAGCAATCAGAGAATATGAATGCTGTTTAAAAGTGTGTGTGTCATCCTTCTTATATATGTGTTTTTCGTCTATCTGGGTATTTCTAAAAGGCTTAGATGTGTGAGTTTAATTACAGTGTATTCAATCCTGGCATGTTGAACCTGCACATACTCTTAACAATCCAGCCTCTAGACTGTAAGCCCTTCCTGAATCAGAGCAATTTGTAGAGATGGGAATAAACACTGAGTGTTGGACCTTGCCTAATCCACTCTTTAAATGAAAGTCACCTATTACAAAAAAACCCAAAACCCTGCAAAAAAACCCCAATCCACACAACAAAAATAAAACCCTATATAGAATATGGAATTAAATAACAAAAAAGTTAACCCCCACAATTCTGAAATTAACTTCTAAGGGATGTAATACTCTGGGAGCCTTTTCGGGGAGGCTGAGTGACAATGATTGTTGTAAAAACAACAGTTGTTATTCCAGAGATACGATGACTTACATGGAGAATCCTATTTTATTTTGACAGCTTCTGAGCAGTTCTGCTTAAGTGCAAGAAGTCACATAGGAAACCTACTTCATCACCTTGCTTACAATAATTATCATAGCCCAATAAAGTAATAACGCCTCCTTAGTTTCTCAGCTGGGACATGCAAGCCACTAAAAACGTTCTCTGACTTGTTAAAGTGAGATTTGCTGCTATCTTCATATACCAGCTTCTGACTATCAGTTCCACAAATCAATCTGGTAGTGTTTTTTTCTTATCTTTGCAGCAAATTCAACTATACTGCAATCCAAATAGCTACTGAAGTCCCCAGAAATACTCTTGTGTAACATCTGAGTTCTGGCACAGAAAATTGCCTTCTCTGCAGTGTCCAAGGGTAGCGAAAGTCTCATGTTATCATGTGTTCAGAAGCTGCCTTTCCATGGATCAGGGCATTACACTGTCACATCAATGTTTCTCTGGCTTTGTAGCAGTTTACTATATACAGAAACACAAAAGCAGCAACAAGAAGCAATTCTACTGCTTTTACCCTCTGGGATCTGTTATGTTCCTTATCTGTAGAAATAATCCATAATAATGCACTTTAAGATAGAAAACTTCTATTCTGGTATGAAATCCAGGCAATTATTTTCCCTATTTGTCTTAGTTAAGGTTTTTCACACTAGAGTCACACAGATCATTATTTTGATTTTGTACTTCTCCAAAACGCTACAGTACAAGGTGATGTTTTAAGTATCAAGAACCTTTCCTCCTCAAACTGACTTGTATTGTTAAGTAACACATAATAAAGTTCAGTGCTCAGCTACCATCCAGTAGTCTTCCTACTGTTTAAGCTCTACTTTTTGCAGGATGCTGAAAGGCACAGGTGTAAAGAGGACATAGTAGAAACTCCTAGAGACAAGGTGCCAATCTCTCCATGGTTGAAACACTCAACACTGCAGAACCACTTGAGATCTAGATGCAAGAGTGTTCATAATATTTACTCAGTTTCTTTCCAGAGCAATAATGCAAGTGTCTGTTTTATGAACAAATTTCATCCAACAAAAAACAGCCACAGCATTAAAAAGCTACTGGCAGCATTCTCAGAGAGTTTAATGGTTCTATGATGGTGTTATTACAAGTCATATTTTTCATCTGACGGAGACAGATCTTCACTTGTACACAGAAATCCCACAGGTAAAATACTTCATAAAACCTTAAAGAGATAGTTAACCAGTCTCTTTTATAAAAATTAGATCCTCTGAGGCATGGCATCAAAAGCAACAATGAAAAAAGGTATACAGTTTGGATTATCCAGTATGATGTGTATTTTAAGTAGCTGAAACCCAGAAAGACCACCGTTCTGACATTGCTACCTTTAATACTCTCTCTTAAGGCAAGCATATTGAAAGTAGAAGTGAACATTTGCCAAAGAGTAGTATCTTTGCATGTAGAAATATTTTTACCTTTGTCATTTCAGGATCATGACAGTGATTAAACAATAGGTTGTGAATTATCTGTACAATTTTATATTGTAAAATACAGAAATATTGTTGAAACATATAAATTTCAATATACTTGTAAAAATCAAAAGGTAACACATTTTGACTAACGAGAAGTTGCATATAAGCAAGACAATATGGGACAAAAGAATGTTTCAAAGCAAAGCCAAAGTAAGATTTAATTTACTTTTTATCTTTAAAGGACAGGAAAGAGCAATCAAATCCTGAAACATCTGATATCCCTTTCAGAAAGTTTCTTTCCTCTTTTTTTCACCAGATCATGGAAACATTCTTACTTGGGTAAACAATGAATGAGCAAACCACCTACTTCCAGCTAAATATAAAGATATGCAAACCTCTGGTATACAAGCCAATATTTTAACCAAAGCACTTGTGCTGGCTAGGAGTATAAAACTGCTACAATTATACACCACACAACAATGCTGCCAAATGTTTTCATACAAATGCAGTTATAGTGGCAAAAGATAAACAGAAAAAAAGTAGTATTTTGCCTGAATAAAAAGTAAAATATGCTGCCCAGTAGAGTAGACATACACAAAACTGGAGTTTGGTGCATTTGCACTAGGCCAAGTTTGTCCCAACTCAACTGCCATGAAAAGTGCTTTTATGAGTACACATCCTGGACAGCCAAGAAATGAAATGAAATAATGAAATTACTTCAATCTGATTAGAAGCTCCATTTTATGTTTAATTAAAATAACACATCTTTCTTTTTAAGTGTGTTTCATTCACCTGTTTTTTGTTTGTATGCTTGTGTGTTAAAGTTTTGTCAGTATGCGCAAGGATAAGAGACAGACACTCCATTTCCAGTAATGAAGAAAATTTGCCCCAAACCTGCAAGCATGCATTTAGGTTGAAAAGTCTACAGCTATCTAAGTGGAATTTTGCAGTGGGAACAAATATGACCCTAGTCACATAGTTCCCTCCCAGTCCACTGCAGAAGAGCTACTGGCAGAGGGAGAGAGGAAGGGAGCCAGAGAAACAGGAAGAACGAACTTAGCGATCAGCAGCGAAGGCAGTACTCAAGTACGAAGAGTATCAGCAATTACTGGGCCAAGTGCAACAGGAGAAAACTGAAAGCTGATGTTCTGAACATCAAATATGATGTTCCTCTCACCTGAGAAGGAATTTTCTTGTCCTAAGAATCTGATGTTCTGCTATTCAAAGAGAAAGGTATTTAAAAAGCATTAAAAAGTTTCTTAAAATTGTTTCTCTGGCTTCCCTCCCTACTTCCTCTATTCCAGCAAGCTTTTTTCTCCCTGAAAGATTAATCATTTAGAGTTGTTCAAATGAGCATGTTGTTGTGAACTTCATTTTAATCCAACTGCAGAAAGGAAGGAATGCCATTTATTCATGTAGTCCTTTCACAATATGCAACAAACAGGCCTCCTTTGAAACACTTTTTTTTTTTAACCAAACATGTACACACAGTAAAAGGCTTTACAGATTACCACAAACAGACTGCAGGAAGGAGGACATTTGATGACAGTATAGTTCTTGTTTCTGTTTGTTCTGGGGCATTCTCTTACCAATGTCCTTTTCCTTCCACTGATTTTTCTTAAGAAGAACATCTTACAAAAAGTGACATGCAGGCAAGATGATGACAGAGAAACATTTCAGCACTGTCTAATCATGCTGATGTCATTCACTGATGGCCTGCCATCTGCCTGGCATCTGGTCAAACCCTAGAACAGGCTTCTTAGAGAGGGGATCAGTACCCCTTGTCAGCCCTGACATGGTCCTGCAGTGGGACTAAATGATTGTTAAGATGGTATGTTACAGTGAGGCTCATGAACTCTGTCTCACTATTTTCTTACAGTTCTTAAAAAAACCTGGGAGAAAAATCTAGCTGTTATGTTGCTCTTTCTTCAGCTCAGAAAAGTATGTGCTCCCCAAAGCCTATACTCAATTAAAGACATGAAATGCTGTAAAAAAAAACAGAAGTGAACTCAGAGGAAAAAATCAGTTTCTTTTCAGTGGTCACAATAATTTCAGAGGGGTGAAAAGGGATATTAAAATTCCAACAGTGAAATAAAATCATTTTACACCTATATGCAAGAGACATTTGCAAAACCAGTCATCTGTGCAGAAACATGAGGTCTGGAAAACTGCCAGGTTTTCCAAGTGTGCCCTGCTGTGCAAATGCTGATTATGCAAGTTAAAGCTGTCTGGGGTGAATTTATGTCCTGTATTTTCCAGGGTTCAAAATAGCATTGCTTTACATACAGAAACCATGTCAAACTCCAGACTTTCATCCGTCATGTTTTCAAGATTTCTGAAAAATTCTGTACAGCACAGTTCCTTTCTACTTGCAAAATGAAAATGAGTTTATTCCAAACAAGAAACTGAGGCAAAAGGATATATCCCAAAATTTTAAGAAGGATCAAGCCCTGGTCACTTTTGTTTGAATCTTTTACAGAAACATCTACGGTTTGTTTCACAAAAACAGGGAAATACGAATGACAACTGTATCACTTGTCAGTGTGAATAATTAACTTAATGATAATAATTAATTAATGATCATATCCATCATTATCTTGAAACTTAAAAAAAAAAAAATCTCCTAAAAGTCAGCAGCTGCCTAGAATCATAGAACAGTTTAGACTGGATGCGACCTTATCTTCATCTTACAAAGCAAGTCTTGTTTCAACATTAGATCAGACTGCTTAGAGCCTTACCTAAATCAAAACTTCAACTATTTCCAGGAATGGAGATTCTACCACCTGTTTATGTGACTGCCTCAGTCACCCTCACAGTGACGTTCATTTTTTAATGAAACCCAATTTTTTTCCTGAGGTAATTTGTATCCACCATACCCTTTCACTGTGCACTTCCAAAAGGAATGAATCTTCTTTACAAACACCCACTAAGTATCTGAAGACAGTAGTAAGATGCCCTTTTTTACCTTCTCCTCTGGAGAAGGCTACACAAACCTCACTCTTCCTGCTACTCGTCATACCTCATGTCTGCCAGCCTCCAGCTATCCATGCTGGTTGCACTCAGCTGGACTTGCTCCAGTTACTCACAGCTCTTACTATCACTATTTCATGAATTAAAAAAAAAAATTTAGTGTACTAAAGATGACCAAGCAGTAAGGTGATAGATATTTAAATACTGAATAGTTATTCCATGTGAAATGTTTTACAAGCAAAGAAAAACATGACGGCAACACCACCTTGGTTAAAAAGTATCAAACAGGCTTTTATACAGTGAAAAAACTTCACAGTGCATTTTTCATTCATTTTATTTAAGAAAACTACATTGTATATACACGATTATTAACATTCAACAACAAAAAGATTTTGGAAATATGCGACATCAAAGTGCCTTTCTAGTAGCTGATAAGAAAGTGGTTTGTGACATGGATATTCCTGGCAGCAGTGACAATACTAAGACCATGTTTCCAAGTCTACAGTTGCTTATAAAGTTCTGGTATTGACTTATTTTTTAAGAGATTGTGAAGGCCTCAGCTTTCCACCTTGAATATGAAACTGCATGGAGAACTAAGTTGCAGTAATTTCACCAAAAGGGAACAGGTGTGGTGTGCCAGTCGACATTACCAGCTGATGTTGATCACCGTGCATCATCACTGTCCACCATGCCTACATGCAGCTATTTTTTTCCCCTTCAAGAAGGGATTCTGAAGTGAAATGACTAGGCTGAATGCAAAGACTGTCTCCAGTGAGAGTCACAGTAAATGTTCCAGTTGTAAATTCTACTAGTCTGGAAAAGTAACAGATTTTACTGCCTATGGTATCTGAGTAGTAGAGTTTTTAATTTACAATTATTAAGGACTAATGTAAAGTAAGTTTTTCCTTTTTTTTTTAAGAATGGAGGTTCAATACTGCTGAGTAAAGTAAAATTGTTACATTTCAACTAAGCTGTATCTCCTGCAATATATATGCAGTTATAAAATACTGCAAATTACCTATTTGATATTTTTAGAACTTTTTGTAGCATTAGTACACATACTAACTTACGTTCTGTTTACACTTAAAGGTTGTATTTGTGACTGCAAGAAATGGAAATGTAATTAATATTTAAATGAAAACACCAATCTTGAAAAGTTTGGTACTTGCCTGGAAGAAAGGACTCTTCAAATTCTTGTATCTATTGCTTACTTTCTTATGGTTCTTGGCAGGCTTTAGATTAACTAGCGACTAGTAACTACAGTTCTGACCATAACAAGATACAACTACTCCCTATGATGTCCACGTTAAGTCAACAGAAGTTGATGCTGGACAAGAAAAATACCTCATTTGTACATACAGTTACTATTTGCTATATGATAAGTTTTAGAAGAGATTATCACTTGTAAATCCACATTGATTTCCTACTCATTACTTACTGTTAAATTTATTTTAAAACAGATTTTAGAAAGTTCTTTGCAGAGGAGTATTTGACCAGAACTAGAGGATCATGATGACAACAAGATTCGTCTGTTTAATGCTAATTACTGTTGTGGGAGTTACTACAAGTGAAACACAGGAATTTGAAGGCAATGACAAGGAAAAAGATCAAGAATTCATTTATATGAACAGATATAAGCGTTCCAGTGACACACAGGACAAATGCACTTACACCTTTATTGTACCTCAGCAGAGAGTGACAGGTGCCATTTGTGTTAATTCTAAGGAGCCTGAAGTTCTACTTGAAAACAGGGTAAATAAACAAGAATTACAATTACTTAACAATGAACTTCTTAAACAAAAGAGACAAATAGAAACTCTCCAGCAACTGGTAGAGGTGGATGGTGGAATTGTTAATGAAGTTAAACTTCTAAGAAAAGAGAGCAGAAATATGAATTCTCGTGTCACACAACTCTACATGCAGCTATTACATGAAATTATTCGAAAACGTGATAATGCCTTAGAACTTTCTCAACTTGAAAATAAGATTTTGAACCAAACTGCAGACATGTTGCAGCTTGCAAACAAATACAAAGACTTAGAACACAAGTACCAGCATTTGATGTCAATTGCCAATAATCAGACAATAATAATTGCCCAGCTGGAAGAACAGTGTCAAAGAATGCCATCCATAAAGCCACTACCACAAACTCCACAACCACCAATTAAAGTGTACCAGCCTCCTACTTACAATCGCATTAATAACCAGATATCTACGAATGAGATTCAGAGTGATCAGAACTTAAAGGTTCTGCCACCTACCTTACCAACCATGCCTGCAGTTACTAGTATTCCAACTTCAACTGATAAACCATCTGGTAAGTAATATTATTGATACATCTACATTTGTTTATGCAAATATGCAGTGGGCAACGGTTTAATATCAGAAATGCAGTCAGAATTTATTTAGCTAGCAGATTTTGATACATGTTGTAGTACAAGCACAGAAGGAAAGAAAAAAATGAACTCAGTGTCTAAGACTCAGACACACTAGCCCCACAGATTTTTCTCGTGTTACTTTGCCAAGACAAACCCATCATTTCTATTACATGTATGAGATAAAGGACCTTCAGAAAAATCTTACTAATCAACGGTCATCTAAATTTTATTTACTTTTGCTGAAGTTTGTGACGTCTGAAGGGGTCCGACACTGTGTAAACATTTGTGAAGTTATTACAAGTTTGTTGATATAGCCTGTGATAATGTGCTTGTGTAATTAAAAAAGGAGTATGTATCTGCTCTGTACCTTATACAGGGCACTTGTCCTCTAGATGGGAACAAAAGGAGCAAGTGGTGGAATAGTAAGGATTATTATACAGCCCTTATTAAGAGTCTTAGGGGTTCTGCCACAAGCAAGATTAGATGATCTGAAATCACATTAGAGATCAACTGATCTACATGATAACAAAATAACAGGTAAAGAATTCAGTTTCACCTACAATCCCACATTAAAAAAAAATAGTTCAGGTGTGTGTTCCATACAAGACAGTTCTGCTCTTCAATGTGTGGACAACACACACCTTCTTTAGAAAAAAGAAAGGGAGTCACAGATAATCTGAACTCAGAGCTAAAACAGAGTAATGCAGGGGAACTGCACTTAGTATATTTCATGGCTCTTTGCAACATATTCCAAAAGACATCAACAAACTTTTTAGAATTATCAAATAATGCAACTGCCATGTGTTAAAAACCAAACTAAAAAAAAAGACCCCAGCTTATTTCTCCATGGAAATACTCACAATGAAAGAAACTTGAGCAAGGTCTTTCAGTTCAAAGCACTGAGTCTCTTAAGTCTTTAAACCTCTAAAACATTTTGCTATGAAGCAATACTTTCACAGTATTGCCAAAGATGAACTCACCAAAGTCTACATTGTGGCATGCAGAACCTCTGCCAAAAATATCATGATTCTAATGTACTATATAAGAAAAAAATCTGCTCTATTACAACTCCTTTGGAGCAATACACTATGGCCTCTTTAATAATTACATTTTGACTCCAAAGTAGGTTCAAGCTTTGAACAGTATTCCCCTATCTTTCTGTAAATGAAATACCTTTCAAGCATTATTTGAAGACCTTTCCCCTTCCTTCCCTTACACTCTGAAAACTTGTTAATTGGTCCACTTCCTCCTTGTGCTTTCAAGTGCTTAAACTGCAGCTGCAGCTTCACTGTCAAACAGCAGAACAGAAAAGTTACTTCAGGTGCATAGTACTTCTGCTGATCTATCCTCATACATTTTCCTGCTTTGAAAAAATAAAGCACTAATTTGGAATCAATTTACAACCCCACAGAACTCCCAGATCTTCACCTGAGGAAGTGCTGCTTTTGCAGCTGTTTCTTATGCTGATCTCCAGATCTGTCTCTCTAGACTGTCCCTTTGGCAGTCCACAATTCTAAGATAAGATTTGACATCTGCTCCTTCTCCCTCGACTATGTAATTTATCAGAAAAAGAAGTTTCATGCTTCTTCTGCACAAATTAATTATAATAATTTCTCTCATTTTCTCACTTGCAGCTTTTCAGTTGTTTAAGCAAGTTTCCAACAACTAAAGCTGAGCTAATTAACCTTTCATTTCCAGGGTATCCTCCTTCTCCTCTCCTCACCTTCTTGGGCAAGAAACACGTAATACCTTTCCCTCATCTCTAGAATGTTCTCCATTCACAAAGTACATCTCAAACAAAAGCCCTCCTTACAATTAATGCCATAAACAATGCTTTAGTCAGGTGCCTGGAGGGAATTAGGAAAAACCCACAAAAAAGACACCCGCAAGCAACATCATACAAAACAAACAAAACCCACCACCACAACTGCCCAGTCACTGGAAAAAATCCCCCCTTATTTTATCCAATCCTTTCTGCACTATGTCTTGAGTTCTCAACCTTAACCAAAGCTCCTGGCTGTACTAACCATCTGATCACAGCCAACCTGTGCAGCAAAAACTGAAGCAAAATACAAGAAAAATAGTAAATGCCTTCTGTTAATCTGTCGACAGTTTTCCTTTCTCACAAAGTAATAGACCAATATTCTCTCTATCACAGATTTACTACAATCTTACTGCTCTCAGTAGCTTTATTATTTAACTTTGTCCACACTCTTTGTTTTCTGGTTGTGTTATTTTTGTTGGGTTTTTCTGGTGGGTGCCCCATTCCTGGAAGTGTCCAAGACCAGGCTGGATGGGGCTTGGAGCAACGGAAAGCAGGTGGAATGAGATGAGCTTTAAGATCCCTTCCAATCCAAGTCTTTTGGTGATTCTATGACTCTGTAGAGATAATTTTATCAAAACAACCTACCTGAAAGTCAGGGTATTCTCACTTTTTCAAGGGAAGACCCCTTAGTCAAAATTTTGAGAAGTTAGTATCTGTCAAAAAAACACTTTGTCATGGAAAAGTAGTAGCAAACTCTACTTCGAAGTACTTCTTATAGTTCATCTCAAATCACTTTCAGAAAAAAAGAATCGTGCAGTAGAGCACTGCTGCCATGTGCCATAAACAAAACTGCAAGATTAGAATGCTGTAAATACTACACTCTATACTGCTATGTATTTATTTTTACAAAAACGAGATCAAAGTTCTTTAGTTGACTATTTTAGGAGTTTCTTCAATAATGACTTTCTTCTTTTTTATTTTTACTAATGCCACTACACACACATTGTGATAAATAAGTAAGAGCAATTTAATCATCAGTGCGCATCCCATTTTTCTCCAACCCCTCATAATGACCCATGCAACCGTGTGACAGAGCACAGCAGCTACATCTTAACTGCCAGAAATCTGAACAGTTAGCCACAAAAGAAATGGAGAAGCACAACTCCAGGTACTGTCTCTGAATATGAGTAAGGCAGCAAGAACACAGCATTGGACACAGAACAAGAACTTGCATTACCCCTTGGTACACTGACTTGCTGATTAAAATAGCTAAAAAGACAAAAAGCCCCTCAATGGCCAGAACACTGAGATAGAAATTAAATTAGTATTATAGAAACGAACTCATACGCTGAGTACCATTACTAGTGTTGGACAGTGAACTATGGAAAAGCATGAAGGGACTGAAATAATTTAAAACAGAAGTTACTCTTGATGGCAATACATGCTTCAGTAAGGCTCCTAGCGAGAAGACCTGACAAGCCCTACTCCTTCAGCGGGCAGGGGAAATCAGTCCAGGGTCTCTAGTCGCTAATCCTGAGGATTGTTGTTGACTTCACTCTTCTGCTCAGGAAGCAAAGCAGCTGGGTGAGTCTATCTGCAGATATCAACACAGACTCCTACATCATTTATATCTGAATTTCTCAGACTGATTAAAATGGAATCTATCTTCCCAATGGAGAAAACTTCTTAAAAAATCCCAAATATAAAATACGCTCAAAAAGAGTAAGCTCTCTATGGGCTGTACTGAACTGAAGGAAATAATGCATTCTCCTGAAAATAAGACTGCGTTAACTGCAATTTCTGTGAATGCCAAGTATTTTAAAAGTCTTCTCATTTATATAAAGTTTCTCTCACAGGCACTTTGTGTTAAAAAAATCTTAATTTCTATGTTGTGTTTTCATTTATTAAGGTGACAACAGTAAGACCTACAATCTGAATTTATGTGACCAGTTCCACTGTTAATGTCTGTGCCAGTGACATTTTTGGGGACCTAAAAAGCTGAATTTCTCAGAGACAGAATCAAGGTCAAACTTACTGTTTTGTTTTCTAAAGGAAATTCTTATCTATGGAGTCATTCATATTTAGTTTCTTTGAAGATATAATTGATGGTAAAAATACAGCTGCCTTAAAAAATAATTTTAGGAAAAAACCTATCTTTATCAGTAATTTATTGTGAAATGTTCCAGAAATACAGTTACAATAAATCAATCTGTTTGAAAACACTCGGTGGGTGGATACTTGTCCTTCAATAGGAGGAAAAACAACTACACTATTCAGTGAAACCAATCTACTATAAAAAGCTACCAATTCAAATATTGCCCTGTATTAAAGATATGCTCAACAGCAATTTGATGCAGAGCCCTTCTGTTTTGACACAGGGCCCTGGAGAGACTGTCTACAAGCGTTAGAAGATGGCCATGACACAAGCTCCATCTATCTTGTAAAACCAGAAAACACAAACCAGCTGATGCAGGTCTGGTGTGACCAACGGCATGACCCTGGTGGCTGGACAGTCATTCAGAGACGGCTGGATGGCTCTGTCAACTTTTTCAGGAACTGGGAGACATACAAGGTTAGGACAAGTGAGCAGATCAATGTTTTCCACCCTCTAAAACTCATTGGTAAAGTTAATTTTAGGGTAGTTTTAGAGTCTGGCCAAGAGCCTCCTTGAAAAAGAAGTTGTGTGTTCACCCTTCCAGATGAGGAAGTCTCTATCAAAAAAGTGACTGCAGTTTTCAACTTAAGATACTCAGATTTACTACTAACACAGATGCAGAATATTAACATGCTTCTCTTGTTTCCTTTCTTTCCAGCAAGGATTTGGTAATATAGATGGGGAATATTGGCTTGGATTAGAAAACATTTATTGGTTAACAAATCAAGGCAACTACAAACTGCTCATAACAATGGAAGATTGGTCAGGTCGAAAAGTATTTGCTGAGTATGCCAGCTTCAGGCTGGAGCCTGAGAGTGAGTACTACAAGCTGAGACTGGGACGCTACAATGGCAACGCAGGAGATTCCTTCACTTGGCACAATGGCAAACAGTTCACCACGCTGGACCGGGACCACGATGCATATACAGGTAGAAGGTCCCTCTCAGCTACCTTGCCTTTTTTGCCTTTACATTCTCCTCCCACCGCTTTTTTTTTTCCCCCTCTTTTGTTTTGAAAAAGGGAAAACACAGTCATACATGCAAAAA